>JAGFNQ010000954.1:349015-716107 GCA_024364735.1 Boesenbergia rotunda | reverse complement strand
CAAAGAAAGATAAAAAATATACCTGACCGAGGAATGTGAGAAGAGTTTCTCTGAACTGAAAAGGAGACTGACTAGCGCTCCTATATTGACTCTTCCGGAAAATGATACGGGTTTCGATATGTACAGCGACGCATCCAAACTTGGACTCGGAGCTGTACTTATGCAAAATGGGAAGGTAATTGCCTATGCCTCTAGGCAACTGAAGGAACATGAAAAGAATTATCCTACCCATGATTTGGAATTAGCAGCGGTGGTCTTTGCGCTGAAAACATGGAGGCATTATTTATATGGCACTCAGTGCAAGGTCTTTACTGATCACCAGAGTCTGCGGTATTTCTTCACCCAGAAAGACCTGAATATGCGACAACGCCGATGGCTCGAGTTGGTCAAGGACTACGACTGTGAGATCTTGTACCATCCAGGAAAAGCCAACAAGGTAGCAGATGCTCTCAGTAGAAAATCTTGTGCCGCATTGTTGTCTTTATCAGCTTTGTCACGACCCTTAGGGGAAGAGATTATGGATTTCAGAATCGAGATAATATCGGGACGGCTTTCTACCCTACAGATTGCGCCGACATTATTTGATGGTATTCTGGAGAAGCAGAATCTTGATCCGAGTCTTCAGAGAATCAAGCAAGAGATTCTTGAAGGCAAGGACGAGGGATTCCGGATTTCCGATAGTGGAGTCTTATATCTCCGGGATCGATTATGCGTTCCCGACGACTCCGATTTACGGACGAGGATACTCGAGGAAGCCCACGGCACACCTTATGCGATGCATCCTGGGTCTACCAAGATGTATCAAGATCTGAAGGGCAAATTTTGGTGGTCCGGCATGAAGAAAGATGTAGCCCACTATATCAGCATGTGTTTGACCTGCCAGAGGGTCAAAGCAGAACACCAGAGACCTGGGGGAGTTCTGCAGCCTCTACCTATTCCCGAGTGGAAATGGGAGGACATATCTATGGATTTCATATCAGGGCTGCCTCGGACTACGAATGGATATGATAGTATATGGGTTATTGTGGACCGACTGACCAAGTCCGCGCATTTTCTGGCTATCAGGATGACTTATTCAGTTGAGCAGCTGGCTCAACTGTACGTCAAGGAGATTGTCCGACTACACGGGGTTCCCAAGACCATCGTCTCTGACCGAGACGGTCGATTTACTTCTGATTTTTGGGGACACGTGCAGAAGGCCCTTGGCACGAAGCTGAAGTTCAGTACAGCCTTTCACCCCCAGACTGACGGGCAGACTGAACGAGTAAACCAGATACTAGAGGATATGTTGCGAGCTTGCGCCTTGGACTTCAAGGGAAGCTGGTGTCGATACCTGAGCCTGGCAGAGTTTGCTTACAACAACAGTTATCAGGCTACTATCGGGATGGCACCGTACGAAGCACTGTACGGAAGAAAATGCAGATCTCCTTTATGTTGGCATGAGAGTGGTGAAAAGAGGGAGATGGGACTCCAGACCGATATTATTGATGAGACCACTCAGGCCATAAAGAATATCCGCCAGAGGATAGAGACTGCTCAGAGTCGGCAAAAGAGCTACGCTGATAAGCGACGCAGACCGCTCGAGTTCGAGGTTGGGGATTCGGTATTTCTGAAGGTAGCCCCTATGAAAGGGGTGATGAGATTTGGAAAGAAGGGGAAACTGAGTCCACGATACGTGGGACCCTACCAGATTTTGAGACGAGTAGGCAAGGTGGCCTACGAGATGGAGCTACCGCCAGAAATGGCGGCTATCCACAACGTCTTCCATGTGTCGATGCTCAAGAAGTGTACCCCTGATGCGAGTCAAATGATAGAACCCCCACCAGTGCAAGAACAAGAGAGTCTTAGTTCCGAACGCCGACCGATCCAGATCCTTGATCGGGAATTTAAAAGACTAAGGAACAAGGAAATATCCTTAGTAAAGGTTCTGTGGCGGAACGAGCAGTTCGAAGAAGCCACCTGGGAACAGGAAGATACGATGCGATCAAAGTATCCGGAACTATTTTAAAGTTCGGGACGAACTTTCTATAAGAGGGGGAGGATTGTAACACCCCAAATTTGTCAATGTAAAATCATGACAATGTATGAAAATGGTTATAATGAAATGATATGAATTTCATGCAATCACATGCCATGAAATGTTATGAATGCATGAAATATTATATTCATGAAATATTATTATCATGAAATATTAGCATGAAATATTATATTCATGAATATGGAATATTAAAAATATTATGAAATAATATTTTTGGAATATTATGAAATATTCTGAATTCATAAAATATTATTCATATTATGAAATTTCATGATGGGCTTGGTTTAATGGGCTTTGACATGGGTTAGTGCAAATTGTGATAAAAAGAAGAGCTAGAAAGGAGCAAGCAAGGATTGAACCTTGGACCTCCTAGTTGCACTCACCATGTCATAACCAATGAACCAAGCAATATTTCATGTAGAAGGAGAAAGGAACATGCTTGTTAAGTGTGTAAGAGTGAAGAGACATGTCTTTTCATGAGAGAAGTATAAATAAGGGAGTTGGAATAACTTCCTCTTTTTTTTTATCTTCTTCCTCACTCTCCAAAACCGAAACCTCCTTCATCTTCTTCCCTTGTCCATTTTCGAAAATCAAGTCTAGGGTTCTAGCCCTAGAAAAGTTGGAAGGAAGAAGACCTTTGAAGGTTCTTGCCACTACTAAGTCTAAGGAGCCCTAGAGAAGATTCGGAAAGGATTTTCACTTGCCCTACAAATCTAGGGTACCCTACGGAGTAAGAGAAAGAGAAATCCAAGCGAAAGGATGTAAGTATCCTCTCGCCTGTGGCATAATTGTTGTTGAATGTTTGTTTGTTTCATTCTTTTGCAAGATCACAAGGACCCTCCTTGATGAAGGTTTCGGCCACCCCAAGTAAGGGGTCCAAGAAAAGAGTTTTTGGCCAAACCTTGATACATGCTAGTACTCATAGGGACTTTAGACTCATATGTGTGTTTTCCAAATTTTTGGAAGGACAAAAACTAGGGTTTGGTACCCTACAAGTTTCGACCACCCTTGTGGTGGAGGCCAAGTGAAGTTTTCTTTTATCAAACCTTGATACATGCTAGTGCCCTAGGGATTCTATACACATGTGTGGTGTTTCCAAATGTTTGGGAGAACAAAAATTAGGGTTTTAGCCACCCTACAACTTTCGGCCAAAGGGGATTAAATTGGGGCTTTGGGTGGGTTTGTTATCCTAGGATGAGTAAATGGTTAGTAGTGTAGGTAAGGTGCTTGGATGAATATTTGTGTGAAGATGCAGATTCCAAAACCTTAGCGTTCCTACCCTACACTATTCGGCCAAGGCTTGAACATTAGGGTTTAGGAAGGTTGAATTATTTTATGTGATGTGTATGTGAAATGATATGAGATGTATATGCATGAGATGATTAAATGAGATGTTTGATTGAAATATGATGCATGTATGAATTATGAGGCATGTATGAAATATGATGAACATGTGAACATGTATGACATATGATGTATGTATGAACATGTATAAAATATGATGAATATATGAACATGTATGAAAACATGATGCATGTATGCATGAAATGTGATGTATGAACATGGATGACATGTGATGTATGAACATGGATGACATATGATGTATGAACATGATGTGTTGATAATATGCTTAAAAAGGGTTACTCTATTGAAACTGGGATCAAGAGCACCCGAATGTGTGGTGTGTCCCTAGGGGATCAAGAGCACCCGAATGTGTGGTGTGTCCCTTTGAGAAGTGATTAAGAGTACCTTTAGGCATATACATATATGAGTAATTGCATGATAAATTACTTTACTTTGGAAAGTTGTGTACCCGACTCGGAAGGGGGTCGTTAAACAAATCCAATGAGCATGTTAAGGTCATGGCATTGGTAGGACGGAAGGGTCCTGCTCTAATTAGATTGGTGGCTCGCTACCCCAATTTATTAGGGAACGCGCATGATGTGGTACGACAACTGGGCCCTGGATGATGATATGATATTTTGAAGTACTTACCATTATGGAACCTTTTTGAAAAACATTTCTCATCATGTGATCTTGTTCCGTAAAGTACTTAGAGATAAATTGATGTGATGTTTATGATGCTTTGATGAGATGCTTATGATGCTGATAGTTCTATCTGGTTATTGTGTACATGATATGATGTATTGATATGGATTTTGCGAGTAGGCCCGGATTCTTACTAAGCATGTTTTGCTTACTAGTTCCTGTTATTTTTCTTATGCTGCAGATAGCGGTAAGAAATACTCGAACTAAAGGAAGAGGCAGAGGGAAGGTTGGAGGATGTGTGTGGTGATGGCTCGGGAAAGAACGAAAGATTCTATCTACCTTGTTTTGTCTAGAATCTAAACTGCTTCCCATAATTACTATTGAAATTGTATTGCTATACTCTGAATGGGTGATGATCATGACTACTCTACTGTGATTGAGTTAGTGGTATGGAACCTATGTTATGCTAGATAATACTATCATTAATGTTTAAATATTGTAGAATGCATGCTAAGGAAAATACTAGGTAATTACTATTTTCTGTTTCTTATGAATGCTTCCTTTGTATGTATCTAAGACTAGATAACTCTTGCTATATTCCTATGTTGTATCTTGTTCAAACCATGTTTATTCCATGCTTTAGTGTGTTACATGATCTTCCTATTAGGTTATAAATGCATGTAGATATAAAAGAAATGAAAAACCATGCTTGGTAAATTAATCTTCAATAGGCATGCCTACTACATTTCTTGTATGTATCTGTTTTGTTTGGATATACATGCTTAACTTGATAATATGATACGAATGTATGGACCCGTAACCCCGCCTTTAGGGTAGATATAAGGTCGGGCGTTACAGTATCGGCCACAGAAAGTTTCTGGGCGCGGCACCAGTCGACTGGCCTCTTGGCAGTCGACTGATGCATCGAATAGAAGCTACTGTTCGATAGGGCAGTCGACTGATACTGAACCAGTCGACTGGCACACCTGAAAACCTGAAATTCAGATTCGAAACCTTGTTTCAAAAGTCCACAAAACTTATAGTTTCAAGCCATACAAAGACAACACCATTTCTATACTCTATACTAGTTTCCTAAACATTTTAGCCAATCAAAACAACTTCATAAACTCGAAATTAGAACTTTTGCGGAAGTAAATAAGTTATGAAAATCTATATGAACTTTAAACTAGAGTTTTGTACCAAACTTATCTCCTATGCATTCATAACACCAAAACACATGTTCTACACCTCACTAAAGCATTTTGGAATGTGAATGCAACTTTTCTAAGCATATTTAAAGCAATAAAAACTTGATTCAAGGGAAACTCACAATATCTTGGCACATGCATCAAATAGCTCCATCAAGTATCAATATTCAAAGCTACTCACACTCATACTCATCCCATGCAATCATAAGGATATGTATGCTAAATAAAATGACATGGAATCTTTACTCATGGCTTTAAGACATGCAAAATATCTAAAACGCAAATACTTGGATAAATGCTATATGATCTAACTTAAACTAAGACTTTATAATAAATGTATTTTGAGTCTTTTATTCATCTTGTCCCAAGGACCTCTCCAAGGTCAGCCACCACACACACGTCACTCAGCACCGCCTTGTCGCCTTCCTTCAGAATTGCTTGTCTTTACCTTTACCTACAGCAAGAGGAAATGCAACTAATAAGCATAAAGCTTAGTAAGTACTATCTAGCTCACAAAAATCTCGAAATGTGCAAGCATGCTTTTTAAACAATGTGAAATCACATGAGATACTTTTATACTTAAAAGAAACACTAAAAACATATATAACTCAAAACATGCATACTCAAGCACTAATAAGTCTTAACTTACTTGTTCTTGGCTTAACTTGAAGCTTTAGTAATTCTTTAACTTTAAATCTTTCTTTAACTTTTTGAAAACATTCTTAAACTTTAGGAAAACTTTGCTAAAGCATATACTTGAAAATAATAACTCACTTGGATCCACTTAAGATGTAAGTACCATCTTATGCGCGTTCCCTAAAAGGTTGGGGTAGCGAGCCACCAATCCTAATAGAGCAGACCTTGGTCTACCAGGGTCAAGACCTTGGAATTGGACACCTGGATTTCTTTAACGACGCCCTTGGACGCCGGGTACTGGCCTTAGAAAATAAAATAGCTTTTCTTTCTTTTCTTTCTTATCTTTAAATGCCTTGGCATTTTAACGAGCACCTTGTGTGCCCAAATCCTAAGTCTTGACTTTTGGGGATTTCTTAAGGCCTTGGCCTTTTCTTTTCTTATCTTTATCTTCTCTTTTCTTCTCTCATAACTTTTCTTAGTCCCTAACCTCATATAGGGTACTTAATCAAACTTATACAAGCATGGATTAAACTAGAGTTACATGCAAAAATCGTAACTAAAGGAAAATTTGCATCTTTAACTTTCTAACGGGAAAAACTTGCGAAAAAACCGCCTCTTACTGCAGGTGAGCAGTACTTACATCGATATCTTGGACTTACAACCAAGAATGGCGTCGGAGGTTCCGGAGAAACTTGAAGTCTCGGAGATTTCTTCGCGCTCACGCGTTCCTCTCGTCGCGGGGATTCCGAATATAGGAAAATCTCTCGGAGAAGAGCCTTGGCCGGCCACCGGAGGAAAGCCCTAGGCTTGGTGTGGTTGGCGTGCGCACAAGAGAGGGGGAGGGGGTCGGCGGATGGTGAGGAGGAGGAGAAGTTGCCGAACCAAAAAAAAATAAAAACCCCACTTAAGTTCTTCTATTTATACCAAGGGTATTTCGGTTCAACTTACTACTTAACTTAATATCTCTCTATTTTCTTTCAGCACACCCCTGCTGGGGCTCCTGGTTAACCCAACCAACTTAAATCGTTGATCCCATGGGAGGTCTCGGCTTCAAAACTCGTCCAGGCAACTTTCTGCCGAAAACTCTATTTCTTTTAATAAAAATACTAAACGGACTCGGAAAGTTCCATAAAAATATTCTAAAAATTCCTAAAAATATCTAGAATATTTCTAAAACATTTTTAAATAATTTCAAGGACTTTAAGGACTTAAAATGGAAGTTTTGGGGCATTACAAGTAATATGTCATCGACATATAACACTAGGAATACGACTGCACTCCCACTAACCTTCTTATACACACAAGGTTCGTCTTGATTTTGTGAAAAATCAAACTCTTTGATTGTCTCATCAAAACGGATGTTCCAGCTCCTGGATGCTTGCTTCAGTCCATATATGGATCGTCGAAGCTTGCATATTTTGATTTTATCAACCGATGTGAAACCTTCAGGTTGTATCATGTATACATCCTCAAGCATGTTTCCATTAAGGAAAGCTGTTTTCACATCCATTTGCCATATCTCATAATCATAATGAGCTGCTATGGCTAGGAGCATCCGAATGGATTTAAGCATAGCTACTGGCGAATAAGTTTCGTCATAATCAATTCCTTGTTTCTGACGATATCCTTTTGCCACTAATCTAGCCTTAAAGGTAACAACATTACCTTCCATGTCGGTTTTCTTCTTGAAAACCCACTTGCACCCTATGGGCTTAATCCCTTCAGGTGGGTTAACCAAGTCCCATACTTGATTTTCGTACATGGAATCAATTTTCGATTTCATGGCTTCAAGCCATTTGTCCCTTTCTGAACTTTTCAGAATATCTTCATAACTGATAGGTTCGTCGTCGTTCGATTCACTTATGAGAAATCCGTATCTCTCTGGAATATTGCGTGTCCTATCAAACCTACGAAGTGGTGGTGTTGTTTTAGGTTCAACTGATAGCTCATCATTATGAGTTATTGGTTGTGGGTCTAGACTAGGTGTCTCTGTAATGTCTATTGGAGTTTCTTGAACTTCATCAAGTTCTATGCCACTTCCACTGTTTTCTTGTAAAAGAAATTATTTTTCCAGAAATACAGCATGCCTTGAAACAAACATCTTTTGTTCCAAGGGATGATGGAATTGGTAACCCTTTGTTTCCTTAGGGTATCCAATAAATAGACATTTATCAGACTTATCATCCAATTTGTCTGATACAGTCCGCTTCACATAAGCAGGACAACCCCATATCTTAAGGTGAGTTAAGTGAGGTTTCTTACTATTCCACGTCTCATATGGAGTAGTAGAGACTACCTTAGTCGGGACTCTGTTTAGCAAGTAAACAGCTGTCTTAAGTGCATAACCCCAAAAGGATTTTGGAAGAGTTGCATGATTCATCATGGATCTAACCATGTCCATCAAGGTTCGGTTATGCCTCTCAGATACACCATTATGCTGTGGTGTATACGGCGGAGTCCATTGAGACAATATCCCATTGTCCCTAAGATAATCTTGAAACTCTTGACTCAAGTATTCACCACCCCGATCGGATCGATGTATCTTAATACTTTTGCCAAGTTGTTTCTCTACTTCATTTCTGAACTCTTTGAATTTCTCAAAAGCTTCAGATTTGTGTTTCATCAAGAACACATACCCGAATCGTGAGTGATCATCGATAAAGGTGATGAAGTAGCTATAGCCTCCTTGTGCAAGAGTTGACATTGGTCCACATACATCAGTATGTATTAGACCAAGCAATTCGCCCACTGGATTACCTTTTCCGGAAAAGGGTAATTAGGCCATCTTGCCTTTTAAGCATGATTCACATATATCAAATGAACCGGGTTCAAATGATTCCAGAATTCCACATCGGTGTAATTTGGTCATGCGTTTCTTACTTACATGGCTAAGACGACAATGCCACGTATAGGAGTCTATTCGATTATCTATTCGAGCACGTTTGTTGCTAACTTCGATATTGAAAACGTCACCGGATAAATCTAACGTGTAGATACCATTGCACATAGTTCCGGTCCCATAAAGAACACCATTTAAAGTTATGTAACAACAATTGTTACTAAAAGTTAAATGATAACCCTTTTTATTCAAACATGAAATAGATACAATGTTCATTATTAACGAATGAACAAAATAACAATTATCCAATTCTAAGACACGTCCAGTAGGGAGCTTTAGCAAATATGTTCCGATGGCAACAGCAGCAATCTTTGCTCCATTTCCAACTCGCAGATTCGTTTCTCCCTTGATGAGTCTTCTTCTATTCCTTAGCCTCTGTATGTCATTACATATATGTGAGCTACACCCAGTGTAACACCCCAAATTTGTCAATGTAAAATCATGACAATGTATGAAAATGGTTATAATGAAATGATATGAATTTCATGCAATCACATGCTATAAAATGTTATGAATGCATGAAATAATATATTCATGAAATATTATTATCATGAAATATTAGCATGAAATATTATATTCATGAATATGGAATATTAAAAATATTATGAAATAATATTTTTGGAATATTATGAAATATTCTGAATTCATAAAATATTATTCATATTATGAAATTTCATGATGGGCTTGGTTTAATGGGCTTTGACATGGGTTAGTGCAAATTGTGATAAAAAGAAGAGCTAGAAAGGAGGAAGCAAGGATTGAACCTTGGACCTCCTAGTTGCACTCACCATGTCATAACCAATGAACCAAGCAATATTTCATGTAGAAGGAGAAAGGAACATGCTTGTTAAGTGTGTAAGGGTGAAGAGACATGTCTTTTCATGAGAAAAGTATAAATATGGGAAGTTGGAATAACTTCCTTTTCTTCTCTTCTTCTTCCTCACTTCTCCCAACCGAAACCTCCATCATCTCCTTCACTTCTTCCATTTTCGAAAATAGCATCCAAGGGTTCTAACCCTAGGGCAATGGCAAGGAAGAAAGCCCAAGTGTCTTTGCCTTCTAGCAAGACCAAGGAGTCTTAGAGGAAAATTAGAAGAAAAAGGCTTTCACATACCCTTCAAGTGTAGGGTACCCTACGATTTAAAGAAGGTTAAAATCCAGCGCTAGGATGTAAGTATCCTCTCGCCTGCAGTGTAATCGCTTTCGGTTGATTGTATGTTTTCTTGTGGTTGTTTTTGGAAATGGGAGTTTCTTCCTTGTGACCATTCGGCCACCACCATGGAAGAAGGGTTTGGTTGCTTCTTGATGCATGAGGATATCCCTAGGAACCTAGGGTATGGATGTATGTCGTTTCCAAATTTTTGAGAGAACAAAAAGTAGGGTTTGGTACCCAACAAGTTTCGGCCACCTATGGTTGGAGGTCCAAGAGAAGTTTTTTTTGATCAAATCTTGATACATGCTAGTGCCCTAGGGATTCTATACACATATTTGTTGTTTCCAAATTTTTGAGAGAACAAAAATTAGGGTTTTGGTACCCTACAAGGTTTCGGCCAAGGCTTGGATTTCCTTGGGGTTGTGAAGTGAAATCACTTCTTGATGCATGACATGAATGCTAACAAATATTGTATACATGTGTGTTGTTTTCCAAATTTTTGAGAAGACAAAATTAGGGTATGCTACCCTATATAACTTTCGGCCAACCCTAGGAGACTTAGGGTTTAAGGGTGTATGATTTTCCTTATGATATATCCATGCTTAATAAGTATAGGCAAGGTGTTTGTGTAAATGCTTGTGTGAATATTTGAAACCATGAAGCATGCTACCACTTATTTAAGTTTCGGCCAACCCTAAGTCTAGGGTTGGGAAGTACCTAATGAGACCATGAAGCATGCTACTACATATGTGATGTGTGTATAATTTATGTGACCTATCTTGTTAGGTATAAAAGCATGCCTTATAGCCCATGGGGCACCTTGATGATATGAACATGATGTGTTTGATAATATGCTTAAAAAGGGTTACTCTATTGAAACTGGGATCAAGAGCACCCGAATGTGTGGTGTGTCCCTAGGGGATCAAGAGCACCCGAATGTGTGGTGTGTCCCTTTGAGAAGTGATTAAGAGTACCTTTAGGCATATACATATATGAGTAATTGCATGATAAATTACTTTACTTTGAAAGTTGTGTACCCGACTCGGAAGGGGGTCGTTAAACAAATCCAATGTGCATGTTAACTGAAGGTCATGGCATTGGTAGGACGGAAGGATCCTGCTCTAATTAGATTGGTGGCTCGCTACCCCAATTTATTAGGGAACGCGCATGATGTGGTACTACAACTGGGCCCTGGATGATGATATGATATTTTGAAGTACTTACCATTATGGAACCTTTTTGAAAAACATTTCTCATCATGTGATCTTGTTCCGTAAAGTACTTAGAGATAAATTGATGTGATGTTTATGATGCTTTGATGAGATGCTTATGATGCTGATAATTCTATCTGATTACTGTGTACATGATATGATGTATCGATATGGATTTTACGAGTAGGCCCGGATTCTTACTAAGCATGTTTTGCTTACTAGTTCATGTTGTTTTTCTTATGCTGCAGATAGCGGTAAGAAATACTTGAACTAAAGGAAGAGGCAGAGGGAAGGCTAGAGGATGTGTGTGGTGATGGCTCGGGAAAGGATGAAAGATTCTATCTACCTTAGTTTGTCTAGAATCTAACTGCTTCCGATAAAAGATTGAAATTGTATTACTATACTCTGAATATATGATGATTGTGACTACTCTACTGTTAGAGATATGGAACCTAGGTCATGTTAGATAATACTATTATTAATGTCTAATTCTTATAGTATGCATGCTCAGTAAAATGCTAGATGTTTACTATTTTCGGTTGCTTATGAATGCTTCTTTTGTATATGCTTCTTTTGCATGTATCTAAGACTAGATAACTCTTGCTATATTCATACTTGAGATTCCATGCTATAGTGTGTTAAATGATCTTCATATTAGGTTGTAAATGCATGTAGATATAAAAGAAATGGAAAACCTTGCTTGGTAAATTAGTCTTCAATAAGCATGCTTATTACTAGTTCATGTATTGTAATTGCTTTGTTTGGATATACATGCTTACCTTGATAAATGATATGAATGTATGGACCCGTAACCCCGCCTTAAGGGTAGATATAAGGTCGAACGTTACACCCAGTATCAAGTACCCAGGTATCTGAGGAAATAGAGTGACATTCAATAATGAAGATACCTGAAGAGGATGGGGCATCGGATGCCTTCTTCTTCAAAGACTCAAGATAAACCTTGCAGTTTCTTCGCCAGTGACCCTCCTTGCCACAATGATGGCAAGTGTCTTTTCGTGTCTTTTCAGTCTTTTTGGCCTTTTTCTTCTTTTCTTTATTCTGTTCTTTGGCCTTCCTCTTAGAACCTTTCTTCGAGGAACCAACTAACAGTACCGTCTTCTGATCTTGCTTTACAGAAGGCTCTATAGTATTCAACAGGTTGAGTAACTCAGGAATGGTAGTCTCCAGCTTGTTCATCCGATAGTTCATCACAAATTGTGAATAACTTTTGGGCAAACAATGCAGAATTAAGTCAATACTTAGTTCATGATCCATTGCAAACCGAGTGTGCTCAGTCGCTCAATGTACCCCAACATCTTTAACACAAGCTGTGAGGCAGAAGTGCCTTCCTGCATCCTAGAGGTGAAGAGGAGTCTAGAGACTTCGAACCTTTCGGATCTCGCCTGCTCTTCAAATAACTCATGAAGATGGAAGATGATGGTATAAGCATCCATATGCTCATGCTGCTTTTGCAGCTCAGGTACCATAGAGGCTAGCATGATACAACTCGCAAGTTCAGAATTGGTCACATGTTTCTGATAGGCCACTAACTAGTCTGGAGTTGCATCTTCTGGAGGACGGTTGGGAAGTTGCTCTTCAAGGACATAAGCAAGCTTCTCTGCCTTGAGGACTATCCTCAGGTTTCGAAGCCAGTCCATGAAGTTTGGCCCAGTCAGTTTATTGGTGTCCAAAATAGAACGCAAATTCAGAGAAGACATGATCGAGTGATTATCCTAGAAATACAAATTGAGCTTATGTGAGAAGAATGATAAAGAATGCATCAACATATATTAATTAAATCCTATTTATTTTTCGAATTGAATAACCCTTTTTATCAATTTGGGAGATCGTAGGAACACCTCCAAATAGATTGATATCCAACCATAGATTAGAACAACCATGGCTGTGGCCATCAAGTTATTCTTAGCTATGAAGGTAGGTAATTATACCGATTACATATCACATATATGTAACTATCACTTTATGCTATCAACTAATTGAATGTTTACATAAATCATTGGGTTGTTAACTCATTAACAAGTATGCAACAATATACATAGCACCCAACTGCACCTCTCATTACATCGACCTTGGCCGTGGCACAACAAATCGATGCTCCAAGCTTAAGGCTGACCCATTAATCAAGAAATAGTTTTAATATGGTTGGAGTTCATTCAACCGTTTAGTCAGGCTTGGATGTGTCCAACAACCAAAACTAAGGATTGACCTCTGACTCTAACTATATTAATCATAAACTAATTCCATGGTTTGAACATGTTAAGGTTCAAGCCGGGCATGGATGTGTCCATCAACCCAAACGAGAAATAAAACTCCGGTTCTAACCATATTAATGGAAGGTGTTGGCCTTAATATTTTGTAAGGGGTTTTGGGTCTCATCCTTTCTTTTCTAAGCACATTCATGACATATAATTATGTCATGTACTAACGATTTCCTTAATAAAGTATGTATGTGACTTAATTTATCAAGTCTCATTAATTGAATTAGGAACCGGATTTCCTAATTCTAATTTCATACTTTATTTAAGGAATTGTTTTGGGAAACAATTTCCTAAATTGTCGTAATCAATTTCGGAAATAATATGTTTAAGACTTTGATTTCTCTAAATCAAATCTTATTAAATTAAGAGACAGATTCCCTTAATTCAACCACATATTATTTTCATAATAATCTTATTTAAGAAAACTCTATAGGAAACCATTTTCCTAATTAATTTTAGAGACAACAATATGTAAGAGCATCACCTCTTAAATCAAATAAGGAAATTATCGTTTGAGAATCACCTCAAAATTTTCAAGATTTGATTACATATTTTATTTATGGATTTATTAATTTCAACAAATTATTTTCTTTGGGTGGCTCCCCGAGGCTCAGATACCCAAAAAAAGGAATTTGTTGTAAATCTAATTTGGTCCGCTCCCCGAGGCGTAACCAAATTAAACATTACAATTTTATTCAAAATAGGAAATTACAACAACTAACTCTAAATTGGATGGCTCCCCCAGGCTCAATCCAAAATAAATAATTTTGTTAATAATTTAAAACCAATTCGAATTTAATTGTCAATCAATAATCCATAAATTTGTCTAGACTTTTTTGAAAGAAAGTGCCCAAAATTTGCGAGATTTCATAATAGGTTTTCAGAATAATTGTATGTTTCTGGTACAAAGAAAACTTACAGATTTCCAAAATTGGAAAATTTTAAAAATAGGAAATTTCCAAAATTGAAAAGTTTCCAAAAATGGAAAGTTTTCACAATTATCATAAAATTTCAGAAACTAGGATATTTCAAAAGTTTGCGAAATTTCATCAGGATTTCCAAACTTTGAAATTCCTAAATCTAAAATTTATCATAATTGGAAAGTTTCCATAATTGGAAAATTTTCCAAAATTGAGATCATGACAAAGTTTTCCGCAAAACAATTATATGATTATGTCGAACACTAACCGGCTCTGATACCACTGTTGGGACCGGGTGCATGTTGACATGGATACGGGTTCGTAATTTTAAAATTTAATTACGTGCAGCGGAAGGATCAGCATAAATAATTTCTTAAATTATTTTAACCACATATCTAGCATGCAACCTTAAGTTGTGGAGACATGATCATACATTTAAAATTTTTGCAGAAAGTAAACTAATTTACTTAATACCTCGCGTAACTCGTAGAAAGGGACGAGATCCAACCGTAGCGTCCCTTGGAAGCTCCGCCTCTATTCACGTCCACGCCGAGTTCTCTTCGGGATGACTTCGCAATGCCACGAGTTTCGTGCTGACAAGAACTACTAGATTCTCCAAAGGCACGATAAGAATATCAAGAGAGAGAGATGGAAACTAACCACCAAGTAACGGAATCAAGATTCCGGGGAAGGAAGGAGTTGCGACCCGCTTCTTCTTCTTCTTCGGCACCTTCTTGGTGGATGTGGCTCACGGCAACTAGAAGGGGCGTCGGCCCTAGAGGAGGGAGAGGGCACCGGCCCTAGAGGAGGTGGAGGGCGCCGGCCCTAGAGGAGGTAGAGGGAGAGAAGGAGAGAGAGAGGGCTTGCTTCTTAATCTCTTGATTGGAATTCAAGCCTTGCCTTGGTTCCTTTATATAGTAGCCTCTCCATCGCCAATTCTCCCTTCTAACAGAATAAATTTTCATAAGAAATTTATCTTATAAATTTTTCTATGAATTATTCCGTTATGCCAAGTTTTATTATAACTAAGTTTATAATAAAAACAAACACATCTCCCCTTTTATTATGGAATAAATTTTCATAAGAAATTTAATATATAAATTTTTCTTATCATGGAAAAATCAATTCCTAATTGATTTTATAAAATAAAATAAATCAATCCCAGGTTTATTTTATTTTCCATGAAAATAAATCTCTTTATATAAATTTCTTTATCCATAATTTTATAAAACAAATCGCATTTGATTTATTTTATAATTTAAACCAAATAATTTGGTTTCCCTCCTCATTGTGGCCGGCCAAACCAAAGAGGGTGGGGACCCTCTTTGGCCGGCCAAACCAAACCGTCTCCTTGCGAATTAAACTCATTTAATTCGTCCAATAAGCCTTCAAAAGATTTAGCCATTTTAAGCTTCCGGTGCGCCTCTGATAAATTCAGATTCGACTTATTTCTCTTGATCGGAAAATTCAATTTTCAAATCGTTTTAAATCCCTCGGATTACTCGTAGTGCGTGTGACTAAATAGGCTTTCGATTTATGTTGGCCATCTATAATTAACCAATTATAGAACGATCATGAGTGGCACCTAGTAGTACATCATGATCCCCAATTAATCGAAAGATCAACAGTTGACCTCAGAAATAATCCTGAAACCCTTCAGCAGCTATAATGAGTTGTGCCCCATTCCCTTCACCATCATATACCCACTTGGTTCAGGACACGGTCAATGTGTGTCAGTCCCCACTCGGCTGACTACGTCACACCTAGCCCAAGTAATGTCTTTCTCATCCAACGGATTCTAATTACTCTCATGTTTCCTAGAGGATTCATACTCGGAACATGTTGTGCTCTGGCCAGAGGCTTCGAGTAACAATCCGACGATAGGCCTTGGGTATACATCTCCTCGCAAGGAGTGGTGAATCCTTTGTAGGCTGTTCAAACATCTTCGGACATTTCGGCTTATACCCAACCATCCTGGGTCCACACCTCCTTAGAGATGCTTGCTTAAGATGTCAAAGTATAAGTCTCCGTGACCAAGATGACTTGAACACCGCAAGTCAAACGAACATCGCACTTAAGCTGCAGTAAGAACTTTCATTGACATATCTATATGTAGATTACCATATGAAGTTTTACAGCTAGTCACTTCAATGAACTAGTTCCCTTAACTAGCATCCATGTTTATCTCCGGACATCCCAATGTCACCAGCCAGTGAGCATCAGCTGATTAGAGAATAACCCATGCTAGTCTCAACAGAATTGACAGTGTCCATATTTATCAATTCATCGACTAGGGACAATTTCAATACTTCACAATTGCACATGTAGAGATAATCACTAGTTGTGAATTCATCACAAATTCTCTCATGCTGTGAATTGTATTGCGGACATTCAGTAAATGAGTTTAAGATCTCAATCAAATACATGAACATGTATACTCAAATAGTGAATATTCTTTTATTAAAGTAAATGATTACAATCATAAGGCGATTGCCTTAGGACACTTCTCTCATAATACTAACAGGACTTAGTGCCCAGCTTTACTCACTAGGACTTAGTGTCCAGTCCTCGACCAAGTCTTAGAGCCCAACCTTACGTCAGGACTTATATGCCCAGCCCGCAGCCAGGACATAGTGCCTAGTGTACCTAGGACATTATGTGCACACTTGATTAGCATTGTTAGATCACAACACAACCTTATCTTCTGAACCCTTTGCCATTATCAAAATATAGGTTTGACTTTGGTGCTTCCGGCACCAACAAACTGTACAAGAAGATATACTACAAGTCACTGCACCGTGTGTCACAGAAGATACACACGTGGTGCCTCGTCGTAGTGGGAGGGTTGTTAGTCTACCTGAAGGATTCATCTTCATGGGAGAGTCTTCAGACATGGTCCCTAGCGACCATGAATCAAGATCCCTAGACCTATGAAAAGGAACATCCGCTTTGAAGAGATAATCCAGTCATATGGATTTGTTCAAAGGACGAATGAGATTTGTGTATGTAAGAAATGTGACGGAAACATAGTGGTTTTCTTGTACTATACGTAGATAATATTTTGTTAGTTGGTAACAATAACAAAGTATTATCAGACGTAAGGGTATGGTTGTCCAAATAGTTGATATGAAGGGCTTAGGAGAAGTAGGACACATCCTTGGCGATCAATGTTCTAAGGGATCATCAGAGAAGGATGTTGTGCATATCCCAAGCTTCATTCAGAGACACTGGCCTAGCTCATTTTAGCATAGAATCTCCAAGAAACGTTTTGTACTTTTCAGCTATGGAGCTACTCTATCTAAGGAGATATGTTTAGAACATCAAAGGAGATAGAGCAGGTAATGGCGGTTCCTTTAGCATCGGCTATAGGAAGCCTCATGTATGCTAAAAACGAGACCAGATATCTGCTTTGCTGTGAGCATGGTTAGCAGATATCAGAGTAACCCAGGTCAAGGAAATAGGATTGCGGTAAAAGCATATATTAGTGCCTGAGAAGGACTAAGGATTATAAGCTGGTTTACCGGGCAAACCAATTCCCTATGGGTTATACGGATACAGACTTCCATTCGGATAGGGGTAAATATAAGTAATCCTCGAGATTTTGTTTACTATAGGAGGTGGAACCATAGGTTGGAGGAGTGTCGCGCAGCAGCTGCGTGGCTGACTCCACCATGGAAGCTGATATATGGCAGCCTCTGAGGCATCCAGGAATGCTACACGGTTCAGGAACCTCAAGATGGACTTCAATGTGATTCCTGGTTTGCTCAAAGCTATCACATTGTGTTGTGATAAACAATGGTGCAGTTGCAAACTCGAAGGAATCACGAGCCCATAAGGCAAGTAAAAACATAGAGCACAAGTTCCACCCAAGAGAGGAAAAGCTGTTGTTGCCTAGATTACATTAGAGGACAACCCGGGAGATTTTTTCACTTATGCCTTGATAGCGAGAGCTTTAGGCATGTGGAGATCAGGGGGTCAGATGTATGACATTTAGAGAAAAGCAGAATCTTTGAGTATAAGTGAGAGATTGTTAGATGTGAATACTAAAAGACTTGTTCATTTTATATATATGAGATCATCTACATTTTGAGAAGAGAATCATAACAACACTAGATGCGTATTTATATTAGTATATGCATAAAAGTCCTTTACTTTGCATTGTAGATAACATGATGTGTGGTGATACACAGATGATCATGTTATCAGTCCTTGCCTAGTATAAGCAGAGGCTCACAACCGAGATGGAATTGGACAAACCATCAGGATGGTTGTAGTGTAATTAGGTGTGATTTATCCTGACCATAGAATTACACTAGTGTGCTTTGTGTGCATTGAGCAGGATCAAAACTAGAGGTCATCCAATTTGTAATGACATGATAATTGGATTAGACCTCGGATTTATTATGGAGTTCAATCCCTAAATCCAGATATAATAACGGGCACATATAGTTAATAATTATTTCTTTGATTTATCAATAAGCGAGATTTATTCTTCTAAATCGATAGACCAGGTAAGTTGGGAAATAACATTAATTATATGGCGTGCCATTGATTATTAACGGAATCTATGTCCTGGTGAGTCGGGATGATGATGCCCCCATGATGAGCTCAAAAGGTTCAGCATGTTAAACCCTATAGGTGGATTTGATCCGATATGATGATAAGGTTGAGTGGTACTAGTCAAGGAGCCAGAAGTCAATAAATTAAAATTGTCAGTAATTTAAATTAATCAACAGGGATTCGATATCTTAAATACGGGGGATGGATGACTCATAATAGGTGGAGCCCATATGAAAATATGGGGGTTGGTGAGGAAGTTCAATGGAGATCCTTTAGTGGAGTGGATCTTCATTAATGGATTGGTTTTAGATTCATTAGTCGGCCAAGATCCAACTCCTCCTCTTGGTCCCTACCTTAGCCCTATAAATAACCCATGGGATCATGAGACCAAGGCTAATCAATTAATCCTAATATACATCCAATCCTATTTTCTCTCCTCTCTTGTCTCTCTCTCTCTCCCCTCTCTCCTAGGGCTCACGCGCGGCGATAGAAGGAAGAGGAAGAAGTGCCTTCTTCCTCTCCTTCTCATCTTCTCCTTCCTCCATCTTAGAGGCCGACGACCACTAGACAAGGAAGATCCTTTCCTCCATTGTGGTGTGCGGCAAGAGGGTAGAAGAAGAAGGTGCGGGTGGAGGAGAATTCCTTCTCCTTGTGTGCTTGCCGCCACAAGGTTGAGGAAGGGAAGGAGAGATCAGTTTTCCTTGTGCGCATGGAGACATGAGATAGGAAGATCAAGAGGAGGTCGGTTAGGGATTGCGCAGAAGAGAAGAGCTTCTTCTTCTCTTCTCCATCATTGTCTTCCATCCTAAGGTGGCGGCGGCAACCCTTTGGATTAGGGTTTCTTGGCGCAAGTGGAAGGGAAGAAGAAGTGATTAATTGGATGCCTTGGTGATCTCGGTACTCGGTAGCTCGATGCCCACACAACGTTCGGGAGGGGAGGGACATATGATAGAAGGCTACAAGGTAAAGAGAGGTATATTTTTCTCTCGGCTCTAGTTTCTTGTATCGTCATTTTATGTGGCATGTTTGTTTAATTGTCTTGTTTAATTATTTATTAATTAATGGTAGATAATTAAATAATTGACCCCAATAATAAACTCAAAAACCGGTGATCCACTCGTTGTCTTTTTCGTGGTCGTTTGATTAGGAGAATTACAAGACTCGATCTTTGTGATTGGCCATGATGTAATTCATACCGAACGATATGATGACGAGATGGTCGTTGGGAGATGGGTCTCCATTCGGATTAATTTTTTAATCCGTAGACATGAAGAGGTCTCTCAAGGATGACCAAATATTCACTTAGGAAACCCGCCAAGCCATACCCATCAGGGAGAAGAAGCTGCTACATCTTCCTTAAACCCGCCACCAACCCCTTTCCTTTTTCCCTTGCCGCCAACGCACCTTGCTCTTTCTCTCCCGCCGCCGACCACTCCACAGCCCCAACAAGGTGGCTCCGGTCACAACCTGGTAGAGAGGAAGAACATCCCTATCCTTGTGCCCCTCACCGAGAGAGATGAAGTGGAGAACAAGAGAAGAGAAAACTTCTCCTCTTGTGCTGCCGCCGGCGCCCTAGGAGAGAGAAGGGGAGGGAGAGGAAAATAGGGAGAGGCCAAGGGTTTAATGAATTGGATTAAGACTTGGATTCATGATCTCATGGGGTTTATATAGGGCTAAGGTAGGGACCAAGAGGAATTGGATCTTGGCCCACTAATGGATCTAAAACCAATCCATTAATGAAGATCCATTCCACTAAAGGATCTCCATTGAACTTCCTTACCAACCCTCATATTTTCATATGGGCTCCACCTATTATGGGTCATCCACCCCCCCCCCCCCCCCCCATGATTAAGATATCTAATGCTGTCGATTAATTTAAATTACTGACAATTTTAATTAATCGACTTCTGGCTCCTTGACTAGTACCACTCAACCTTATCATCATGTTGGATCAAATCCACCTATAAGGTTTAACATGATGAACCGTATGAGCTCATTAAGGGGGCATCATCATCCTGACTCACCAGGACACGGATTCTATCAATAATCAATGATACACCATATAATTAATATTATTTCCCAACTTACCGGGCCTATCGATTTAGTAGAATAAATTTCACCCATTGGTAAATCAAAGAAATAAATATTAATTATACATGCCCGTTATTATATCGGAATTTAGGGATTGAACTTCATAATAATCCGAGGTCTAATCTAATTATCAAGTCAGTACAAATTGGATGAACTCTGGTTTTGGTCCTGCTCAATGCACACAAAGCACACTAGTGTAATTCTATGGTCAAGAAAAATCACACCTAATTACACAACAACCACCTCGATGCTTTGTCCAATTCCATCTCGGCTGTGGGCCTCTGCTTATACTATACATGTAACGACCCGAAAATTTACTCAATATTTTTTTAAAATATTGATCATGTCTAGATAGTGGTTGAGGAACTAGAAATACTAGTACGAATTTTAGCGTAGTTATCCACGATTTTCCCATTTAAATTGAGAAGTTAAGTACAAATGGACCTTATATGGGCTTTTCTAGTACCATGGATTATTAGCGGATTTTAGGTAGAATTTAATATAAATATAAATGGGTTTTAATGAGGAATATTAGCATAATTATGGGTGAGTCTTAGGGGAATTTTCGAAATTAAAAGAAAAATAAAAATAAAATGAAATAAAAATAAAGTGCATGCACCAAGGATTGAACCTTGGACCTAGTATACCACCAAGCATGTACTAACCAATTCACCTAGCAAGGGAGTGCTAGTAGAGGATGAAGTGAATTTTGGTTAAGGCTTAGGGAAATGAAGAGTCATCAAGGGAAGAGGCACCATGACTCTTCACTTGCCCTCCTTAATGTGGTATAAAAGAAATGAGAGAGGTGGCATGGAAGTTACTTTTTCATTTCTTCTTCCACCAAGTCTCTTCTTCCACCTCCTTCCTCCTTCTAGCCGAAACCCACAAGGGGATTTTCCCTTTGGAAAACTCACAAGAAGGCCTCATCTTCAAGACCTAAGGGTTTTCCACAAGGCTACAAGGGCTAGGGGTAGCCTAAGGTCAAAGAAGTTCTTTCTGTTTCTCTATATTCAAGGTGAAAAATCAAGATAACCCAAGGTAAGACTCCCTCACCTGTGGTATAATAGTTTATGAGTTATTTTCATGATACAAGGATTTGTTTGGACTATATGTGGAGAAAACCAAAGTTAGGGCCCTTGTAACTTTCGGCCACCATAGGTTTCTATGGTTGGATTTGGATCTAACTCTCAAATGATGTTTCTTATGTTTTCTCATGTGGTAAAAGATGTTAATAGGGGTTCATGTGAAAGTTTTACATGGTTTAGGGCCCTTGTAACTTTCGGCCAAGAGGGGTTTTAGGGCAAGAAGTTAGGTTTAACTCCAAGCAAGGGTTCGAATGGCTTCCATGGTATGTAAGGTAATAGATGTGAATTTGGAATTTTATGAATTTTTTTATGGGCTTGTCATCCTCTTTGGGTTTCGGCCATCACATGATTTAGGGCTAGGACTTGGAGTTAAACCCAAATAAGGGATCAAATGGTTTTCTATGGCATAGTATGTATGGTATGGAATGTTAATCATGACCTATGTGAATTTCTCATGGACTTATTGTCCTTTATGGTTTTCGGCCAAGACCCTAATTTAGGGTTTGGTTTGGGTTAAGGTCTCAAGGATACTTGAGTATAGGTTATTAAGATGTAAATATATGGGTAAGCAAGATGTGAGGATCTTTATGTTACCAAAACCCTAACATCATGTGCTAGGTATCATGACTTTGTATGTTTAGGTTATATGTTATGTTTTATTCATGAATGTTTTAACCATATGCGATGAACCTAGGGAAATGTATCATGTATGAAAAGATCTAGGCATGTTTTTCCTATGTATCATGATCATGCATGCTTTATGAAGTAAGGTGCTAATTAAGTATGTATACCATGCTTTATGAATGATATGTATGTATGACATGCTTTATGAATGATATGTATGTATGCCATGCTTTATGAATGATATGTATGTATGTCATACTTTATGAATGATATGTATGTATGTCATGCTTTATGAATGATATGTACGTATGTCATGTTTAAGAATGAAGATGATGAATGAAAATGATAATCATGGCTCTAAGACAAAATGATGTATGCATGACATACCTTATGAATGAAGATAATGAATGATGATGAATGTTCATGCCTTTAAGGCATCATGACTAAGTATGAATGATGAAATGTTAAGTATGTTTATGTCATGCTAAGGGATGAGCACCTTAAGAACGCCACGGTTCTGGACTATCGAAGTTGTCCATGGTTCTGGAACTACCACAGCTATTCCTACTCTTATGTCAAGTTTCATGAAACAAGTTATGTCTATGCTAAGAATGTTCTATGAATGATGAAGCATGTGAAGTATTTTACTTTTTATGAATGGGTTTGTACCGGACCGAAGTAAGGGTCCAAGGGATGGGCACCTTAAAACGCCCCGGTTCTAGACTACCGAAGCTGTCCACGGTTCTGGGACTACCGAAGCTGTCCAACAGGGATGGGCACCTTAAGAACGCCCCAGTTTTTGGAACTACCGTAGCTGTTCTTACCCTAGTAGGTCGGGGCTCGCTACCTCGTATTTACTTAGGGATGCGCGCTTATGATGTATGTATGTGGTACAAGCCGGGGACCCCAATGATGTTATGATTATGTTTAAGTATTTAAAAGTATGATTTTAAATTAAGCATCCTTTTGTATATGCATTCGACTCATGCATTCATTCATGCTATGCATTCATGATATAAGTAAGGTTATGCTTATGTTCATGATAAAAAATATGCCATGATAAGTATGTTTATGCTTATGTTCATGATAAGAAATATGTCATGATAAGTATGATTATGCTTATGTTCATGATAAGAATTATGCCATGATATGTATGTTTATGCTTATGTTCCTGTTAAGAAATATGTCATGATAAGTATGTATATGCTTATGTTCATGTTAAGAAATATGTCATGATAAGTATGTTTATGCTTATGTTCATGTTAAGAAATATGCCATGATAAGTATGTTTATGCTTATGTTCATGTTAAGAAATATGCCATTATAAGTATGTTTATGCTTATGTTCATGTTAAGAAATATGCCATGATAAGTATGTTTATGCTTATGTTCATGTTAAGGATTATGCAATATGTTCTATGTTCAGAATTATGCGGATTATGCAATATGTTCTATGTTCAGAATTATGCTATGTTGAATGTTTCATATGTTTATGTATGATATGACGTATGTTTTTTTAGTGAGAAGGAAAGGGTCTTACTAAGCCTATGTGATTATAGTCTTATATTCTTATACCGCAGATCAAGCAAGGGGTTATTAGGTGAAGCAGCAGGAGGGGCCAAAAGCATGTGTGTGGTAGTGACATGACAAAGGAAAGAGGAAAAATACTCTTCTATTATGTTTTGTGTTTCAAAATGCCTCTTTAGATTTTATGCTATACTTAGGATAAGATACTTGCTATTTATGATTCTTATGGATAAGCTACTTGCTACTTATGATGCTCATGGATAAGTTACTTGCTACTTCTGATGCTTATGGATAAAGTAAGGAATGTTATGCTGTTAATATGCTATGTTACAATGCTACCATGTTCAAGAATGATAGGTTAAGGCATATATACATGTTCAAGTATTAGTTGCATGGTAAAACACATGTGTATAAAGGAAAAAAAAATTTATTCCGCTACATTTAGATGTTCACATGCCTAAGTATGTTAACGTAACGCCACCTCTCGCCACACCGTGAGAGGTGTAGGAAAGGCGGGCGTTACAGGTTGGTATCAGAGCAGTTTGCCATCTCACTACACACACATCAAGCCTTCTTCCTGCAGCTTCCAAGTAAGTACCTCTATGTATATCTTATTTTCGTTTATGATTCTAGAATATGCAAGTATGGATTATATGTTATGATTCTAGAATATGCAAGTATGAATGATGCCTTATAATAGGAAGTACTTTAGGATATGAATGATGTCTTATGATGTAAAGTACCTTAGGGTATGTAACTATGAACGATACTTTACCTTATTTTTATGAAATCAAAGATTTTAGAATTTGATATGCGGGTAGGAATAACAATAACTTATATTAGCCTTACTTAACTTTTATATGTGAGTGATAGTGAGCGAGAGTGATCTGTGAAGATTTAACTTAAGTAGCTGTAGTCATGTGGAATGAATATAGTAAATGTTTGAGTGGTGGTGGAACGGAGTAAATTGGAAATGAAGAGCAAGTAGATGTAAGAGGAGGAATGTGTAAGTAATGAGGATATTATCTGTATAAGTGTCATGATTGTCTGGAATTAAGAAGAGTTGTGAACCAAAGCAAGTTTGTACTGTTGATGAAAGACGTATATTAATATTTAGCGATGAGCCTAGAGTAAAGAGAGGATAGTGCTTGATTAATGGAGACTTATTAGCTATAGTATTAAGGGAGTAGAGTATTTAGTGTAGGTATTCTAAGAGATTATAGTGGTTATGAAATAAAGACTTAGTGAGTATATCTATTAGGAACAGATTAAGGTGTTAAGTTATTTGACTTTTTAAACAGATATATATAGTAGTAGAAATAGAGTAATATTCTTGATATAAGAGAGAGAGAGGGTAGGAAATAGATATGCAAAAGAAAGAGTGATACAGATCAGCGAATATGACCTTAGCTATAACTCTGTATAAAGGAACTAGATGTTAATATTATCAAAGGCAAGAATGTAGTAAGAACTCTAGGTCCAGCAAACTTACTAGGTGAAACGATCTAATAAAGTATAGATTTTGGAAAAAGATTGATATAGGAATATTTTATAAATTCTTGTTAGAAAATAAATGATGAGAGAGAGTTTTGTAAAGAATAGTATTAGCTTTATGAAATTTGGTAAAGAATATATTTGATACTCGTTGCTTAAAAGTAAGGTTATAGAGAAGTAAGATACGGAGATCATAAGAATGTGATTTTTGTGGTTAGAGTGGAGAAATCATGACTGGTAAATAAGAAAAGGTATTTGGATATGGGAAAGAAGACTATGGAAAGATAGAATAAGCAAAAGTAGAGATGACCATGAAATAGAAAAATTTTGTAATGTAGAGAAAGTGGTACATGTATATTGTGCGAGAAGTAATAAGAATACTTCCAGAGTTAAGAAATGGTGATCCGAGTCTTCAGAGAATCAAGCAGGGGATTCTGGAAGAAAAGGGCGATGGTTTTCGAATCGCCGACGGGGGAGTACTCTACCTTAGGGATCGTCTATGTATCCCTAATGATCCGGAGCTGCGGAGAGAAATATTGGCAAAAGCTCACGGAACCCCTTATTCGATGCATCCAGGATCCACCAAAATGTATCAAGATCTGAAGGAGAAATTCTGGTGGTCCGGTATGAAGAGAGATGTGGCTCAGCATGTTAGTACTTGTCTGACCTGCCAACGAGTGAAAGCAGAACACCAGCGACCCGGAGGAGTTCTGCAGCCACCTTCAATTCCGGAATGGAAATGGGAAGATATATCGATGGATTTTATTTCAGGACTTCCTAGGACTACAAACGGATATGATGGGGTTTGGGTAATTGTGGACAGGCTGACGAAGTCTGCTCACTTTCTAGCAATCAAGATGACGTATTCGATTGAACAATTGGCTCAATTATATGTTAAGGAGATAATCAGACTTCATGGAGTTCCCAAGACCATCATCTCAGTGTTGGGACCGGGTGCATGTTGACAAGGATACGGGTTCGTAAAATTTTAAATTTTTACGTGCAGCGGAAGAATTAGCATAAAATAATTTCTTAAATTCTTTTAACCACGTATCTAGCATGCAACCTTATGATGTGTGGACATGATCATAAATTAAAACTTTGCGGAAAAGTAAACTAATTTACATTGTACCTCGCGTAACTCGAAGAAAGGGACGAGATCCAACCGTAGCGTCCCTTGGAAGCTCCACCTCTATTCGCGTCCACGCCGATTTCTCTTCGGGATGACTTCGCAAAGTCACGAGTTTTGTGCCGACGAGAACTACTAGATTCTCTAAAGGCACAACTAGAAAATCAAGAGAGAAGGATGGAAACTAACCACCAAGTAACGGAATCAAAATTCCGGGAAAGGAAGGAAGGAGTCGCGATCCGCTTCTTCTTATTCTTCGGCACGAACTTGGTGGAGGAAACTCACGGGCACCCTAGGTGCTTGCGCCGGCCCTAGGGGAGGAGAGAGAGCCGGCCCTAGAGAGAGAAAGGGCGTCGTCCCTAGAGAGAGAGAGTTAGAGAGAGAGAAGGAGAGAGTTAATCTCTTGATCAATCTATTAAGGAAATCAAGCCTAGCCTTGGTTCCTTTATATAGTAGCCTCTCCCTTGCCAAGTCTCCCCTTTAACGGAATTTTTCATAAGAAATTTATCCTATAAATTTTCTTTATGAATTATTCCGTTTAAACCAAGTTTTATTATAACTAATTTTATAATAACACAAATACATCTCTCCCTTTATTATGGAATAAATTTTATAAGAAATTTATAAATTTTCTTATTATGGAAAAATCAATTCATAATTGATTTTATAAAATTAAAATAAACCATTCCATGGATCATTTTAATTTCCATAAAAAAGAATAAATTTCTTTATATAAATTTCTTTATACAAATTTATTTATCCATAATTTATACAACAAATCGCGCTAGATTTATTTTATTAATTAAACCAAATAAATTGGTTTCTCCCCAAGTGGTGGCCGGCCAAACCAAAGAGGGTTGGCACCCTCTTTGGCCGGCCAAACCGAGCCAAACCCATCGCGAATTAAACTTATTTAATTCGCCCAATAAGCCTTCAAAAGACTTAGCCATTTTAAGCTTCCGTTGCGCCTCTGATTAACTCAGATTCGACTTATTTCTCTTGATCGAAAAATCCAATTTTCAACTCGTTTTAAATCCCTCGGATTACCCGTAGTGCGTGTGACTAAATAGGCTTTCGATTTATGTTGGCCGTCTATAATTAACCAATTATAGAACGGTCATGAGTGGCACCTAGTAGTACATCATGACCCCTAATTAATCGAAAGATCAACGGTTTGACCTCAGAAGAAATTATTCTGAAACCCTTCAGCAGCTCTAATGAATCATGCCTCATTCCCTTCACCATCTTATACCCACTTGGTTCAGGACATGGTCTGTGTGTGTCAGTCCCCACTAGGCTGACTACGTCACACCTAGCCCAAGTAGTGTCTTTCTCGTTCTTTGGATTTCTAATTACTCTCATGTATTTAAGAGACTCATACTCTAAACATGACATGCTCTGGCCAGAGGCTTTGAGTAACAATCCGACGATAGGCCTGGGTATACATCTCTTCGCAAGGAGTAGTGAATCCTTTGTAGGCTGTTTTAACATCTTCGGGCACTTCGGCTTATACCCAATCATCCTGGGTCCACACCTCCTTGGAGATGCTTGCTTAAGATGTTAAAGTATAAGTCTCCATGACCAAGATGACTTGAACACTGCAAATCAAAGGAACATCGCACTTAAGCTGTAGTAAGAACTTCACTGACATATCTATATAGATTACCATATGAAGTTTTACAGCTAGTCACTCCAATGAACTAGTTCCCTTAACTAGCATCCATGTTTATATCCGGACATCCCAATGTCACCAGCCAGTGAGAATCAGCTGATTAGAGAATAACCCATGCTAGTCTCAACAGAATTGATAGTGCCCGTTTTTATCAATTCATCGACTAGGGATATTTTCAATACTTCACAATTGCACATGTAGAGATAATCACTAGTTGTGATCTCATCACAAATTCTCTTATGCTGTGAATTGTATTGCGGACATTCAGTAGATGAGTTTAAGATCCCAATCAAATACACAAACATGTATACTCAAATAGTGAATTTTCATTTATTAAAATAAATGTTTACAATCATAAGGCGATTGCCTTAGGACACTTCTCTCATATCACTAACACTCAGATAGGGATGGTCGCTTTACCTCGCATTTTTGGGAGTGTGTTCAGAAGTCTCTCAGCACTAAACTACGATTCAGCACCGCCTTTCACCCTCAGACTGATGGGCAAACTGAACGAGTGAACCAAGTGCTGGAGGACATGTTGCGGGCTTGTGTCCTGGATTTCAAGGGGAGTTGGTGCCGATATCTGTGTTTAGCAGAATTCGCCTACAATAATAGCTACCAAGCTACTATCGGAATGACACCTTATGAAGCCTTGTACAGGAGAAGATGTAGGTCTCCGATCTGTTGGTATGAAGGTGGTGAAAAGAAGGCGATAGGGCTCACGATAGATCTCATCGACGACACCACCCGAGCCATACAGATCATTCGACAACGGATAGAAGCTGCTCATAGCCGGCAGAAGAGTTATGCAGATGTCCGGCGTAGACCACTGGAATTTAATGTTGGAGATTTGGTGTTCCTCAAAGTGGCTCCTATGAAAGGGGTGAAGAGATTTGGGAAGAGAGGAAAACTGAGTCCTCGATATGTGGGACCGTACCTGATCCTGAAAAGAGTTGGCAAGGTGGCATATGAGCTAGAGCTGCCTCAGGAGATGTCAGCTATTCATAACGTGTTCCATGTGTGAATGCTTAAGAAGTGTATTCCAAATATGGATCAGGTGATCGAGCCACAGACAGTACAAGTTCAGGAGGACCTAAGTTATGAAAGTCGACCTATCCAAATCTTGAATCTGGAAGTCAAGAAGCTAAGGAACAAGGAGGTACCCTTAGTCAAGGTCCTATGGCAAAGTCAACGGTTCGAGGAAGCTACCTGGGCACATGAGGACGAGATGAGATGCATGTACCCGGAGCTATTCTAAGTTCGAGGACGAACTTTCAAGAGGTATGGGGGATTGTAACGACCCAGAATATTTACTCAATATTTTCTTTAAAATATTGATCATGTCTAGATAGTGGTTGAGGAACCTAGAAATATTAGTATGAATTTTAGCCTAGTTATCCACGATTTTCCCATTTAAATTGAGAAGCTAAGTACTAATGGACCTTATATGGGCTTTTCTAGTACCATGGATTATTAACGGATTTTAGGTAGAATTTAATATAAATATAAATGGGTTTTAATGAGGAATATTAGCATAATTATGGGTGAGTCTTAGGGGAATTTTTGAAATTAAAAGAAAAATAAAAATAAAATGAAATAAAAATAAAGTGCATGCACCAAGGATTGAACCTTCGACCTAGTATACCACCAAGCATTTCTAACCAATTCACCTAGCAAGGGAGTGCTAGTAGAGGATGAAGTGGATTTTGGTTAAGGCTTAGGGAAATGAAGAGTCATCAAGGGAAGAGGCACCATGACTCTGTTAGTGATATGAGAGAAGTGTCCTAAGACAATCGCCTTATGATTGTAAACATTTATTTTAATAAATGATAATTCACTATTTGAGTATACATATTTGTGTATTTGATTGGGATCTTAAACTCATCTACTGAATGTCTGCAATACAATTCACAGCATAAGAGAATTTGTGATGGGATCACAACTAGTGATTATCTCTACATGTGCAATTGTGAAGTATTGAAAATATCCCTAGTCGATGAATTGATAAAAACGAACACTATCAATTCTGTTGAGACTAGCATGGGTTATTCTCTAATCAGCTGATTCTCACTGGCTGGTGACATTGGGATGTCCGGAGATAAACATGGATGCTAGTTAAGGGAACTAGTTCATTGGAGTGACTAGCCGTAAAACTTCATATGGTAATCTACATAAAGATATGTCAATGAAGTTCTTACTGCAGCTTAAGTGCGATGTTCCTTTGACTTGCGGTGTTCAAGTCATCTTGGTCATGGAGACATATACTTTAACATCTTAAGCAAGCATCTCCAAGGAGGTGTGGACCCAGGATGATTGGGTATAAGCCGAAGTGCCCGAAGATGTTTGAACAGCCTACAAAGGATTCACCACTCCTTGCGAGGAGATGTATACTCAGGCCTATCGTCAGATTGTTACTCAAAGCCTCTGGCCAGAGCATGTCATGTTTAGAGTATGAGTCTCTTAAATACATGAGAGTAATTAGAAATCCAAAGGACGAGAAAGACACTACTTGGGCTAGGTGTGACGTAGTCAGCCTAGTGGGGACTGACACACATAGACCGTGTCCTGAACCAAGTGGGTATAAGATGGTGAAGGGAATGGGGCACGTTTCATTAGAGCTGCTGAAGGGTTTCAGAAATATTTCTGAGGTCAACCGTTGATCTTTCGATTAATTGGGGGTCATGATGTACTACTAGGTGCCACTCATGATCGTTCTATAATTAATTGATTATAGACGGCCAACATAAATCGAAAGCCTATTTAGTCACACGCACTATGAGTAATCCGAGGCATTTAAAACGAGTTGAAAATTGGATTTTCTAATCAAGAGAAATAAGTCGAATCTGAATTAATCAGAGGTGCAATGGAAGCTTAAAATGGCTAAGTCTTTTGAAGGCTTATCGGGCGAATTAAATGAGTTTAATTAGCGAGGGATTGGGCTTGAAGTGGCCGGCCAAAGAGGGTGCCCACCCTCTTTGGTTTGGCCGGCCACAATAAAAGAGAGAACCAATTTATTTGGTTTATTTTATAAAATAAATCAAGTGCGATTTGTTTTATAAATTATAGATAAATAAATTTGTATAAAGAAATTTATAAAATTTTATTCTTTTTTATGGAAATTAAAATGATCCATGGAATGGTTTATTTTAATTTTATAAAATCAATTATGAATTGATTTTTCCATAATAAGAAAATTTATAAATTTCTTGTAAAATTTATTCCATAATAAAAGGAGAGATGTAATTGTTTTATTATAAAATTAGTTATAATAAAACTTGGTTTAAACGGAATAATTCATAAAGAAAATTTATAGGATAAATTTCTTATGAAAAATTCCGTTAAAGGGGAGACTTGGCAAGGGAGAGGCTACTATATAAAGGAACCAAGGCTAGGCTTGATTTCCTTAATAGAGTGATCAAGAGATTAACTCTCTCCCTCTCTCTCTCTAACTCTCTCTCTCTAGGGTCAGCGCCCTTTCTCTCTCTAGGGCCGGCTCTCTCTCCTCCCCTAGGGTCGGCGCAAGCACCTAGGGTGCCCGTGAGTTTCCTCCATCAAGTTCGTGCCGAAAAAGAAGAAGAAGCGGATCGCGTCTCCTTCCTTCCCGGAATTTAGATTCCGTTTCTTGGTGGTTAGTTTACTTTCTTCTCTCTTGATCTTCTAGTTGTGCCTTTAGAGAATCTAGTAGTTCTCGTCAGCACAAAACTCGTGACTTTGCGAAGTCATCCCGAAGAAAACTCGGCGTGGACGCGAATAGAGACGGAGCTTCCAAGGGACGCTACGGTTGGATCTCGTCCCTTTCTTCGAGTTACGCGAGGTACAAAGTAAATTAGTTTACTTTTCCGCAAAGTTTTAATTTATGATCATGTCCACACATCATAAGGTTGCATGCTAGATACATGGTTAAAATAATTTAAGAAATTATTTTATGCTAATTCTTCCGCTGCACGTAAAAGTTTAAAATTTTACGAACCCGTATCCTTGTCAACATGCACCCGGTCCCAACAGTGGTATCAGAGCCGGTTAGTGTTCGACATAATCATATAATTGTTTTGTGGAACACTTTGTCATAATCTCAACTTCGGAAAATTTTACAATTATGGAAACTTTCAAATCATAATAAATTTTTGATTTAGGAATTTCAAAGTTTGGAAATCCTCATGAAATTTCTCAAACTTTAGAAATATCCTAGTTTCTGAAATTTTATGGTAATTGTGAAATCTTCCCATCTTTGTAAACTTTCTAATTTTGGAAATTTTCTATTTTGGAAATTTTCTAACTTTGGAAATATGTAAGTTTTCTTTGTACCAGGAACTTACAATTATTCTGAAAACTATTTTGAAATCTCGCGATTTTGGGCACTTTCTTCCGAGAAAGTCTAGACAAATTTATGGACAATTAAATGACAATTAAATTTGAATTGGGTTTTAAATTGTCAACAAAATTCTTTATTTTGGATTGAGCCTCGGGGAGCCGTCCAATTTAAAGTTAGTTGTTGTAATTTATTTTCCCAATTTTTTAAATGAAATTGTCACGTTTAATTTGGTTATGCTTCCGAAGCGGACCAAATTAGATTTACGACAAATTACTTTTCTTTGGGTATCTGAGCCTCGGGGAGCCACTCTTAGAAAACGATTTGTTGTAATTAATTAAATCCATGAATCAAATATGATTTAAGAGGTGATGCTCTTACATATTGTTGTCTCCAAAATTAATTAGGAAAATGGTTTCCTATAGAGTTTTCTTAAATGAGATTTTCATGAAAATAATATGTGGTTGAATTAAGGACTCATGTCTCTTAATTTAATAATATTTGATTTAGAGAAATCAAAGTCTTAAACATATTATTTCCGATATAGATTATGACAATTTAGGAAATTGTTTCCCAAAACAATTCGTTCAATAAAGTATGAAATTAGAATTAGGAAATCCGGTTCCTAATCCAATTAATGAGACTTGATAAATTAAGTCACATACATACTTTATTAAGGAAATCGTTAGCCATGACATAATTATATGTCATGAATGTGCATTAAAAGGAAAGGTTGATGTAACACCCGCCCTTATATCTACACTCGGGGCGGGGTTACGTACAATCAATCATATATTTTGTTTTCCTCTAGCATAAAATTTAAAACAACAATGCAAGGACTAAGTATTGAGCATGCTTATTTAGAACTATTAAGTAATATAGGAGTGCTAAGCATACTAGTCAATACATGTCACTCAAATGTCATGCTTGCATCATTAGAACATTATTTGAAATATTTCAATCACGAGTTATTCTATAACATGATAGGTTCACATATTATTTCACACCATAATATAATCCAATAAAATCAAGTATAAGAAAATTCCAAGTGTAATCACCATCATGCAATATCAATCCTAATCACTAACATTTATTGTCAAGGAGCATAACATAAGCATAATAAAGTAGATATAAGAATCTTTCTTTCCCGAGCCACCACCCCACACATCTTCAGCCTCCTGCCTCTTCTTTTAGTTTAAGTGTTCCTTACCCTTATCTGCAGCATAAGACAACACATAAACTAGTAAGCACAAATGCTTAGTAAGGATCCTGTCCTACTCGCAAAATCCATACAAAAGAATACAACATGTACACATAACAAATCATAAGCATGAGTTCATCAAAGCATACTAAACAACCAAGTTTCTAAGCATGCAGTATAAAGTACCTTAAGCATACCCTTCACATATAATAAATGTTTCAATGAATGTTTTCAAAACAATTCCATAAAGGTATTACTTAAAAATACTCCATATCATATAGGGCCCAGTTGTGTACCACATATCGCGCGTTACCTATTGCGCGTTCCTAATGAATTGGGGTAGCGAGCCACCAATCAATTAGAGCAGGACCCTTCCGTCCTACCGGAGCCATGACCTTACGTTAACATGCACCCCGGATTTGTTTAACGACCCCCTTCCGAGTCGGGTACACAACTTCTAAAGTAAAATACTTATCATGCTTTTACATATATGCTAAGGAGTACTCCAATCCACTCTTAAGGGACACACCACTCTTCAAGGGTGCTCATGATCCCGTAGGGACACACCACACAACATAAGGGGTGCTCTTGATCCCATACTTAGTGGAGTATCCTTTCAAGCATTTTATCATACACATCACATGCAATTCATAAAGGGTGCCCCATGGGCTATATTAACATGCTCATACATACATCATATTTCAACCACTTACACATACTTATATATGACAAGATTGGTCACATAAATCATATTCATGTCATAGGAAGTGGTAGCATGCTTCATGAGTTAATTGAGTTCTTCTTAACCCTAAACCTAAGGTTTTGGCCGAAAGTCAAGGGTANTTTGAGAAGGGCTTCGTTAGAGGCCAAATAGACCCTACACTATTTCTGCGGAGAGATAGTGACGATATATTTGTAGCCCAAGTATATATCGATGACATAATCTATGGCTCAAACAATAAGGGCTATTTAAATGAGTTCATTGGACACATGGAAAGTGAGTTTGAAATGAGTCTAGTGGGAGAGTTGACTTTCTTCCTTGGACTTGAAATCAAGCAAACTGCGATGGCATCCATGTGCACCAATCAAAGTATACTCAAGAGATGCTTCAAAAATTTAACATGAGTGATTCAAAAGGAGGTAACCACTCCCATGGCTACAAACACAAGATTAGACAATGATGAGAATGGGTAAACCCGTTGATTTAGCTCAATATCGAAGCATGATAGGTAGTTTGCTATACCTCACAGCTAGTCGACCGGATATCCTATTTGCTGTGGGTATGTGCGCTAGGTATCAAGTTTGTGCCAAGGAATCTCATTTAATTGCTGTTAAGAGAATTTTGAGATATCTCAAGGGCACATTTGGTGTAGGTCTATGGTACCCCCGTACCGAATCTTTTGACTTAATTGGCTATACGGATTCCGACTACGCTGGATGTAAATTGGACCGGAAAAGCACTAGTAGGGGTTGCCAATTCTTAGGTTCGTCCTTAGTAAGTTGGTCGAGTCGGAAGCAACATTGTGTTGCTCTTTCCACTACCGAGGTGGAATATATTGCCATGGGAGAGAGTGTATCGCAATTATTGTGGATAATTCATACCTTAGAGGACTATGGATTGAGTTACAAGGGTGTGCAAGTGTTGTGTGATAACATTAGCACAATTAACCTAACCAAGAATCCAGTCCATCACTCTAGGACCAAACACATTGAAGTAAGACACCACTTCATTAGGGATCATGTGGCTAGGGGAGATATTGTACTCTCACATGTAGAGTCCAAATCAAACCTAGCTGACATTTTCACTAAACCACTTCCCGAAAATGAATTTAGTTTTCTAAGATGGGAGTTGGGAATGTGTCGCGCTTCATATTTTTTCAATTTGCATTCAAACCCTCTATGATTATTTCAAATTGTTGGGGAACAATTGGGTAACTTTGAGGACATCTCACACAAACTATTAGGTTTAACAAAATGTTTTTGATTGCTAGATATGGGGTGAGATGTTAGGATCAACTCAATTTCTCAAAATGTCATTGCATCCCTTGAGAAATTAAGTTGACGAGATAATAATCACGGTGGTGACCAAGTATGGGGAAAACCAATGCATAACATATGTGTATTTGGCTCCATGATCATGCTTGGACATTCCAATCAAGGAAACTTGATTGGAAACCCGAATTTGATACAAACTTAATTGACATTGCTTGAATGATTGTTGATTGAGTTTGATTCCATTTGGATGGATCAAAGTGATTGTTGAACCCATAAGAACCTTTGATCCTTGTTCAAGGATCAATTTTAGTCATGAGATCATGTCCAAGTTCGATAAATTTCACCGGATCTCGTTGGAAAGTTTCAGAAATTCTAAAACTGAACATTTCAGTTCGTATCAGGGAGTATCAGGAACCCTGATCGGTCACCGAACCGATCAGGCATAGGGCTGATCGGTCCCCGGACCGATCTAGCTCCTTCCTGTGGCAATCGATCCACAGACCGATCAGCGAGGCGAGCCGTGACCTTTCGGAATTTGACTAAGTGTACTGAGCTAGCCTGGATCGGTCCCTGGACCGATCTGGCACCCTATGGTGATCGGTCCACATACCGATCAGGGAGCCCAGCAGTTTTCCTCCAGACCCTACTGTTCGTGTCCTGATCGGTCAACCGACCGATCAGGAGCGCATCTGATCAGTCACCCGATCGATCAGGATCCGCTCAATCCGATCAGGCTGTAGCCTGATCGGTCTGGGTGCGATCAGATCGAACAGTGATCCGTTCAGATGCATTAAATTCTGGTTGGTGGACCGATCCACCAATCGATTAACTTTACGAAAACCTCTTATCGGCCGAACCCTAGCGCCGAAAACCTCCCACTCGCGCATCCTTTGCTTTGTGCGAAATCTCCTCAGTGCCTTCCCCTTCCTCTTGCGAGTGTGCTCTTGCGGCTCTGAGAAGATCTTCCGAGTCCCGTGACGTCTCTCTCTCGCGGAACAACCTTGCGACTAGTTCTTGCGCCGGGAGTCTCTTCCTGCGCACGTTTTCTTCCCCTCAAAACTTCAAGAATCTCTTCAATGGCACCGATGTAAGTGTTTGGCTTCGTTTTTCTTGTCAAAAAGCTCATGAACTATGTGTTGTGAAGCTAATCATATTTTGGTTTTGCTCTTGTTCTTGCTGTTGTACCGTGATCCTATGATCTTGGCCCGTGACCTTACTTTCTCACCTTATGTCTATGATCAAATCTATCTACCTTTTGATTGGGTATCATTTTATATGATCAATTCTTGTTTTGTATGATCGATCTTATCAAACAATTGTTTACATCATGTGTATGACCAATTCGAATCTATAGAAAGTCTTCCAAGGGCAAGGACGTTGCTGAGGGCAGCGCGAGGGGGAAAGCCCCTTCCTCCTCTGCCCCTTCCAGAAGGCCACAGCCGTCTTCTAACTCCCGATTCCCGAATGCGGCCTGTGAACAGGCCTTTCAAGCAAGGACCTTCAAACTTTTACCCTGTCGATCCATTGATATTCCCTTCCTAACTGAGTACTGCCCCTCTGTCATGGAGATTGTCACTTATTACAATCTGGGTTTTCTTCTTTCCTTAGTACGGACCATAAATTATGACCTTGTCTCAGAGTTTTACAATAACCTACAACAAGGTCCTCAAGGGGGTTTCGAGTTCACTACTCGTGTCGGAAAAATGAACCTTGATTTTTCATATGAGATTTTAGCCGAATACTTAGGTGGTCGACGATCACCTAACCTCTATTCGCTTTATCCCGAGCTCCCTGATCCTCTGCTGGCCCCGTTTTCAGATGTTACCCCTGACTCTATCTATCAGCACTTCTTTGGTCATCCTCGCCCTGCCAGGCTTGACGAATTGGGTCCAGTTTTCCCCACTTTTGTAGCCCTCCGCCTTGCTCCAGCTGATTATGTCCTTTTCAAGATCATCACAAATTGCATTTTACCCATTACTTCAAAGCCGTTGGCCGAGATCCGACCCTATCACTGCCTCATGCTCTACGGCATGCATTGACGGATGGACTTTGATATCATGGAGAGCATTTTTCAGTCTATCCTATCCTACCGTGAGCCTAGCCGTCGCACGGTTTATATGCCTTTTGGTCACATCATCACTGATTGGCTTATGTCAGTTGGTGTTGACGTCACCAAAGGCAGGACCATGCCCATGGTTAAGCAAGATTGTCGTTTGGGCCGGCGAGCTTTTGCAAAGTCTGGTATTATCATTCGTGAGCGTGATGGGGTCTTGGTGTGGAAGGATGGACGCGGACTTGGTGAGCTGCCTGGCGGAGCACCACATTTTCAGGCACCACACGAGGCTCCTCCTGCTGACGACGAGTATGACGACGAGCCGGAGCCTGATCTTCGCTGGCAGATCGCGGAGCTGGATCAGACCTTCCAGCAGGATTTTCAGTTGCGAGAGGCTTACCGCGAGGAGACCCGATCACGGTTCAGCTCTATTGAGCACAGATTGACAGCGATTGAGACTGATGTCTCTGGGACCCGTGCCCTCCAGCAGACATGGTATGATGAGTGGCGCAGCGACACATTTCCAGGAGATGCACCTTCATCGAGTACTGCACCAGGGTCCTTTGCTCCTACTGATGCGACGATGGATGACCTTATGCACGATGACGACCCACCAGCTGATCATTGAGCTTGGATGTTTATTGTCTCTTTTCATGATGTGTGTACTTGACTTGTTTGACTTTTGGGCTGTATGCCCTTGACTTGCTTAGTGTGGCTTTGTGCCACACGTATCTGGATTTCGATGCCTGTGACTTGCATCGTGTTATGTATTAGGATATTTTATGACCTACTCTTTATGATGTTGATGCATGTTTTATCCTACTTGATGATGCTAGATGACTACTATTTGAAATCGTGCTATATTGCCATGATTATGTTTTTATCTCACGATAGTATGCTTATTGTTGATGTCATGTTGATTATCTGTCTATTATCTGCATGCTTGCTACATTGCTATGTTCATGTCTATGCTACCATGCTCATATGATACATATGTCTGTTTCGCCATTTGATATATTTTTGCCATATGTGATCGTATGATTATCGATAGTCAATCATATTCTTGTTAATTTGAGATACCCCTAGGGTTGAGGGGGAGTTTGGTTTAAACTTATCAGCCCTTCTAGCCCCTTTTCGGTGTTCGACAAAGGGGGAGAGTGTTGGTTGGTTAAGTTTAGGTTGATCATGTTGTAGGGGGAGGATCCTGATTCCCCTATGATTCTGGATTTGAGGAAATGGATTGAGAATCCCTAAACTTAGAACGGGTTGTCAAACAACAAAAAGGGGGAGATTGTTGATGCAGTCTGGCCCTGATTGTTGTTTTGGTGTTGACACCGATTTAAGTTTAGGTTGATGATTATTGATTATGATTAAGCCCTGATCGGGGATCAGGCATGGTATGGAAAATCCTAGTCTGGAGGGCTAGGTGTTGGAAAATCCTAACCTGGAGGGTTAGGTGTTGAAAATCCTAGCTTGGAGGGCTAGGTGTATGAAAAGTCCTAATTCGGAAGAGGTGGGTGAAAAGTCCTAGCTTGGAGGGCTAGGTGAAAAGTCCTAGCTTGGAGGGTTAGGTGCAAATTCCCATCTTGGAGAATTAGGTGAAAAAGTCCTGGCTTGGAGGGTCAGGTCCTAGCTTGGAGGGCTAGGTTTGGAAAGTCCTAATTTGGAAGAGTTGGGTGAAAAGTCCTAGCTTGGAGGGCTAGGTGAAAAGTCCTAACTTTGAGGGTTAGGTGCAAATTCTCAACTTGGAGGGTTAGGTGAAAAATCCTTAGCTTGGAGGGCTAAGGTGGAAGAGAACTTAGCTTGGAGGGCTAAGTTTACGTCCCTGGATCGGTCTGGTGATCGGTCAGGGAAGCTGGCACGCTGTCCTGTTGTGGATCGGTCTGGTGACCGATCTAGCAACGACTGATCGGTCTGGTGACCGATCAGGGAGCACACAGTGAGGTTGAGAACCTACTGTACTACTCCTGATCGATCCGGTGACCGATCAGGGAGTGTGTGTTTCACCTACTGCTTGGCTCCTGATCGGTCGGGTGACCGATCAGGGAGCGAACAGTTGAGGTTGAGTTCCCTTGCTAATTGAACCTGATCAGTCTAAAGACCGATCAGGATCACTGTGCAGATCGTTCCGGAGAACGATCCAGCATCGCAGGTTCCTCACTATGATCGATCAAGCTCTATCCTGATCGGTCTGGTCATGATCTGATCGGTCTGGTGACCGATCAGGAGGCTGCCTGATCGGTCTGGTGACCGATCAGGAGGTCTGGACTGCGAAGCTCAGAATTCGCCCAAGAAAGGGGTGGATCGTTCGGGTGATTGATCCATAACCTGGGATCGGTCTGGTAATCGATCCAGGAGAAGTCACAAAGAAATCACGATTTCTAATTGAGCGTTGGGGACCGATCAGGATGGAGCCTGATCGGTCTGGACCTAGCCTGATCGGTCTGGTGACCGATCAGGAGTCGCTCTGATCGGTCGGGTGACCGATCACTTTAATTCAAATTGCACTGTCAGACGCTATGATCGCGTCTGACCGTATCCGATTCGCTGATGTTTGCCTCTGATATTTGATTTACTGTGTGATATACTGCTCTAACAGTCTGATTAAGCTGCAGATGATAGGGGAGGATTCAAACACTCAAGGAGAAGTCAATGGAGGCTTTCCTTGGAGCAGGTTTATCCATTTCTCATCTCAGGTTGCAACGGTTGGAGCTGCAGGACTTAAGCCGCTGACTGAAGCTTGGCTGAGGGAGCTCAGGAAGTTCAGTAAGGGTTCAATGGTAGCTGGCATTGGCAGTGAGGTAGCTGGAGGCTGCTGGAGATGAGGTCACTTGATGCTTAGTGGAGAAACAAAAGGGACGAGAGACAGCTTCGGTGAAGCTGAGTTCTACATCTTGTGTTTTGAGTTCTTGCCGCCCTGAGTTCTCCACAACTGCTTGCTGTGTTCTTGAAGTTTCCATTATTCTGAGCAAGCGATCGAGAAGCAACCAATCTTTACTTGAGCGCTTGAAGGAGAGAACAAGTAGCTTGGAGTTCGACAGTGGGAACCTTGCGTGAGATCGCCACTGGGTGGAGCTCAGGGAAGCTAGCTGTGTTCTTGTCCTTGCTAAGTGTTTGAGTAAGATCTTTCTCGTAGTTTCTTTGTGCTTAAACTTTATCCTGATTGAAACGCTGTGGAGAGGTTTCTCCACCGAGAAGGAGGTTGCATTATATCCGGTGAAACTGGGGCTTGATCTGCCGACGATCAAGGGATCGCCCACCTTAAGGGCACGTCAAGGAGTAGGGGCAAGTTATCCCCGAACCTTGTAAATTCTCCTGTTAGCGATCTTGCTAATCTTGCTAGTTAGTTTTCTGTTTTAGTTTCTGCACTTTCTGTTTTTCATACTTCCGCTGTGCTACTAACAACTTCAAGTGCAGAAACTTGCTAACTTCGTGAAGTGAAAAGTGATTGGCTATATTCACCCCCCCCCCTCTCTAGCCATCCCATTTCCAACAATTTTTAGTGTGTTTTGGAGTTTGAAATCAGTTGGTATTGCATTTGGTTGTTCCGGAATTTTCTTATCATGTATGCATCAGTTTCCTTCTAAATGTTGTAGCTAGCCTTCACTTGCTTGTTTTGAGTTTGATTCCGGAGGTAAGTTCTTGTATTAGTTCGATTGAAAATTCAGCCACTGTTTTATTCCTTTGGTTAGCATTTAGTTACATTTGAATTCAGATTTGCGTTTCTACATTCGGTTGAGTTACCTTGGTTAATTAGGTTTTACATTGGTTGAGTTGTTAATTTCCATCACTTCGTCTAGCTTATTGGCTAAGTTTCTTTTATTTTCATTGTGTTTTCGTTTTCGATTGCAACCCCAAACCAAAATCTCATTCGAGCCCCAAAAATATCGACGACACATAAACTCGAGCTCGAATCAAACAACCTCAACTAGCCCTAGGAAAAATACGACCTGTGGCCCCTTTACTACGTTTTCATTCTTTGATAGCGAAAAGGGTTTCCAGCTTTTCACATATCTAAATTTTGAGACCCACATTCGTGACACCTAGTTAGCGGTCATCAATGACCGATCAGGATTCTCTCTGATCGGTCTGGTGACCGATCAGGCTTGTGTCGCCGCGAGAGCTGGGAGTCCCAGCAAAGCGGTAGATCGGTCTGGTGACCGACCCACAAGCCCTGGATCGGTCTGGTGACCGATCACTTTAATTCAAATTGCACTGTCAGACGCTCTGATCGCGTCTGACCGTATCCGATTCTCTGCATTTGATCCCTGATACTTGATTTACTGAGTGATATGCTGTGCTAATGCTCTGATTAAGCTACAGGTGATAGGGAAGGATTCAAACACTCAAGGAGAGTCAATGGAGGCCTTTCCTTGGAGCAGGTTTGGCTGTTTCCTTGTTTCAGGTCTCAACGGCGTCTGGAGAGCAGCTGGCAACTGACGAAGGCTCAGCTGGAGAGGGTCTTCAGTGGACTGAGTGCTCAGGGAGTCAGGGGGTCAGGCTGTGGCTTCAGTGGATGCTGATGGAGAGCCTGGTGATGGGAGCAGTGGCTTAAGACGAGGCTGGAAGCAGAGGAGCAACAACAGGGAAGACAGAAAAATGAGTGAAGTTTTTGCTGTGGGGTTGTGCTCTCTGTTGCTTTGTGCTTGAGCGATCTTGTTGCATTCCTGTGAGATCTTTGTGAGTGTTCCTTCTTGTGTGATCTCTTGTACTCAAGTTCAATCATCTGTGAGATCTGTGGAGAGGTTTCTCCACCGAGAAGGAGGCTCCATCTTATCCGGTGTTCACTGGGGCTTGATCTGCTGACGATCAAGGGATCGCCCACCTTACGAGCACGCCAAGGAGTAGGGGGAAGTTATCCCCGAACCTTGTACATCGCTGTGTCGTCTGGTTTGCTGACTTTATTTTGATTTCTGTTCTTCAATTCTGTTTCTACACTTGAGTTGTTTGTTTCCGCTGCCTAACTCTTGAAGTGCAGAAAGTTTTTGAAAGCTCAAGAAAATTGTGTCTGGCTATATTCACCCCCCCCCCTCTCTAGCCATCCGAGTTCCAACAAGTGGTATCAGAGCTTGGGGCTCTGTTCACGGCTTAACATCCGAGAGCTTACAACAAGATGGCTATGGGAGGAGAAGGTTACAGCACAAATAGACCTCCATTCTTCGACGGCACTGATTTTCCATATTGGAGGTCAAGGATGGAGTTCTACCTCAAAACTGTAACGACTCAGAAAATTTTCTCAATATTTTTCTTAAAATATTGATCATATCTAGATAGTTTCCGAGGAACCTAGGGATACTAGTATGAACTTTAGACTAGTAACCCATGATTTCCCCTTTTAATTGAGAAGCTAAATACTAATGAGTCTTATATGGGCTTTTCTAGTACCATGGTATTAGTGGATTTTAGGTAGAATTTAATATAAATATAAATGGGTTTTAATTAGGAATATTAGCATGATTATGTGTGAATTGTAGGGGAATTTTCGAAAAATGAAAAAAAAAAAATTAAAATAAAATAAAAATAAAGTGCATGCACCATGGATTGAACCTTGGACCTAGCCTACCACCATGCATGTACTAACCAATTCACCTAGCAAGGGAGTGCAATGAGAGAATGAAGAGGATTTTGGTTAAGGCTTAGGGAAGTGAAGAGTCATCAAGAGGAGAGACACCATGACCCTTCACTTGCCCCCATTCATGTGGTATAAAAGGGGTAGAGGAGAATGGAAGAGACAAAGGAGTTACTTTTCTTCTCTTCTTCCACCAAGGCCACCCCTCTCTTTCTTCTTCTTTCTCCTAGCCGAAACCACCAAGGTTTCTCTTCCCTTGGAAAAGTTTCACAATGGGCTCCATCTTGAAGATCCAAAGCCTTCTACAAGGCTACAAGGGCTAAGGAGAAGTTTGGGAGCAAAGAGGTTTCTTTTTATTTTTTTATTCAAGTCTTATAAGCAAGATCAAGGAAGGTAAGACTCCCTCACCTGTGGTGTAATGGTTTTCCATGATATTGTTATGATCTAAGTTTTTGTTTGAGACCTAAGTTGAGAAATCCATGAAGGAGGACTTCTAGGGTTTCGGCCACCTTCATGTTCCCATGGCTAGGATTAGTTTTAACTCTCTAATGATGGTTCTTATGTCTTCTTATTATGTAAGTGATGTTAGTGGTGATTCATGTGAATTTTTACATGCTTAATGGTCCTTATAAGTTTCGGCCAAGACCCCTAACCCATGGTTGGAACTTGATCTAACCATTCAACATGTTTAATTTGTTTTCCCTATGACATGATGGATAGTAATTGTGTTTTATAAGAATTTTTCTATGAATTTATGGACCTTTAGGGTTCGGCCAAGAGCTACTCTAGGGCTAAGGGATTAGGGTTAGCTTCAACTATGGGATCAAATATTTTCTATGGCATTGTATGTTTGTATGAGATGTTATTTGTGACCTATATAAATTTTCCATGGACCTAGGGTCCTTTAGGGTTTCGGCCAAGACCATGACCTAGGGTTTGGATTGGGTTAAAGTCTCAAGGGTACTTGTTTTTAGGTTACAATGATGTAAGTATATGGTTAAGCATGATGTAAGGATCCTTATGTTACTAAAACCCTAGTTTTATGTGTTATGTAACATGATTTTGGTATGTTTAGGTTATGTGTTATGCTTTACTCATGAATATTATAGATCAAATACCATGAACATATGTGATGTAGGAGTAGGTCGAATAGAATAATGCATGTAGAATGTTAAATGCATATAATGGAAATATGTGTACGAAGGTCTATGTATGTTTTATGATGAATGCTATGACCCTAGGTAATGTAGAAGGTCATAAACCTAAGTGGTATGTATCACGTTCATATGTATTTTACTCATGCATGTCGTAGGATGGATACTAGGATTATGCATGTTAGATGAAATGTATCATGTATGAACTGTATGTTTATCTTATGTACCATGACACGGCAAGCTTTATGAACTAGGATGATGTTTATACTTTAGGACATGATTAGGTATGCATGTCATGTTTATGAAGGAAAATGATGAATAAAGTTAAAGTTCATGCCTTCGAGGCATAATGATGATATGGAATGAAAATGATGAATGAAGATAAGGTTCATGCCTTCAAGGCATAATGATGATGTTAAGCATTAAGAATGAATGATTATGCTATGTATATTGTATGAATGAAGAAGCATGTGAAAGTATTTTATTTTATGAATGGGCTTGTACCGGACCTAAGTAAGGTCCACGGTTCTGGACTACCGATGAAGCTGTTCACGGTTCTGGACTACCGATGAAGCTGTCCACGGTTCTGGACTACCAATGAAGCTGTCCACGGTTCTGGGACTACCGATGAAGATGTCCTTACCCTAGTAGGTCGAGACTAGCTACCTCGTATTTACTTAGGGATGCACGCATATGATGTATGTATGTGGTACAAGCTGGGGACCCCTATGATGTTATGATTATGTTTAAGTATTTATAACTATGGTTTTCAAATTAAGCATCCTTATGATATATGCATTTGTCTCATGCATTCATTCATGTTATGCATTATGCCATGATAAGTATGCTTATGTTTATGTTCATAATTAAGAATGATACCATGATAAGTATGCTTATGTTATGTTCATATTAAGAATGATGTCATGATAAGTATGTTTATGTTTATGTTCATAATTAAGAATGATATCATGATAAGTATGTTTATGTTATGTTCATATTAAGAATGATGTCATGATAAGTATGTGTTAAGAATCATGTTTATGTTCATGTGACGTATGGATTTTCGTGAGTAGGAAAGGGTCTTACTAAGCCTATGTGCTTATAGTCTTATTTTTCTTATACCGCAGATCAAGCAAGAGATTACTAAGGGAAGCAGCAGGAGAGGCAAGAGCATGTGTGTGTGCGGCGGTGACATGGCAAAGGATTCTTTTATTTACACGTATCGCATGTCTTGGGTTTTGAAATGCCTCCTTAGATGCTATGCTATGCTTATAATGGTTATGCTTGATGAATGACTTAAGACTTATGATGTTATGGATAAGTTACTTGCTACTTATAGTGATTATGAATAAGCTATGGAATGATTATATCATGATGTCATGCATGTCGTTAATATGCTAAGTCCAGTGATACTAGGTTCATGAATGACAAATTTAGGCATGTGTAGATGTTTCATGTATTAGTTGCATGGTTAAAAGCATGTGTAGAAGAAGAAAAAAATTATTCGGCTGCATCAAGATGTTTTATATGTACATGTATGTTTAGCGTAACACCGCCTTCTCGCCACACCATAAGGTGTGGGAAAAAGGCGGGCGTTACAAAAACCAACATGAGCATATGGTTCTCAGTGAAGGAGGGTTTCTCCCCTCCAAAGGATCATGAGGGAAATGAGCTTGAGTTTTCTAGTTGGTCGGCTGAGCAAGTCAAGAAGGGGGAAGCTAATGCCAAAGCTATCGCCACCTTGCAATGTGGGATGACCAAGGATCAGTTGGTCAAGGTGGGTCCTTTCACAAGTGCTAAAGATCTATGGAATAAGATTATTGAGCTCCATGAAGGAACTCATGAAACCCGGACAGCCAAGAAGGACCTCCTTCTCAACCAACTCCAAAGTCTCACCATGGGAGAAAATGAAACTGTAAGTATGCTTCATTGCCGATTCAAAGAAATATTGAATGGTCTCCACTCCATTGATGAAAAGGTAGAAAACAGAGTCCTAGTGAGGTATGTACTCAAAGCCTTCCCTAGGAATACTTTGTGGTCATCCATGGTGGATGCTTACAAGGTTTCCAAGGACTTATCTTTTGTTAAGTTAGAGGATTTGTTTTGTGAGATGGAGCTACACGAGATCTCTAACACAAGCCCAAAAGAGAAAGGGTTTGCTTGTGTGACAGGTAACAAAAGAAAGGAGAAGAAGAATGAAGAGGAGGAGAAGAACTTCCATCATTTTGCTTTCATGGCAGTAGAGAATTCAAGTGAAGGAAGCAGTGATGAATCTTTAAGCTCCTCAACCGCGCCTTCGGATGATGAAGAGGTAATCTCTCCAGAGTTAGACAAATGCTATAAAACAATAGCGTGCTTGACAAAAATGCTTAAGAAATCTAAGGCCAAAGTCAAAGCATTAAGGTTGGAAGTAAAAGAATTGAAATCCTCTAAGGTTGAGGACATTAATGATTTGCATGATAAATCCCTTAAGGATGAAAATAAGAACTTGAAGAGCGAAGTTGAAAACCTCAAGAATGTTCTTGAGAAGTTTTCAACAAGCTCTAAAACATTAGATATGATACTCAACTCACAAAGGGCGATGTGCAACAAGGTTGGTTTGGGTTACCAACCTAAAGAACCTAGTGTCATATCTTTAATGTCAAGAACCCATTGTAGATCATCAAATGATTCTAGGGTCCAAAAAGTCAAAAAGAAAATGATTAAGGCATGGGTGCCTAAGTCCTTCATTATTGATACATTAGGTCCCAAAATTTGGGTACCTAAAACCTCCATATTTCGAATTGTATAGCTTTGATTGAGGGGGAGCATCTATCAACATGGGTGGTTGATATTGGGTGCTCCAAACCCATGAATTGAGATGAATTGTCATTCACCACAACAAGAGGTCTAAAATTAGGTTTTCTTTAGGATTACCTACATTTCATAAATTTAGACAACTTCATGATTTTTTTGATCCATAGTTAAGTAGATACATGTTTGTGAATTTTCTTATTAGTAAAGTACAAATTTATGATGAGGAATTCATTGTGATCAAAGGAGCATGAATATATTCCTATCGACATTATACTATGCTTCATTTTGACACAAACTTGATTGGAACCATGAAAACTTAATACTCACTTGATACAAGCATGTTTTGGAATTTAATCAAATATTGATGCTAATTTGATTCAAGCAAGCCAAAATTTTCTTGTATGTGTATTATTACAACTTTTGTTAAGAACATCATGTTTCAAAATTTAGTATTCAAGGTCCATGACTTGTTTGATCATATATTGATTCTAAATATTTTTGGAGTTGAACCTAGCTGAGTGTGCCATGATTTTATTGTATGAATGCATGCTAAAGAACAAGGATTAATACATAGTTTGTACTAATAAGGCATCACCAAACAAAGAACATGAGCTTTAACATTCACTACTTAAGTTCTTTGGGTTAATGCTTTCTTTGTATCAAACTAAGGTCCTATCTATAACTTGTTTGTTTTCCCACTGATCATGCCTTGATATAAATCTGTTCTTGGGACTCAAGTTCATGCTTAAGAACATACTCATCATGCTTTTATACAAATCTGTTTTCGATAATTCATAGAAATTCTTAATGGGGAATAAACCTTAGTTAAGGGACATAAATCATGTTGCTTATTTTTAATAAGGGAAACTCTTCTTAGGATCAAACAAATTAAAACCAATTGAATTAGGGTATAGGAATGGTTGAGATTTGAAACAAAGTTGATTTCACAGTTTCTGAAATTTTATTTCTGAAACTGAGAAACCATTCTGTATCATCCCTGATCAGTCCATCGACCGATCAGGGGTGCTTCTGATCGGTCTGGTGACCGATCAGACCAACTCTGATCAAGGAACTCCCAGATCGTTCCAAATTGATCCAAAACCTCCTCAAACCAATCTCTTCTCATCGAATTGTATCAGTTTAATGATCATACTCCTAACAAATCTGATACAAACCAATTACAATTGAAACATATTTGATCCTCCATTGGTACAATCCTAGTACTAAGGAAGTACAAATTTGTTCAAGTGGTACTTGAAACAAAACCTAAATACTGATTTGATACAAACCTATGTTGGAATGTTCAAATTCATAAGGAAGGTGTAGGATCGATGTCGTCGATAGAGGGGGGGGTGAATATCGATCGTGAAAATCTTGTCGTGAAAACTTCGTAAGACTTTCAATCTACTCAGAGCGTTAGTGTAGCGAAATAGTAAGTAAAAATAAAAGCAAGATAGGGACACAGCGGGATTTATTTACTTGGTTCCCAACCCCCCAGGGTCAGTACGTCCAAGGCCTATGTACTCGGCGTGAGTCCACTATTGGTCTCCTTTCCAAAATTTTTGGAAGCGGAGAAAACCCGTCTTACAGTGCAATAGTACAATCAAAAGTATAGCAAATTAAGTACAGAATATTAAATGCAAAGCGAACAAAACAAAGTTGAAGCTCGGCCGATCTGGACCTCCGAAGTGCCGCGCACTTCCTCCTAAAGCCTCCCGGTCGTAGAGCCTCGTCTTTAGCACGATGTCGTCGGTCATAATGATCAGAATGGCTTGTAGCAGTTGTGTTTGAAGAAGAGGGGTCGAAGCCCCTTATATAGGCTTCATACGGGCACCCTGGACGCTGGGCGCCCCGATAAACTCGGGCAACCCTTATCCCTGCGCCGACCTCACCGCAGCTGATAAAACCTTTGACCAGGGTGCCCCGGACCTCCTGAGCGCCCTCATGAAGGCTTATCTATGTTTCGGACTCGAAACAGCAAATACAGGTTTGAACCCGGGCGCCCCGGACCTTCCGAGCGCCCCGCTTGACACCTATTCCGCTTACTTCACCAAAACTACCTTTTAGTCTTTAGCTTGGGCGCCCCCATCAATGGGGGCACCCTGGATGCATGGGGGCGCCCCCACTGATGGGGGCGCCCTGCTTCAAGGCCTCCAGCCACCTGCTTTATCTTCCAATCTTGATACTTGGAAGATACACAAACACAAAGCCCATATGCATATAATCTTAACCTTAAGGACTTGGTTCTGACTTCGGATTTCCACGAAACCCTAGGTCGAACCGGCGCAAGTTCCCACCCCCGAGAACGTGCCTTTCACCTACTCCTTTCAGGAGACGGTTGCCACCCAGTCCTTCGGGTGGACTTTTGCTTAGCTTCCGATACCTCCGGACCTCGAGACGCCCAAACCCTGACCCGTCTCTACTCCTGTCCTTAGTCATCGCTCAGCTAAGTTGCTCAGTCCCTCGGACCAAGACTCCGTGCCCAAACCCTAGGTCCAGGACTTAGGTGCCCAACCCTAAGCCAGGTCTTCGTGCCCAATTCCCCGAACCAGGTCTTCGGTGCCCAACCCTCGACCAAGTCTTCTTGCCCAGTCCCCGACCAGGACTTAGTGCCCACCTTTCGAGCAGGTCTTCGGTGCCCAGCCCTTGCCAGGACTTAGTGTCCAATCCTCGATCAGGACTTAGTGCCCACCTTCCGAGCAGGTCTTAGTGCCCAGCTTCACTCACCAGGTCTTAGTGCCTAGGTTAACTAGGACTTTTCTTCAACTTAGGTTACTTCTCCTTTTCTCCCCTTTGTCTGTTCATTGTATCACTGACTTAAGTATATTGTCAAACATTAAAACACTTAAAGAAGAACATCATTGATGCAACTTGCACCAACAGAAGGGTTTGTTGAGTCATGACTCTTGTTCCTAATGTCGTGTTTCAGAAATTTTTCTGAAATGACGAATATTAATGGAGTCTACACCCTTATTTTGGAATGTAAATTGTTAATGCAGTCTGATCAGGAACGTATCAGAGTTTCATAAATTTTTTTGAATTTTGATCGCTCCCCAGACTAACAAGAAATATTTCTGTATCAAATAATCAACGAACCTGATCGGTCATGGAGACCAATCAGGACTATGTGTCCGATACAGCTGCATTCCTTACTTGTCATATGAAACATATACATGCTTGAGCATGATATATTTCTGTATATGTTTTCATGTGCAATTCACACTTTTTGCCGTATGATGTATATACATTGTTGCCATGATACATTTATGGTATATGCCTCTCATATGCATTTCAAAAATTTCACCTTTGATTATTTTGGGTTTTGGGGAGAGACCCATGTTTGAGGGGGAGGTATGTTTAAACTTAATAACCATACCCTTTTCGATGTTTGACAAAGGGGGAGAAAATAGTTGACTAAGTTTAGGGTTATTGTAGGGGGAGGATTTTGATTCCCTTACGATAATTGAACTGCCTTCAAGAGATCATTAATGCCTAAACTTAAATCGAGTTAAATCGGGTTGTCAAACAACAAAAAGGGGGAGATTGTTGATACAGTCTGGCCCGATTGTTGTTTTGGTGTTGACACTGATTTAAGGTTTGATTTAAGTTTGGTTGAACTAATTGTGATTAAGTCCTGGTCGGGGACAAGGCACGAGTTGATTGAAATCCTAGCTTGGAGGGCTAGGTGAAAAGTCCTAACTTGGAGGGTTGGGTGAAAAGTCCTAGCCTGGAGGGCTAGGTTGGTGGAAATTCCGGTGAGTGAAGCCGGGTCCTGGTGAGTGAAGCCAGGTGATGGAAATCTCGGTGAGTGAAGCGGGGTCCTGGTGAGTGAAGCCAGGTCCTGGTGAGTGAAGCCAGGTGATAGAAATCCCGGCGAGTGAAGCCGGGTCTTGGTGAGTGAAGCCAGGTGATGGAAATCACGGTGAGTGAAGCCGGGTCCTAGTGAGTGAAGCCAGGTGATTGAAATCCTAGTGAGTGAAGCTAGGTTGAAATCCTGGTGAGTGAAGCCGGGTGACCGAAACCCTGGTGAGTGAAGCCAGGTCCTAGCTTGGAGGGCTAGGTTGAAGTCCCAGTGAGTGAAGCTGGGCATGGCACGAGTCAGAGAAGGGCTGGAGGCTTGTTTTCGTGACTTAGAGTGCATTTGGGCTTGCCTGGATCGGTCTGGTGACCGATCAGGGAAGTTGGCACGATGCTCCTTCGTGGATCGGTCTGGTGACAGATCCAGCGATGGCTGATCGGTTTGGTGACCGATCAGGGAGCGCACAGTGAGGTTGGGAACCTACTGTGTGGCTCCTGATCGGTCTATTGACCGATCAGGGAGCAAGCCGTTGCCTCGTTGCTTGGCTCCTGATCGGTCCGGTGACCGATCAGGGAGCAGGCAGCTTCCTCACTGCCTTGCTTCTGATCGGTCTGGTGACCGATCAGGGAGCACTCAGTAAGTTAAGTTCCCCCGCTGATCAGCTCCTGAACGGTCTGGTGACCGATCCACGACTTAGGATTTGATTTCTGCGGTTACTGTTCACTCAGACGTGGACCGATTAGGCCTGAGCCTGATCAGACAAGGAGCTACCTGATCGGTCTGGTGACCGATCAGGATTCACTCTGATCGGTCTGGTGACCAATCAGGCTTGTGTCGCCGCGAGAGTTGGGAGTCCCAGCAAAGCGGTAGATCGGTCTGGTGACCGACCCACAAGCCCTGGATCGGTCTAGTGACCGATCACTTTAATTCAAATTGCACTGTCAGACACTCTGATCGCGTCTGACCATATTCGATTCTCTGCATTTGATCCCTGATACTTGATTTACTCAGTGATATGTTGTGCTAATGCTCTGATTAAGCTGCAGGTGGCAGGGAAGGATTCAAACACTCAAGGAGAGTCAATGGAGGCCTTTCCTTGGAGCAGGTTTGGCTGTTTCCTTGTTTCAGGTCTCAACGGCGTCTGGAGAGCAGTTGGCAACTGACGGAGGCTCAGCTGGAGAGGGTCTTCAGTAGACTGAGTGCTCAGGGAGTCAGGGGGTCAGGCTGTGGCTTCAGTGGATGCTGATGGAGAGCCTGGTGATGGGAGCAGAGGCTTAAGACGAGGCTGGAAGCAGAGGAGCGACAACAGGGAAGACAGAAAAACGAGTGAAGTTTTTGCTATGGGGTTGTGCTCTCTGTTGCTTTGTGCTTGAGCGATCTTGTTGCATTCCTGTGAGATCTTTGTGAGTGTTCCTTCTTGTGTGATCTCTTGTACTCATGTTCAATCATCTGTGAGATCTGTGGAGAGGTTTCTCCATCGAGAAGGAGGCTCCATCTTATCCGGTATTCACCGGGGCTTGATCTGCCGACGATCAAGGGATCGCCCACCTTACGGGCATGCCAAGGAGTAGGGGCAAGTTATCCCCGAATCTTGTACATCACTGTGTCGTCTGGTTTGCTGACTTTATTTTGATTTCTGTTCTTTAATTCTGTTTCTGCACTTGTGTTGTTTGTTTCCGCTGCCTAACTCTTGAAGTGCAGAAAAGTTTTGAAAGCTCAAGAAAATTGTGTCTGGCTATATTCACCCCCGCCCTGTAGCCATCCGAGTTCCAACACCTCTTTCCGTAACAAAAAAGTCATCGGATAATTATTGTCCATTACACGCGGCAATTAAGGACTTAATGATCGCAGCGGCTATTACCTAAAAAATATTACGTAACCGATGATTAGGGAACATGAAGGAGAACGTGAAGACATGTATGACCAAAACCTCAAGTATATAAGGAGCTTCGGCATCCAGATAAAGGGGGTAAGCTTTCCGAACATAATCAAATTCTGGTTTCTCGTTGTCCTCCTGAGAGAATTCAATTTTTAACTTGAGCGGTGGAGTGGGCTCCGTCGGAAAATCTTCCGGTGTGTTTGTTGGGACCGGGTGCATGTTGACATGGATGCGGGTTCGTAATTTTAAAATTAATTACATGCAGCGGAAGGTTTAGCATAAATAATTTCTCAAATTATTTTACCACACATCTAAGCATGCAACTTTATCTTGTGTAGACATGATCATATATTTAAAATTTTGCAGAAACGTAAACTAATTTACGTATTACCTCGCGTAACTCGAAGGAAAGGACGAGATCCAACCGTAAGCGTCCCTTGGAAGCTCCGCCTCTATTCGCGTCCACGCCGAGTATCTTCGGGATGACTTCGCAAAGCCACGAGTTTCGTGTTCTCGAGAACTACTAGATTCTCCGAGAACGCGACAAGAAAAACCAAGAGAGAAGTAATCACATCGAAAAACTCACTACCAAGGTTGGCCGAAATCACAATTCCGGCGAGAAGGAGGAAGATGACTTGCGCCCAATCCCAAGGTGATGATGGCTGGAGAGGAAGATTGTCCCAATGGAAGAACTTCGTTGCCTCGGTGCTTCTCCTTGTGCTCACGGCAAGAAGAAGGGAGAAGAACCTTGTGGCCGGCCAAGAGGAAGAAGGGAGGAGAGGGAGAGAGCCCAGGCAAGAATACTTCGATTGATTTCCAAGCCTTGCCTTGACTCCTTTATATAGTGGTCTCTCAACCACCAAGTCTCTTTTTTCTTATAGAATAAATTTTCTATGACTTATTCCATCATGCCAAGTTTTATCATATTTTAATTCATATAAAAACCAACCAAGTCTCCTTTTTTCTTATGAAATAAATTTTCTTATCATGGTAAATCAATCCATGATTGATTTTATAAAATAAAATAAACCAATCCATGGTTCATTTTAATTTTCATGAAAAATAAACCAAACCTTGGTTTATTATATAAAAATTTATATCATCCATAATTTTATAAAACAAACCACACTTGGTTTATTTTATAAATTGAACCAAAAACTTGGTTCTCTCCCTTTGTTATGGCCGGCCAAGCAAAGAGGATGGAGACCCTCTTTGACCGGCCCATCCAAGCCACGCCCCAATGAATTAAACTTATTTAATTCATCTATTAAGTCTTCAAAAGACTTAGCCATTTTACGCTTCCGATGCGTCTCTGATAAATTCAGATTCGACTTATCGTTTGGCTCAACCAAACCTAATCTCTCTTGATTGCAAAATCCAATTTTCAACTCGTTTTAAATCCCTCGGATTACTCATAGTGCGTGTGACTAAATAGGCTTTCAATTTATGTTGGCCATCTATAATTAATCAATTATAGAACGATCATGAGTGGCACCTAGTAGTACATCATGATCCCCAATTAATCGAAAGATCAACGGTTAACCTCAGAAACAATTCTGAAACCCTTCAGCAGCTATAATGAATCGTGCCCCATTCCCTTCACCATCTTATACCCACTTGGTTCAGGACATGGTCTATGTGTGTCAGTCACCACTAGGCTGACTACAACACACCTAGCCCAAGTAACGTTTTCTCATCCTACGGATTCTAATTACTCTCATGTATTTAAGAGATTCATACTCTAAACATGTCATGCTCTGGCCAGAGGCTTCGAGTAACAATCCGACGATAGGCCTTGGGTATACATCTCCTTGCAAGGAGTGGTGAATCTTTTGTAGGCTGTTCAAATATCTTCGGGCACTTCGCCTTATACCCAATCATCCCGGGTCCACACCTCCTTGGAGATGCTTGCTTAAGATGTCAAAGTATAAGTCTCCATGACCAAGATGACTTGAACACCGCAAGTCAAAGGAACATCGCACTTAAGCTGCAGTAAGAACTTCACTGACATATCTATATGTAGACTACCATATGAAGTTTTACAGCCAGTCACTCCAATGAACTAGTTCCCTTAACTAGCATTCATGTTTATCTCCGGACATCCAAATGTCACTTGCCAGTGAGAATCAGCTGATTAGAGAATAACCCATGCTAGTCTCAACAGAATTGATAGTGTCCGTATTTATCAATTCATCGACTAGGGACAATTTCAATACTTCACAATTGCACATGTAGAGATAATCACTAGTTGTGAATTCATCACAAATTCTCTCATGCTATGAATTGTATTGCGGACATTCAGTAAAATGAGTTTAAGATCTCAATCAAATACATAAACATGTATACTCAAATAGTGAATATTCATTTATTAAAATAAATGATTACAATCATAAGGTGATTGCCTTATGACATTTTTCTCATATAACTAACAAACTCCCACTTGGCCTAATGTCAATCGCTATGGTATCCAATACCACAGGCTCTAACATGACCCTCAAACTTGCTTTGAGGCAAGGCCTTAGTTAAAGGTGTTGGATCGAGAGAACCGATAGAGAGGGGTGAATATCGGAAAGCGTTCGGATTTAAAATAAGAGCAATTGCACAGCGGAAGATAAAAACACACAACGTAAACACAGTTATTTTTTACTTGGTTCGGAGCCTAAGTCGACTCGTACTCCAAGGCCCACGGTCGTTGACCATTTACTTTGGGCAATTCTATATGAGGCGCAAAAACAGTTTACAAGAATTGATTACAATAGCAGTGTAATAAGCACAAAATTAAAAGATCGCTCTTTTGTTACCGACGTCCGAGGTAGGTTGACTTTTAGAAGCGGAGGGACGTCGTCGGCTCGTGTTGGGAGGTTTCCGGAGTAGAGCGCGGGAGCAGAAGAGCGTCGAAGCGTTGAATTGAAGTTGTTGCTGAAAGCCTGGGCGTTGGGTGCTATTTATAGCACCTCGGGGCGCCCTGGACGTCGGGGGCGCCCCCCCCCCCACATGTCACGTGATCCGAGCTTCGCTCGGTCAACCTCTATCCCACTCGAATAGGGATGAGGTTTGACACTGGGGGCGCCCTGGACGCTGGGGGCGCCCTGCTTGACTCCTTCAGCGCGAGCTTCTCGGTTGGATAAGTGTAATCGGCTTCGCTGGCGTAGGCGCGGGGCGCCCTGGGCACTGAGGGCGCCCTTGGCGTTCGGGGCGCCCTGGCTACTGGGGGCGCCCCGGCCAGTGTTTAGCCGATGCCTTTGTTGCTTCGCTTGTTTTGTGTTGCCCCTGGGGGCGCCCAGGACACTGAGGGCGCCCTGCTCAGCTACTTGCCTCTCTCCTTTGGGCATTCTGAGCTGCAGACACATGTTCCTTCGGTCCTGTATCCAGGGTTAGTCCAAAACAATATAAAGCATTAGAGTATTATGTTTATACAGCCTTAGCTGTCTTGGTTCTGACTTTGGGCCTCCAAAATGGAGCCCTAGGTCGAACCGACGCCTACTGTTCCCTCGACGGGGAACGCGTCCTCACCTACTCCTCTCGGGAGAATGTACCTGATGCCAACCGCTCCTTTGGTTGGACTTTTGCCTGGCGGTCCTTTGCCAGGTCTTGGATACCGAGCTGTCCTTCGCCCGGTGCCTAGCATTCCTTCGCTAGGGCTTTAGTCCCTGGCATTCCTTCGCCAGTGCCTAGCAGTCCTTCGCTAGGGCTTTTACCCTGGCATTCCTTCGCCAGTGCCTAGTATTCCTTCACTAGGGCTTTTTGCTCTGGCATTCCTTCGCCAGTGCCTAGTAGTCCTTCGCTAGGACTTTTTACTCTGGCATTCCTTTGCCAGTGCTTAGCAGTCCTTCGCTAGGACTTTTTGGCCTGCACACTAGAGTAACGTATTAGACAACAAGTAAGACTTAACTTTTGAACCCTGTTGCCATTATCAAAACACAGGTTTGACTTGGGTGCTTTCTGCACCAACAATCTCCCCCTTTTTGATTTATAGCAACCCTAGTTCAAAAAGTTAAGTTTAATCAAAGCATGTAAAAACACTAAGTTTTGTTCCCTCCCCCTGGAAGGATTCTCCCCCTAGATTTTTCAAAAATTCGTGGGGTTCTAAGTTTGAGGAGAAAAAAAATTTTTACTTAGAATTTTTCAACAGAAGGCTTTTGGAAGCATGAGTTTAGCGTACTTAGAAAAATTTTGAAGTCTTAAGTTTTTAAAGTACTCAAAAGGTTTTTGAAGGTTTTAACTTAAGTACAAAAAAAACTTAAGTACTCAGTAATTTTTGAAAAGCTCAAGTACTTACAAAAATTTTTGAAAAGCTTAAGTACTTAGAAAATTTTGAAAAAGCTTAAGTACTTAGAAAATTTTGAAAAAGCTTAAGTAAATTTTGAAAACTTTAAGTACTTTGAGAAACTAGGTACTTTTTGAATAAAGGATAGAAAAAATTTGAGCTTTGAGCTAGAAAATTTTAAATTCTCTCCTTTCCTATCTCTCCCCCTTTGCCATATATCAAAAAACAGATAAATAAAGCAGAAATTAAAGGAAATGACTTTCATAAAGGAAAATATTTGCTGATTTTGCTGTACTGAACCAAGACTTAGACCAAATCAGTTGATTTTCTCTTGTAGGGACCTGTCTAACCCATTTAGCTATTTACTAACTGTTATAAGCAGTAGTTTTCGCTAGAGTTAGTCAAGTTAAGTGTTTCTGTTCAAGTTAGATTTTCTAAACTTGACACTTAACTTGATTGTTGTGTAAGTTATATTTAGTGCCCCAATTACTGCAGATGCACTAACTTAAAGCATCTTGAATTAAGGCAAAGACCTAAGCATCTCAACCCTTTCTAGGTTATCAATCATAAGCACCCTAAAGTGCTTGTGAGATGCTGACTTCTAAATCTATAGGTGCATGCAATTCTAGGGTTAGGGCCTAGGCTAAGTCCATTTGCGAAAAAGCCCTAGTTTTGAAAGGGGGTAGTTTTTTTAAAAAAAATAAGTCCGAAAAGATTTTTAAAACTGATTTTAAAAACAACAGTTTTTCAAAATTCTTTTTAGAAACTGATTTTTAAATTAAATAAAGCAAAAAAAACTCAAAAGTAGAGTTTTTCTATTCTACAGAGCACAATCCTAACTCAGATACTCACGTAGTCAAACAGAATAGGTTACCTAGTCAAACAGAGGTACAGTAGCGTCAAACATAAGTCATGTTTTGGTTACTTAGTACAATGCAGAAATAGACTAGCTATGAAGAAGGCCCAGGGTGGTCAGATGGGCCGGGCTGCCATGAATCGAATCGTGCCATCATCTCAATGTATCTCGCATCAGCCACTTCTCGATCGGCTCTACGAGCGTCCATCTGCTTGATGTGATAGGCCTCGACCTCCTCTCGGAGGCTGTGGATCTCCGTCTGTATCTGTGTGAGGTGCTGGTAGAGAGTCGGTGGTGGAGGCTCGTCTATGTGTGCTCGGGCTGCTGCTGCTATATCTCCAACATCAACATCGACCTCCTCATCTGAGTCGATCGGAGGAGCTGCTCTCTGACGTCTCCAAGACAAGACCCCGGTACCGGAAACCTCTATACCAGCTAGGGAGAAGTTTCTATATCCTATCTCGTCGTAATCAGTCAACTCAGCCATCTCTCCCTCGGTGATATTCCGACCGTGGTGATGTAATATGGACGTGATAATGTGGTAGTAGGGTGTGCGTACCTGCCCTTGCGTGGTAACACTGGATGCATGTAGGATAGCATGAAACATGTGAAGTCCTATGTCGATGTCTAGCTGATGAATCAAGGCATATAGGAGAAAGGCGTGGAATGGTCGCATAGTAGTGACGTCTCTAGTAGATAATGGTAGAATACATCGGACTATGACTCTATATAGAGCATAGTCCTGGACCTGTAGTTTGACAGACTGAAATCGTCTGGACAGGGGTTGCCTAAAGAAGTAAGAGTGTAACATGTCTAAGGTAATGTGAGAGTAGGGAGCATCAAAGGGAGGCTCCCTAGGTGGGTAACAACAGAAGGTGGACTGTAAGACTCGTAGTCCCAGAAATCGGTGGAGTAGAGTAGGTGTGATAGTTAAGGGTATTCCTTGGACAGTGGTGACGAACATGAGACCATCGTGTCTAATTATGTTGTTGTAAAATTCTGCACATAAGGAAGTGTTGATTGAATGGGTGCAGAATACGAGATTGTCAAGTTGGTAGAAGTTTATAACGTTCATTGCTAAGGGGCATGATTGGGTGAAAAATTGTCTATTCAAGTAGCTCATCTTGATAGGTTTATAGGTCGTACGAGCGAATTTATTACATAGTTCTAAATTTGGAAACCTAGGGTCAGGACTAGGTTGGGTACCGGGTTCTGCCTGGTTTGGTCGGCGTCTTCTAAGAGAAGAAATATGCATTTAAAGAGAGTATGAAAAGAATAATAAAAACTTAATTGCCAAAAAAAAAAAAAATTGTACCGGGCAGCTCGGGGAGGCATGGTTGAGGATGAGAGCTTGCAAGGTCTCTTGGAAAGTAGAGAATTGAAGAGAAGGAGTGGTTTGAGTGTGAGGAGAAGAAGGGGGTATGGAGCCCTTTTTATAGGGCATTGGAGGGCGCCCTGAAGTGGGAGGGCGCCCCGCCTAGCGAGGGCGCCCCGACCAGGGCTGCAGCTGCCTTTTGGCAGCTTTCTGGCGTTGAAGGAATACGGGGGCGCCCTGGATGCTGAGGGCGCCCCGGCCAGTATGCAGTGGCAGAGGCAGCTTTTGACCAGCCTCGGGGCGCTCGCAAGGGTTTGGGCGCCCTAAGGACTACTTTTTGACCCTAAAAGATTGCATTTGACCAGATTTGACTTGTTTGACCAGGTTTGACCAGATTTGACTGTTTTTAACCATGGTTTGAACAGATTCGACTGTTTTTAACCATGGTTTGCCTAGAGTTAAGTTAGTGCTAGTCTAAACTGAATGAAAACAAAAGTGTAGTTATTTTCATTAAATTTGCTGTCTCACCGAATCTACGGTTTTCAATCACGTTATCCTTATAGGTTTTGTGAGACAGATTTTGATAAGTAAAATTATTTTGAAAAAGTTAGTTTATTTTGAAAACCTTAAATTAATTTTGAAAACAGTTAAGTTTATTTTGAAAGGATGTTTGAATCTATGCTTAACTGAAAATTGTGTTAGATTTGAATTTGACAAAAAGTAATTTGAATTTGAAATTCAAAAATTGGCTTCCAGGTCTTAGCGAGGCACTAGGCCTTCTTTGGCCATAGCCTTATTGGATCATCAACCCTTTCCTTGACAAAGTCGTTTAATGAAATTTCATTTTCAAAATTAATCTTTAAAAAAGTTCTGGTCTAACTAGTTTGGATTTTGGATCGGTAGCTTCGGCTAGTTTCACCAGTCTAAAGAGACCAAGTAAACTTGATCTTATTAGAATTGGTTTCCCTAACGTACTATCATATCACCTCCACCCAATACTATGTTTTCAAATTTCAGTTAAGTTTGTTTAGTCCTTATACTAACTATTTCTAAGAATGGTAAATTGCAGAAATTAAATAAGCACTCAATCAGGCAAATTGCAAGAATTAAATTATATTTAACAATAAAAATAGTTTTTAATTTGGCTCCCCCTGGACTGAAGCCACGGTAATGATTAGGCAAGATGTGAATCTTGTCCTTGGGGATCCAATACTGATTTGATCCAGTTGGTTTGTTCAGGTACAGTTTAGGTACCCATGCCTGAATTTTACCTCTGGACTGATTCAGTACAGCAAAGTAAGATCTTTGTCGGGATTTGGTTCTATAGCCAAGTCCGGATCCATTTAGAACGGACTTCTGTTTTCCAAGAATCATGTCAAGATTCTTGGAACCAGAGGTGAATCGTTCTAAGGCTGATCTAAGATCCTTAACCTGAGTTTTCAGGGAGGAGTTCTCTTTCTCAAGTTTTTCAACTTGAGTAGGAGTTCCTTCTTGAACTTTCTCGGTTAAGGATTTAGAGTCAGCTCCCTCTTTCAGGAGTTTTATTTCCTGTCGGAGGGACTCGACTCGGAGTTTGGCTTTCGCCAAATCTCGAGAAAGATAAGAAATAAGTTCGTTTAATTGACTTCTATTGAAACCACTTACCTTGATTTCGCCGTCTTCTGAAAAGGTTAGTCTGCCGTCGTCTTGTTCAGATTCTGACTCGGTCCCGACTTCTTCTGAGGCGGTCAGGGCTAGTAGGTTTGACTGGGGTGCTTCTTCTTCTTCTTCTGAGGAAGATTCGTCCCAGGTTGCTTGGAGTGCTTTCTTTCTTCTTGTCTTTTTGGTCTCCTTTAGGTTTGGACACTCCGTCTTGTAGTGGCCCTTCTTCTTGCACTTGTAGCAAGTCACGTTGGGCTTGTTTTTGTCACTTGCGGGTTCAGCTGGTTCGTCCTTTCTTCGGCTTGTCCTCCGTTTGTTGGCTTGGTTCTTCAATTTTTTATAGTAGCTTCGGGCCAGTCGGACCAGCTCAGATCGATCTCCTTCTTCGTCTTCTGCATCTGAGTCTGAGTTAGACTCGGGTTCAGGTTGAAGTTTCTTCTTTGTTGACCTTCCAATTTTTCCTGCAACAAAGGCAATACCTTTCTCGGCCATATTGCAGTTAGTCTGTTCATGAAGTTCTAATTCGGAAAATAATTCATCTAGTTTAATTTTTGAGAGATCCCTTGAAACCTTGTATGCATCTACCATAGATGCCCACAAGGTGTTTCTAGGAAAAGCATTTAAAGCATACCTTATTAGGTCACGATTTTCGACCTTGTGATCTATAGTGTGAAGACCGTTCATCAATTCTTGAATCCGGGCGTGAAGCTGAGCAGCTGTTTCGTTGTCGGCCATCTTGATGGTATACAGCTTGTTCAGAAGCAGGTCTCTTTTGCTGATTCGAGTGTCTGATGTTCCTTCGTGCAGCTCGATCAATTTTGCCCACAGCTCCTTGGCGCTGTTGAAGGGGCCCACTCGGTTCAGCTCCTCTTTTGTTAAGCCGCATTGTAGGGTTTGTGTTGCCTTTGCATCGGCTTCTATTTTGCGCTTCAGAGCGGTGTCGCATTCTGAGTAGCTTTGAGGTACTCCTTCGGCGTTTTTCGGAATCTCCAGTCCGGACTGGATGATAATCCACATGTCCACCTGAGTTTTCAGGTGGACTTCCATTCGACTTTTCCAGTAAGAAAAGTCTTCTCCACTGAACAGTGGAGGTCTGGCGGTGCTGAATCCTTCTTGCATGGCCATTTAATCTGAAAAAAAAATATAACTAACAAAAAAAAGTTTCCCAAGACTTGGTCTTGGATTAGTAGTGCGGGATAAGGAAAATTAAAATAACGAGGGGTGTTGCACCAAGCTCGATTGACGGGAAAAGGAAAATTCGAACGAAATATTTAAAAAAAATCGAACGATAAAAAGAAAATAAAAATCTGAAAAAAAAATTTCAAACTGGTGGTTGCACCAAATTTGAACTTCCCCGCTCTGATACCACTTGTTGGATTGAGAGATCCGATAGAGGGGAGGTGAATATTGGAAAGCGTTCGGATTTAAAATAAGAGCAATTGCACAGCGGAAGATAAAAACACACAACGCAAACACAGTTATTTTTTACTTGGTTCGGAGCCTAAGTCGACTCCTACTCCAAGGCCCACGGTCGTTGACCGTTTACTTTGGGCAATTCTATATGAGGCGTAAAAACAGTTTACAAGAATTGATTACAATAGCAGTGTAATAAGCACAAAATTAAAAGATCGCTCTTTTGTTATCGACGTCCGAGGTAGGTTGACTTTTAGAAGCGGAGGGACGTCGTCGGCTCGTGTTGGGAGGTTTCCGGAGTAGAGCGCGGGAGCAGAAGAGCGTCGAAGCGTTGAATTGAAGTTGTTGCTGAAAGCCTGGGTGTTGGGTGCTATTTATAGCACCTCGGGGCGCCCTGGACGTCGGGGGCGCCCCCCCCCCCCACGTGTCACGCGATCCGAGCTTCGCTCGGTCAACCTCTATCCCACTCGAATAGGGATGAGGTTTGACACTGGGGGCGCCCTGGACGCTGGGGGCACCCTGTTTGACTCCTTCAGCGCGGGCTTCTCGGCTGGATAAGTGTAATCGGCTTCGCTGGCATAGGCGCGGGGCGCCCTGGGCACTGAGGGCGCCCTGGGCGTTCAGGGCGCCCTGGCTGCTGGGGGCGCCCCGGCCAGTGGTTAGCCGAAGCCTTTGTTGCTTCGCTTGTTTTGTGTTGTCCCTGGGGGAGCCCAGGACACTGAGGGCGCCCTGCTCAGCTACTTGCCTCTCTCCTTTGGGCATTATGAGCTGCAGACACACGTTCCTTCGGTCTTGCATCCAGGGTTAGTCCAAAACAATATAAAGCATTAGAGTATTATGTTTATACAGCCTTAGCTGTCTTGGTTCTGACTTTGGGCCTCCAAAATGGAGCCCTAGGTCGAACCGACGCCTACTGTTCCCTCGACGGGGAACGCGTCCTCACCTACTCCTCTCGGGAGAATGTACCTGATGCCAACCGCTCCTTTGGTTGGACTTTTGCTTGGCGGTCCTTTGCCAGGTCTTGGATACCGAGCTGTCCTTCGCCCGGTGCCTAGCATTCCTTCGCTAGGGCTTTAGTCCCTGGCATTCCTTCGCCAGTGCCTAGCAGTCCTTCGCTAGGGCTTTTACCCTGGCATTCCTTCGCTAGTGCCTAGCATTCCTTCGCTAGGGCTTTTACCCTGGCATTCCTTCGCCAGTGCCTAGTATTCCTTCACTAAGGCTTTTTACTCTGGCATTCCTTCTCCAGTGCCTAGCAGTCCTTCGCTAGGACTTTTTGCTCTGGCATTCCTTCGCCAGTGCCTAGCAGTCCTTCGCTAGGACTTTTTGCTCTGGCATTCCTTCGCCAGTGCCTAGCAGTCCTTCGCTAGGACTTTTTGGCCTGCACACTAGAGTAACTTGTTAGACAACAAGTAAGACTTAACTTTTGAACCCTGTTGCCATTATCAAAACACAGGTTTGACTTGGGTGCTTTCTGCACCAACAAAAGGATCCGCTAAATTCCTTTCAGTGGGAATTTTCTCAATTTGTATATCATTCCTACTTATAATCTCTCTGATCAGATGATAGCAGCAAAGTACATGTTTGGATCGCTGATGAGACCTTGGTTCCTTCGCTTGTGCAATAGCTCCATTGTTGTCGCAATAAACCGGTATTGCTTCATCAATGGTTAGAACCACACCAAGTTCTGAGACAAACTTCTTGATCCAGACTGCTTCCTTTGCTATTTCCGAAGTTGCAATATATTCCGTTTCCGTGGTAGAATCCACTACGGTGTCTTGCTTGAAACTCTTCCATCTTATTGCGCCTCCATTCAAAATAAATACGTATCCGGACTGAGATTTGGAGGCATCCTTATCTGTCTGGAAACTGGCATTTGTATACCCACATATTACCATATTACCTTCTCCATATATCAGGAACACATCCTTAGTTCTTCTTAAGTACTTGAGGATTGCCTTGACAGCCGCCCAATGATCCATTCCTGGATCAGACTGGTATCTGCTTGTGACGCTCAGAGCATACGATACATCGGGCCTAGTACATAACATAGTATACATGATAGATCCTATCGCGGATGCATAAGGAATCTTATTCATGCAAATCCTCACATCTTCTGTGCGCGGACACATAGACTTCGAAAGGTTGATCCCATGCCTGATGGGAAGGTAACCTTTCTTGGATTCCGACATGCTAAACCTTTCTAGCACTCGGTCTATATATGTAGACTGCGAAAGACCAAGCAACCGTTTTGATCTATCTCTATATATTCTAATCCTAAGGATATAGGTTGCTTCTCCCAGGTCTTTCATGGAGAAAGTTTTGGACAACCAAATTTTAACTGACTGTAAGACTGATATATCGTTTCTTATAAGTAATATGTCATCAACATATAACACTAGGAATACGACTGCACTCCCACTAACCTTCTTGTACACACAAGGTTCGTCAGGATTTTGTGAGAAATCAAACTCTTTGATTGTCTCATCAAAACGGATGTTCCAGCTCCTGGATGTTTGCTTTAATCCATATATGGATCGTCGAAGCTTGCATACTTTGGTTTTATTAACCGATGTGAAACCTTCATGTTGTATCTGTTAGTGATATGAGAGAAGTGTCCTAAGGCAATCGCCTTATGATGTAAACATTTATTTTTTAATAAATGATAATTCACTATTTGAGTATACATGTTTTGTGTATTTGATTGGGATCTTGAACTCATCTACTGAATGTCCGCAATACAACTCACAGCATAAGAGAATTTGTGATGGGATCACAACTAGTGATTATCTCTAATGTGCAATTGTGAAGTATTGAAATTATCCCTAGTCGATGAATTGATAAAAACGGACACTATCAATTCTGTTGAGACTAGCATGGGTTATTCTCTAATCAGCAGATTCTCACTGGCTGGTGACATTGGGATGTCCGGAGATAAACATGGATGCTAGTTAAGGGAACTAGTTCATTGGAGTGACTAGCTGTGAGACTTCATATGGGAATCTACATGTAGATATGTCAATGAAGATCTTACTGCGGCTTAAGTGCGATGTTCCTTTGACTTGCGGTGTTCAAGTCATCTTGGTCATGGAGACTTATACTTTGACATCTTAAGCAAGCATCTCCAAGGAGGTGTGGACCCAGGATGATCGGGTATAAGCCGAAGTGCCCGAAGATGTTTGAACAGCCTACAAAGGATTCACCACTCCTTGCGAGGAGATGTATACCCAGGCCTATCGTCGGATTGTTACTCAAAGCCTCTGGCCAGAGCATATCATGTTAAGAGTGCGAGTCTCTTAAATACATGAGAGTAATTAGAAATCCAAAGGACGAGGAAGACACTACTTGGGCTAGGTGTGACGTAGTCAGCCTAGTGGGGACTGACACCATAGACCGTGTCCTGAACCAAGTGGGTATAAGGTGGTGAAGGGAATGAGGCACGATTCATTAGAGCTGCTGAAGGGTTTCAGAATAATTTCTTCTGGGGTCAAACCGTTGATCTTTCGATTAATTGGGGATCATGATGTACTACTAGGTGCCACTCATGATCGTTCTATAATTAAATGGGTTAATTATAGACGGCCAACATAAATCGAAAGCCTATTTAGTCACACGCAATACGAGTAATCCGAGGGATTTAAAACGAGTTGAAAATTGGATTTTCCGATCAAGAGAAATAAGTCGAATCTGAATTAATCAGAGGCGCAATGGAAGCTAAAAATGGCTAAGTCTTTTGAAGGCTTTTTGGGCGAATTAAATGAGTTTAATTCGCGACCGGTTCGGGTCGATTTGGGCCGGCCAAAGAGGGTGTTAACCCTCTTTGGGTGGCCGGCCAAGAGAGAGAATAAAACCAATTTAATTGGTTTAATTAATAAAATAAATCTAGTGTGATTTGTTTTATAAATTATGGATAAATAAATTTGTATAAAGAAATTTATATAAATAAAATTTATAGAAATTTATTCTTTTATGGAAGATTAAAATAATCCATGAATTGGTTTATTTTAATTTTATAAAATCAATTATGAATTGATTTATCCATAATAAGAAAGTTTATAAATTTCTTATAAAATTTATTCCATAATTTAAAGAGAAGAAGAATTAGTTTTTATTATAAATTAGTTTATAATAAAACTTGGTTTAAACGGAATAATTAGTTAAGAAAATTTATAGGATAAATTTCTTATAACTAATTCCGTTTAGAGGGAGACTTAGCAAAGATTTGCTACTATATAAAGGACCCAAAGGCTAGCCCTTTATTCACATCAATCAATTAATCAATAGTTGATTAATAGTTCCCTCTCTCTCTCTCTCTTTTATTCTTCTCCTTCCCTTCTCCCCACCTAGGGCCGGCGCACAACCAACTCCTCACCTTGAGGTGTTGCCGTGAGCTACAAGGAGAAGAAGAACTCGAAGACGAAGAAGAAGAAGCGGATAGCGACTCCTCTCTTCTCGGAATTTGATTCCGTTACTTCGTTGGTTAGTTTTTCCATTATTTCTCTTATTCTTCTAGTTGTACCTTCCGAGGATCTAGTAGTTCTCGTTGGCACAAAACTCGTGACTTTGCGAAGTCATCCCGAAGAGAACTCGGCGTGGACGCGAATAGAGGCGAAGCTTCCAAGGGACGCTACGGTTGGATCTCGTCCCTTACTTCGAGTTACGAGAGGTACTTAGTAAATTTGTTTACTATTCCGCAATGTTTTATTTTATGATTATGTCAACACACCATAAGATTGCATGCTAGATACGAAGTTAAAATAATTTAGGAAATTATTTTATGCAAACTCTTCCGCTGCACGTAAAAATTTTAAATTTTACGAACTCGTATCCTTGTCGACATGCACCCGGTCCCAACAGTATCATGTATACATCCTCAAGCAAGTTTCCATTAAGGAAAGCTGTTTTCACATCCATTTGCCATATCTCATAATCATAATGAGCTGCTATGGCCAGGAGCATCCGAATGGATTTAAGCATAGCTACTGGCGAATAGGTTTCGTCATAATCAATTCCTTGTTTCTGACGATATCCTTTTGCCACTAATCTAGCCTTAAAGGTAACAACATTACCTTCCATGTCGGTTTTCTTCTTGAAAACCCACTTGCACCCTATGGGCTTAATCCCTTCAGGTGGGTTAACCAAGTCCCATACTTGATTTTCGTACATGAAATCCATTTCCGACTTTATGGCTTCAAGTCATTTATCCCTTTCTGAATTTTTCAGAACATCTTCATAACTGATAGGTTCGTTATCGTTAATGAGTAACACGTCGTTCGATTCACTTATGAGAAATTCGTATCTCTCTAGAATATTGTGTGTCCTATTAGTCCTACGAAGAAGTGGTGTTGTTTTAGGTTCAACTGGTAGTTCATCATTATAAGTTATTGGTTGTGGGTCTAGACTAGGTGTCTCTGTAATGTCTATTGGAGTTTCTTGAACTTCTTCAAGTTCAATGCTACTCCCACTGTTTTCTTGTAAAAAAAATTCTTTTTCTAGAAATACAGCATGCCTTGAAACAAACACCTTTTGTTCCAAGGGATGATAGAATTGGTAACCTTTCGTTTCCTTAGGGTATCCAATAAATAGACATTTATCAGACTTAGCATCCAATTTGTCTGATACAGTCCGCTTCACATAAGCAGGACGACCCCATATCTTAAGGTGAGTTAAGTGAAGTTTCTTACTATTCCACATCTCATATGGAGTAGTAGAGACTACCTTGGTCGGGACTCTGTTTAGCAAGTAAACAGCTGTCTTAAGCGCATAGCCCCAAAAGGATTTTGGAAGAGTTGCATGATTCATCATAGATCTAACCATGTCCATCAAGGTTCGGTTACGCCTCTCAGATACACCATTATGCTGTGGTGTATATGGCGGAGTCCATTGAGACAATATCCCATTGTCCCTAAGATAATCTTGAAACTCTTGACTTAAGTATTCACCACCCCGATCGGATCGAAGTATCTTAATACTTTTGCCAAGTTGTTTCTCTACTTCACTTCTGAACTCTTTGAATTTCTCAAAAGCTTCAGATTTGTGTTTCATTAAGAACACATACCCGAATCGTGAGTGATTATCGATAAAGGTAATAAAGTAGCTATAGCCTCCTTGTGCAAGAGTTGACATTGGTCCACATACATCAGTATGTATTAGACCAAGCAATTCTCCCACTGGTTTACCTTTTTCGGAAAAGGGTAATTTGGTCATCTTGCCTTTTAAGCATGATTCACATGTATCAAATAAACCGGGTTCAAATGATTTCAGAATTCCACATCGGTGTAATTTGGTCATGCGTTTCATACTTACATGGCCAAGACGACAATGTCATATATAAGAGTCTATTTGATTATCTATTCGAGCATGTTTGTTGCTAATTTTGATATTGAAAACGTCACCGGATAAATCTAACGTGTAGATACCATTGCATAAAGTTCTAGTCCCATAAAGAACATCATTTAAAGTTATGTAACAGCAATTGTTACTAAAAGTTAAATGATAACCCTTTTCATTCAAGCATGAAATAGATACAATGTTCTTTATTAACAAAGGAACAAAATAACAATTATCCAATTCTAAGACAAGTCCAGTAGGGAGCTTTAGCAAATATGTTCCGATGGCAACAGCAGCAATCTTTGCTCCATTTCCAACTCTCAAATTCGCTTCACCCTTGACGAGTCTTCTTCTATTCCTTAGCCCCTGTATGTCATTACATATATGTGAGCTACACCCAGTATCAAGTACCCAGGTGTACGAGGAAATAGAGTGACATTCAATAACGAAGATACCTGAAGAGGATGGGGCATCGGATGCCTTCTTCTTCAAGGACTCAAGATAAACCTTGCAGTTTCTTCGCCAGTGGCCCTCCTTGCCGCAGTGATGGCAAGTGCCTTTTGATGCCTTTTCAGTCTTTTTGGCCTTTTTCTTCCTTCCCTTATTTTGTTCTTTGGGCTTCCTCTTAGAACCTTTCTTTGAGGAACCAACTAACAGTACCATCTTCTGATCCTGCTTTACAGAAGGCTCTACAGTTATCAGCAGGTTAAGTAACTCAGGAATGGTAGTCTCCAGTTCATTCATCCGATAGTTCATCACAAACTGTGAGTAACTCTTGGGCAAACAATGCAGAATTAAGTCAATACTTAGTTCGTGATCCATTGCAAATCCGAGTGTGCCTAGTCGCTCAATGTACCCCAACATCTTCAACACAAACTATGAAACAGAAGTGCCTTCCTGCATCTTAGAGGTGAAGAGGAGTCTGGAGACCTCAAACCTTTCGGATCTCGCTTGCTCGTCAAACATCTCATGAAGATGGAAGACGATGGTATGAGCATCCATATGCTCATGCTGCTTTTGTAGCTCAGGTACCATAGCGGCCAGCATGATGCAACTCGCAAGTTCAGAATCGGCCACATGTTTCTGATAGGCCACTAACTGGTCTGGAGTTGCATCTTTAGGAGGATGGTTGGGAAGTTGTTCTTCAATGACATAAGCAAGCTTTTCTGCCTTGAGGACTATCCTCAGGTTTCGAAGCCAATCCATGAAGTTTGGCCCAGTTAGCTTATTGGTGTCCAAAATGGAACGCAAATTCAGAGAAGACATGATCAGGTGATTATCCTAGAAATACAAATTGAGGTTATGTGATGAGAATGATAAAGAATGCATCAATATACATTAATTAAATCCTATTTATTTTTCGAATTGAATAACCCTTTTTATCAATTCGGGAGATTGTAGGAACATCTCCAAATAGGTTGATATCCAACCATAGATAAAAACAACCATGGCTAGAGTCCATCAAGTTATTCTTAGCTATGAAGGTAGGTAATTATACCGATTACATATTATACATATGTAACTATCACATTATGCTATCAACTAATTGAATGTTTGCATAAATCATTGGGTTGTTAACTAATTAACAAGTATGCAACAATACACATAGCACCCAACTGCACCTCTCTTTACATCGACCTTGGCTGTGGCACAACAAATCGATGCTCCAAGCTTAAGGCTGACCCATTAATCAAGAAATAGTTTTAATATGGTTGGAGCTCATTCAACCGTTTAGTCAGGCTTGGATGTGTCCAACAACCAAAACTAAGGATTGACCTCTGACTCCAACTATATTAATCATAAACTAATTCCATGGTTTGAACATGTTGAGGTTCAAGCCGGGCATGGATGTGTCCATCAACCCAAACGAGAAACAAAACTCCGGTTCTAACCATATTAATGGAAGGTGTTGGCCTTAATATTTTGTAAGGGGTTTTGGGTCTCATCCTTTTCTTTTATGCACATTCATAACATATAATTATGTCATGTTCTAACGATTTCCTTAATAAAGTATGTATGCGACTTAATTTATCAAGTCTCATTAATTGAATTAGAAACCGGATTTCCTAATTCTAATTTCATACTTTATTCAAGGAATTATTTTTGGGAACAATTTCCTAAATTATCATAATCAATTTCGGAATTAATATGTTTAAGACTTTGATTTCTCTAAATCAAATCTTATTAAATTAAGAGACAGATTCCCTTAATTCAACCACATATTATTTTCATGAAAATCTTATTTAAGAAAATATACTCTATAGGAAACAATTTTCCTAATTAATTTTAGAGACAATAATATGTAAGAGCATCGCCTCATAAATCAAATAAGGAAATTATCGTTTGAGAATCACCTCAAAAATTTCCAAGATTTGATCACATATTTTATTTATGGAAAATTAATATCAATAACTTAATTTGGACGGCTCCCCGAGGCTCAAACCAAATTAAACATTTGACAGTTTAAATTCAATTTAGGAAATTTATTTATAACAACTAACTTTAAATTGGACGGCTCCCCGAGGCTCAATCCAAAATAAAGAATTTTGTAAATAATTTAATTTCCAATTATGAATTTAAATGTCAATTAATATTCCCATGATTTGTCTAGACTTTCTTGAAAGAAAATGCCCAAAATTGCGAGCTTTCCATAAATGGAAAGTTTCCAAAAATAAAAGGTTTTCAGAATAATTGTAAGTTTCTGGTACAAAGAAAACATACGTTTTTCCAAAATTGGAAATTTTCCAAAATGGGAATTTTCAAAATTGGAAAGTTTCCAAAAATGGAAAGTTTTCACAATTATCATAAAATTTCAGAAACAGGGATATTTCAAAAGTTTGCAAAATTTCATGAGGATTTCCAAACCTTGAAATTCCTAAATCGGGAATTTACCATAATTGGAAAGTTTCCATAATTAGAAAATTTTCCAAAATTGAGATCATGACAAAGTTTTCCGCAAAAACAATTATATGATTATGTTGAACACAAACCTTGGCTCTGATACCACTGTTGGGACCGGGTGCATGTTGACTTGGATTCGGGTTCATAATTTTAAAATTAATTACGTGCAGCGGAAGGTTTAGCATAAATAATTTCTCAAATTATTTAACCACACATCTAAGCATGCAACTTTATCTTGTGTAGACATGATCATATATTTAAAATTTTGCAGAAACGTAAACTAATTTACGTATTACCTCGCGTTACTCGAAGGAAGAGACGAGATCCAACCGTAAGCGTCCCTTGGAAGCTCCGTCTCTATTCGCGTCCACGCCGAGTATCTTCGGGATGACTTCGCAAAGCCACGAGTTTCGTGTTCTCGAGAACTACTAGATTCTCCGAGAACATGATAAGAAAAACCAAGAGAGAAGTAATCACATCGAAAAACTCACTACCAAGGTTGGTCGGAATCACAATTCCGGCGAGAAGGAGGAAGATGACTTGCGCCCAATCCCAAGGTGATGATGGCTGAAGAGGAAGATCGTCCCAACGGAAGAACTTCGTTGCCTCGGTGCTTCTCCTTCTGCTCACGGCAAGAAGAAGGGAGAAGAACCTTGTGGCCGGCCAAGAGGAAGAAGGGAGGAGAGGGAGAAAGCCCAGGCAAGAATACTTCGATTGATTTTCAAGCCTTGCCTTGGGTCCTTTATATAGTGGTCTCTTAACCGCCAAGTCTCTTTTTTCTTATGGAATAAATTTTCTATGACTTATTCCATCATGCCAAGTTTTATCATATTTTAATTCATGATAAAAACCAACCAAGTCTCCTTTTTTCTTATGAAATAAATTTTCTTATCATGGTAAATCAATCCATGATTGATTTTATAAAATAAAATAAACCAATCCATGGTTCATTTTAATTTTCATGAAAAATAAACCAAACCTTGGTTTATTATATAAAAATTTATATCATCCATAATTTTATAAAACAAACCACACTTGGTTTATTTTATAAATTGAACCAAAAACTTGGTTCTCTCCCTTTGTTATGGCCGGCCAAGCAAAGAGGATGGAGACCCTCTTTGACCGGCCCATCCAAGCCACGCCCCAATGAATTAAACTTATTTAATTCATCTATTAAGTCTTCAAAAGACTTAGCCATTTTACGCTTCCGATGCGTCTCTGATAAATTCAGATTCGACTTATCGTTTGGCTCAACCAAACCTAATCTCTCTTGATTGCAAAATCCAATTTTCAACTCGTTTTAAATCCCTCGGATTACTCATAGTGCGTGTGACTAAATAGGCTTTCGATTTATGTTGGCCGTCTATAATTAATCAATTATAGAACGATCATGAGTGACACCTAGTAGTACATCATGATCCCCAATTAATCGAAAGATCAACGGTTGACCTCAGAAACTATTCTGAAACCCTTCAGCAGGTATAATGAATTGTGCCCCATTCCCTTCACCATCTTATACCTACTTGGTTCAGGACATGGTCTATGTGTGTCAGTCCCCACTAGGCTGACTATGTCACACCTAGCCCAAGTAACGTTTTCTCGTCCTACGGATTCTAATTACTCTCATGTATTTAAGAGATTCATACTCTGAACATGTCATGCTCTGGCCAGAGGCTTCGAGTAACAATCCAACGATAGGCCTTGGGTATACATCTCCTCGCAAGGAGTGGTGAATCCTTTGTAGGTTGTTCAAATATCTTCGGACACTTCGGCTTATACCTAATCATCCTGGGTCCACACCTCCTTGGAGATGCTTGCTTAAGATGTCAAAGTATATGTCTCCATGACCAAGATGACTTGAACACCGCAAGTCAATGGAACATCGCACTTAAGCTGCAGTAAGAACTTCATTGACATATCTATATGTAGACTACCATATGAAGTTTTACAGCCATTCACTCCAATGAACTAGTTCCCTTAACTAGCATTCATGTTTATCTCCGGACATCCCATTGTCACCAGCCAGTGAGAATCAGCTGATTAGAGAATAACCCATGCTAGTCTCAACAGAATTGATAGTGTCCGTATTTATCAATTCATCGACTAGGGACAATTTCAATACTTCACAATTGCACATGTAGAGATAATCACTAGTTGTGAATTCATCACAAATTCTCTCATGCTGTGAATTGTATTGCGGACATTCAGTAAATGAGTTTAAGATCTCAATCAAATACATAAACATGTATACTCAAATAGTGAATATTCATTTATTAAAATAAATGATTACAATCATAAGGCGATTGCCTTAGGACATTTTTCTCATATCACTAACAGTGTTCCCATTAACGCTCGTGTTAATCTTGCAGGGCGCGATTGTCTTCTTCCCGTCACCATCCTCGTGGGCTGCGCTTTGGTGACTCGCCATCTGCATCGTTCCCTTCCGGAACAGTACTCTTAGCACAATAACACAAACTACTAGAGCCCCTTCATTGGACTCAGTAGGAGAATACAACTTGGAAAATATTATGAAACCATGAAGACAACGTAAGCTATGAAGTCATAAAGCATTAGTCTTCACCAACAACTTTACAGTAGCATTATTCTCCACTCTACATCAACTTTATTCTCTACCATACAGTAGTTTTATTCCTCACCAACACTTTTACAGCAACTTTACCTATCAGCTATAATTTTATTCTCCACTTTCCAACAACTTTATTTCTCACTGACACTTTTATAACAGCTTTATTCCCAGATTCAACAGATGCACAACATTTTGATTCACAACATATCATTTGTATATATACAAGTGATCACGCACGCGCATTGCATGTAATATAATGCATGAATATATATAAATTTTATAAAACGAATATTTACTATCAAGTAATTAAACAACATAATGATAGTATGATTTATTCTATAACAATTGAAAAGAAATAAAAAGTTAAAATTATTAATAAACCTTAAAATTATTTTCTGTAAAAAGAAAAAAAATATTAACGTAATTTTAGATTTTATCAAATCAATTAAGAATTAGTTATTAAAGGATCCAGATTGTCAATTAAATAGTATATATAAAAGATGATTATGTAAGATAAATATATTCATAATTATACAAATCGGTATTATATTAGGATAAAATATGTTCTAATTTTTCTGCCTATATTTTATTATAGAATCCATTATACAAATCGATTGAAATGAACAATATTCCCTTCTCTTCTGCTCCGACAAAACATTAACGAATATATATAAAAAAAATCCTAAGTAGACTTAGGATATATGATGAGAGTGGTTAATACATTTATAGGTTGAATGGGCCCTAGAGCCGCTGACGACAAGGCACGAGCGTAATAAAGATTTTAAATGTTTACGTCAAAGATATCAATGAGTTAGATCATTGATTTCTTTCTCTTTCTTTAAGATAATCTAGATATTCCATTATTACAATTCAATTAATTTTAGAGTTTTCGAAAAAAAATTTTTTACCAACCACTAAAATAAATAATAAAGAATAAATAGATCTTGGAGGTCGGTCCAACATTATAAATAATTTAAACTTTTTAGGTATAGTATATCTTGTGTATGATTCAAATCCTCATTATCCAATAAGCTTGTCCATTATTTATTATCGTACCAAAGCCTTGGGAGTTAGAGACCATTAAATTATTTAAGTAAAAAATGAAATCATTCATTTCTAGCGGTTTAATATAGTCGGCTCCGTAATAAAATATAGATAGATAAATCACTTAAGATATTTTATCCTAATAAGTAATCTTTTGTATGAGAAAAATCAAATAAATATTTATGAGATATTTTATCCCATTAATTTTAATATTTATGGGAGTAAAGACCGATATAGACGTTAACTATGTCAATTCTATGGGGACAGAGACCATTAAATTATGATTTTACGCTGAGAGGAGAGTGGTAAAAATCAAGAGACCCCCTCTGTTTTTCAAATTATGAGTGTCTAATTTCAATTTATTTATCAAAATTAATTAGTGTTCTAATGTATGTGCAATTACTCAACTGCACTTGATCCATTTTCCATTATTAACTCTCACGCCGCTTAAATCATGAGCCGTGGGAGGATTTGTAACTGATTATGTTGTATTTTAATTTTTTTTAAAAATGATATCTCAATTATATTATTATTATTATATATATTCCATATCAAAATTATCCAAAGCATCTCCCGCTTCGATCGGTCACTTCAACACCAACAATGGCGTCACTGCTTCATCGCGACCGCCTACGGCCTCCAGCAACCACAATACCGGCGACCTCTGTTCATGGAAGTTAATTAAGTATGATTGGGTTCTTGGATTCTTTATGCTCGCGTTCGCCGAAAGCAGAGTCGGTGGGGACGCGGCCCTTCTCTTTGCCTAAGCGTGAAAGAGAGAGAGCACGCCGGCAACGTGACATGCTTCTCTTTTATTAGCACCTTTATTTACGCCTGAACTGATCGCTGGCTCCATTATAGCGTATTGAACATACAATCCAATCCACCAAAATATATATATATATATATATATATATATATATATATATATATATATATCTGAAGTATTGAAGTATTGTTTTCCTAGATAATATGATGGAAAATAAACGTAGTGTACGTTAACATGCGGGAACATTGGATGCTTGTACAGGAAGCGCGTGAAAAAGACGGATGCTTCGGATCCCAAGTAATTATGGATTTAAGTCACGAGAGAGACACGGCTCCACCGAATGAAGGGTGGTGAGGTTATTTAGTGGAGTAGGTGATTCGTTTATTTTCAACATCTTTGTTAATTATTCTACAATTAATAAAAGAAATATCATCATGACTGAAAAAGATAATATGCAGTGAGAGTAAGAGGTATATAGGAATCAAGGAATTATGTTCTGACCGTCCCAAGATTTAAACCCACATTTTCAAATGGTAAATTTTTATACATTAATCTCTCAACTAAGTCCGTGATCAGATCATTTAGGCTCCCTTAATAGGAGGATAGAAAAAAATTATATATATATATTTATTTATTTTATGAGGAAATGGAGAGGTATGATTATATTGTTTTCGGTAATTTACTAAAGGGCGTACCCAAATATTGGTATTTACCAAAAGTCGTACCATGGTTTCATTGTTACCAAATAGCGCACTTATATTAGTGAACTTCCTCTTATACCCCTTCTGCCAAAGTACTGCATGTCATTTTCATTCTCTTTCTCTTTCTCTTTTTCAATAACGAATTTCGAGACATTTAAAAATATTTTTTCAGACTTTTTATTTTAAAATAATATATTATGAAATCGGATAAAAAACGTACGATAAAAATCGAAACATATTTCAATTAAAAAAATATCTCAATTAATAATTTAATATTTTTTAAAAATATAAATAAATTATTTTTTTTATATTTGATTAATATAAATTAATATATTTAATAATATTATTAAATATATTAATATATAAAAAACTTAAAAAAGTTGAAGTTTTTTTTTTTAATTTCAAACAGCGTGGGCCTGAAATAAAATATTTCAGGCCCAGCTGGGCCTGAAATATTTTATTTCAGGCCCAGCGTGGGCCTGAAATATTTTATTTCAGGCCCAGCGTGAGCCTGAAATAACTCAGGGCCTGAAATCTTGGTCGAATTGAAATCATGTGTTATGATAGGTTTTTTTACCTAGGTCTAAAACTTAAAGAAACATCTCTTTATATTTTTGAAATCACAATAAAAATTATTGAGAAAGACTACCTACGAGAGGAATCCTAATTAATATAAAATAAGGATTATATTAAAATGAACATATATCGATTTTTTAAATAAAAAAGTCAAAATTATTATTATATTAATTTAAATATTATATATTATATTAATATATTTAATTTTTATATGTTTTGATAGGAGGGCCTGAAGTCATCTGACTTCAGGCCCTGCGTAAATAATTAATTTAATCAAAATAATTAATTATAAAAAAAAACTTCTAATGATTATTTTTGATGTCCAAACATCTAATTACTATAAATTATATTGCAATAGGAGTTTTCTAGGTCTATCAGTGGGTTTCGCTCAAAACCCACTGATATTTTTTTAGAAATTCAGATATGAGAGGTCCATCAGTGGGTTTTGCTGAAAACCCACTGATGGAACTAAACTACACCTATTGCTTTGGGAAAAATAAAAATTTGAGGTTTGGACACCTAAAATATTTTCTCCAACCTCAACCCTATCTTTTGATAATGATATTTCAGAAATTCAGATATGGGAGGTCCATCAGTGGGTTTTGCTCAAAACCCACTGATGGAACTAAACTACACCTATTGCTTTGGGAAAAATAATAATTTGAGGTTTGGACACCTAAAATACATTCTCCTAACTCTACCCTAACTATTGATAATGTTTTTTCAGAAATACAGATATGGGAGGTCCATCAGTGGGTTTTGCTCAAAACCCACTGATGGAAGAACTAAACTACACCTATTACTTTGGGAAAATTAATAATTTAATAATTTTTAAAAATATAAATAAATAATTTTTTATATTTGATTAATATAAATTAATATATTTAATAATATTATTAAATATATTAATATATAAAAAACTTTAAAAAAAGTTGAAGTTTTTTTTTTTGATTTCAAACACCGTGGGCCTGAAATAAAATATTTCAGGCCCAGCGTGGGTCTGAAATATTTTATTTCAGGCCCTGCGAGGGTCTGAAATATTTTATTTCAGGCCCTGTGAGGGCCTGAAATATTTTATTTCAGGCCCAGCGTGGGCCTGAAATAACTCAGGGCCTGAAATCTTGCGTCGAATTGAAATCATGTATTATGGTAGGTTTTTTTACGTAAGTCTAAAACGTAAAGAAACATCTGTTTATATTTTTGAAATCACAATAAAAATTATTGAGAAAGACTACCTACGAGAGGAATTCTAATTAATATAAAATGAGGATTATATTAAAAATGAGCTTATATATATATATATATATATATATATATCTATTCTTTGTATAAAAAAGTCAAATATTATTTATTATATTAATTTAAATATTATATATTATATTAATATATTTAATTTTAATAGGTTTTGATAGGAGGGCCTGAAATCTTTTTGATTTCAGGCCCACGCAGCCTGAAATCAAAAAAATTTTAATTTTTTATTATTTTTTATATATTAATATATTTAATAATATTATTAAATATATTAATTTATATTAATCAAATATAAAAAATTATTTATTTATATTTTTAAAAATTATTAAATTATTAATTTTCCCAAAGTAATAGGTGTAGTTTAGTTCTTCCATCAGTGGGTTTTGAGCAAAACCCACTGATGGACCTCCCATATCTGTATTTCTGAAAAAATATTATCAATAGTTAGGGTAGAGTTAGGAGAATGTATTTTATGTGTCCAAACCTCAAATTATTATTTTTTCCAAAGCAATAGGTGTAGTTTAGTTGCATCAGTGGGTTTTGAGCAAAACCCACTGATGGACCTCCCATATCTGAATTTCTGAAATACCATTATCAAAAGTTAGAGTTGAGGTTAGAGAAAATATTTTAAGTGTCCAAACCTCAAATTTTTATTTTTCCCAAAAAAATAGATGTAGTTTAGTTCCATCAGTGGGTTTTGAGCAAAACCCACTGATGAACCTCTCATATCTGGATTTTTAAAAAAATATCAGTGGGTTTTGAGCGAAACCCACTGATAGACCTAGAAAACTCCTATTGCAACATAATTTATAATCATTAAAAGTTTGGACACCAAAAATAATCATTAGAATTTTTTTTATAATTAATTATTTTGATTAAAATAATTATTTACGCAAGGCCTGAAGTCAGATGCTTCAGGCCCAAGGAGGGCCTGAAGTCATCTGACTTCAGGCCTAAGGAGGGCCTGAAGTCAGATGACTTCAGGCCCTCCTATCAAAACTTATAAAAATTAAATATATTAATATAATATATAATATTTAAATTAATATAATAAATAATTTTGACTTTTTTATTAAAAAAATCGATATATGTTCATTTTTAATATAATCCTTATTTTATATTAATTAGAATTCCTCTCGTAGATAGTCTTTCTCAATAATTTTTATTGTGATTTCAAAAATATAAAGAGAAGTTTCTTTAAGTTTTAGACCTACGTAAAAAACCTATCATAACACATGATTTCAATTCGACGCAAGATTTCAGGCCCTGAGTTATTTCAGGCCCACACTGGGCCTGAAATAAAATATTTCAGGCCCTCGCAGGGCCTGAAATAAAATATTTCAGGCCCACGCTGGGCCTGAAATATTTTATTTCAGGCCCACGCTGTTTGAAATCAAAAAAAAACTTCAACTTTTTTTAATATTTTTTATATATTAATATATTTAATAATATTATTAAATATATTAATTTATATTAATCAAATATAAAAAATTATTTATTTATATTTTTAAAAATTATTAAATTATTAATTTTCCCAAAGTAATAGGTGTAGTTTAGTTCTTCCATCAGTGGGTTTTGAGCAAAACCCACTGATGGACCTCCCATATCTGTATTTCTGAAAAAACATTATCAATAGTTAGGGTAGAGTTAGGAGAATGTATTTTAGGTGTCCAAACCTCAAATTATTATTTTTCCCAAAGCAATATGTGTAGTTTAGTTCCATCAGTGGGTTTTGAGCAAAACCCACTGATGGATCTCCCATATCTGAATTTCTGAAATATCATTATCAAAAGTTAGGGTTGAGGTTGGAGAAAATATTTTAGGTGTCCAAACCTCAAATTTTTATTTTTCCCAAAGCAATAGGTGTAGTTTAGTTCCATCAGTGGGTTTTCAGCAAAACCCACTGATGGACCTCTCATATCTGAATTTCTAAAAAAATATCAGTGGGTTTTGAGCGAAACCCACTGATAGACCTAGAAAACTCCTATTGCAATATAATTTATAATCATTAGAAGTTTGGACACCAAAAATAATCATTAGAAGTTTTTTTTATAATTAATTATTTTGATTAAATTAATTATTTACGCAAGGCCTGAAGTCAGATGCTTCAGGCCCAAGGAGGGCCTGAAGTCATCTGACTTCAGGCCTAAGGAGGGCCTGAAGTCAGATGACTTCAGGCCCTCCTATCAAAACTTATAAAAATTAAATATATTAATATAATATATAATATTTAAATTAATATAATAATAATTTTGACTTTTTTATTTAAAAAATCGATATATGTTCATTTTAATATAATCCTTATTTTATATTAATTAGAATTCCTCTCGTAGGTAGTCTTTCTCAATAATTTTTATTGTGATTTCAAAAATATAAAGAGATGTTTCTTTAAGTTTTAGACCTACGTAAAAAAACCTATCATAACACATGATTTCAATTCGACGCAAGATTTCAGGCCCTGAGTTATTTCAGGCTCACGCTGGGCCTGAAATAAAATATTTCAGGCCCACGCTGGGCCTGAAATAAAATATTTCAGGTCCACGCTGGGCCTGAAATATTTTATTTCAGGCCCACGCTGTTTGAAATTAAAAAAAAAACTTCAACTTTTTTTAAGTTTTTTATATATTAATATATTTAATAATATTATTAAATATATTAATTTATATTAATCAAATATAAAAAAAATAATTTATTTATATTTTTAAAAAATATTAAATTATTAATTGAGATATTTTTTTAATTGAAATATGTTTCGATTTTTATCGTACGTTTTTTATCTGATTCCATAATATATTATTTTAAAATAAAAAGTCTGAAAAAATATTTTTAAATGTCTCGAAATTCGTTATTGAAAAAGAGAAAGAGAAAGAGAATGAAAATGACATGCAGTACTTTGGCAGAAGGGGTATAAGAGGAAGTTCACTAATATAAGTGCGCTATTTGGTAACAATGAAACCATAGTACGCCTTTTGGTAAATACCAATATTTGGGTACGCCCTTTGGTAAATTGCGGATGGCAACCTTTAACTTTGATTTTGGTAGTTAGTTGCTGTCAATGAACGCATCACTACGTGCCAAATTGGGGCGCAAACTCTAATACATTAGATTTTTAGAACGTTCATCGCAAGCATTTTTCCATTTTTATTAACGATTGGTAAAAAATTTTCGTGGAATCGAATTAATTATCCGAAGATCAACATTACCCAACCTCATTAATATTTCCAAATTAAATCCGCATAGTGGTAGGTAGCTGCCACTTGAAAACTCATAAGATCGAATTATTTGAAATTTACAAGTGAGAAATTATTGTCACCGCTAATAGTAGATAAATTAGACAACGCTCTTAGTAAAAAGAGAATAATTATTTAATAAGATTTTTATAAAATCAAATCAAATTTATATTATGATTATTAGATTAGACATTTTCCTTATTAATCTATTAATTGATAGTTTCTTTATTAATTTTTTAAATAATAATTTCCTTATTAATTTTTCATTTGATCAAGCATCCTACATTTTTATAAATTGTATATTTTATAGACAAGTTATAAAATCAAAAAATTATTTTATTATCTAATTTTCTCTCTATTGCTAATACTCTATTATGGTACCAGAGTAATAGATTTTCTTTTTTTTACCACCCCCAATAATTAATCTCTCTCCCCTTTGATTATACAATCAAACCCTAACTCTAGGCTGCCTCTACATATTTCCGTTATCTCTCCTCTTATTATCTCTGGCCTCTGTTATCTATTCTTGAATTTTCTCCCTCCTACCTTGCCACCATCGCTCACGAGCGGCACCGCTGCTCACCAGCAAAAGAAAAAAAAAATCCACCGTTGCTCACGAACAAAAGGCTTCGCCTGTCAAGTTCCTTGCCACGTGTCTGCTGCTCATCTGTTTACAAGGAAATTCTGCCAAGGTTTTTCCTTTACATCCGTCGATCACCCAGAAGAAGAAGCTCTCCTTTGCGTCGCCAGTGCACTTGCTACCGCCGCCCTCTCCAATCACAACTCCAGCAATTTTTCTACGATAATTTACCAAAAGGCGCACCCAAAAATGGGTATCTACCAAAAGGCGTCCCATGGTTTCAATATTACCAAAGAGCGCACATATTTTAGTAAACTTCCTCTTATACCCCTACTGTCAATCAAGTACTGCATGCAATTCTCTTTCCCTTTCTCTTTCTCTTTGTCAGTAACGAATTTCGAGATGGACGTACATACCTTTCTCAAAAAGATGTTCCTTTGTATTTTGATAATAATATTATGGAACCTTTCTCAAAATAAAAAAATATTAAAATTAATTAAAATATTTTTATTAAATAAAAATTAAAAGAACATTTCAGCCGCCCACGTTGGGCCTGAAATGATTCCATTTCAGGCCCAACGTGGGGCTGAAATGTTTCCATTTCAGGCCCAACGTACCCAATATTAAGGGTCTTTTCTCGATTCTTTGTTATTACATTTTAATACCTCGGATAAGTCCAAATAAACAATGGATAGCAAATTTGAACTCCTTGTAACCTCAGAAATCCACAGGAACTGAAATTTTTACAATCGGAGCTCTCTAGGTCAATCAGTGGCCTTTTGGAGTCATTGGGGTCTGAAATGGAAAAATTTCAGGCCCAAGTTGGGCCTGAAACGTGGGCCTGAAATGTTTCCATTTCAGGCCCACGTTGGGCCTGAAATGGACATTTCAGGCCCAACGTGGGCCTGAAATGGAAACATTTCAGGCCCACGATTTTTCCATTTCAGGCCCCAATGACTCCAAAAGGTCACTGATTGACCTAGAGAGCTCCGATTGTAAAAATTTCAGTTCCTGTGAATTTCTGAGGTTACAAGGAGTTCAAATTTGCTATCCATTATTTATTTGGACTTCTTCAAGGTGTTAAAATGTAATAATGAAGAACCGAGAAAACATCACGTTGGGCCTGAAATGGGCACGTTGGGCCTGAAATGGAAACATTTCAGGCCCACGTTGGGCCTGAAATGGAATCATTTCAGGCCCAACGTGGGCCTGAAATGGTTCCATTTTAGTCCCAATGACCCTAAAAGGCCTAATGTGTCAAAATTCACTATTTGACCTAGAGAGCTTCGATTGTAAAAATTTCAGTTCCTGTGGATTTCTGAGGTTACAAGGAGTTCAAATTTGCTATCCATTATTCATTTGGACTTCTACGAGGTATTAAAATATAATAATGAAGAACCGAGAAGAAATCACACATTAGGCCTTTTAGAGTCATTGGGCCTGAAATGGTTGGACACCTATTGCATTGGTGATATCTAATATATAGATGTTTGGACACCTAAAATATCATCTCCTACCTCTAACCTCTCTATTCATATGAAATTTTCAGAAATCCAGATATGAAAGGTCCATCAGTGAGTTTTGACCAAAACTCACTGATATTTCTAAACTACTCCTATTTGATTGGTGATATCTAATATATAGATGGTTGGACACCTAAAACATCATCTCCTACCTCTAACCTCTCTATTCATATGGAATTTTCAGAAATCCAGATATGGGAGGTCCATCAGTGGGTTTTGGTCAAAACTCACTGATATTTCAAAACTACTCCTATTTGATTGGTGATATCTAATATATAGATGGTTGGACACCTAAAACATCATCTCCTACCTCTAACCTCTCTATTCATATGGAATTTTCAGAAATCCAAATATGGGAGGTCCATCAGTGGGTTTTGGTCAAAACTCACTGATATTTCTAAACTACTCCTATTTGATTGGTGATATCTAATATATACATGTTTGGACACCTAAAACATCATCTCCTACCTCTAACCTCTCTATTCATATGGAATTTTTAGAAATCCAGATATGGGAGATCCATCAGTGAGTTTTGACCAAAACCCACTGATATTTCTAAACTACTCCTATTTGATTGGTGATATCTAATATATAGATGGTTGGACACCTAAAACATCATCTCCTACCTCTAACCTCTCTATTCATATGGAATTTTCAGAAATCCAGATATGGGAGGTCCATCAGTGGGTTTTGGTCAAAACTCACTGATATTTCTAAACTACTCCTATTTGATTGGTGATATCTAATATATAGATGGTTGGACACCTAAAATATCATCTCCTACCTCTAACCTCTCTATTCATATGGAATTTTCAGAAATCCAGATATGGGAGGTTCATCAGTGAGTTTTGACCAAAACCCACTGATATTTCTAAACTACTCCTATTTGATTGGTGATATCTAATATATAGATGTTTGGACACCTAAAACATCATCTCCTACCTCTAACCTCTCTATTCATATGGAATTTTCAGAAATCCAGATATGGGAGGTCCATCAGTGGGTTTTGGTCAAAACTCACTGATATTTCTAAACTACTCCTATTTGATTGGTGATATCTAATATATAGATGTTTGGACACCTAAAACATCATCTCCTACCTCTAACCTCTCTATTCATATGGAATTTTCAGAAATCCAGATATGGGAGATCCATCAGTGAGTTTTAGTCAAAACTCAGTGGGTTTTGGTCAAAACTCACTGATGGACCTCCCATATCTGGATTTCTGAAAATTCCATATGAATAGAGAGGTTAGAGGTAGGAGATGATGTTTTAGGTGTCCAAACATCTATATATTAGATATCACCAATCAAATAGGAGTAGTTTAGAAATATCAGTGAGTTTTGACCAAAACCCACTGATGGACCTCCCATATCTGGATTTCTGAAAATTCCATATGAATAGAGAGGTTAGAGGTAGGAGATGATGTTTTAGGTGTCCAAACATCTATATATTAGATATCACCAATCAAATAGGAGTAGTTTAGAAATATCAGTGGATTTTGGTCAAAACTCACTGATGGACCTCCCATATCTGGATTTCTGAAAATTCCATATGAATAGAGAGGTTAGAGGTAGGAGATGATGTTTTAGGTGTCCAAACATCTATATATTAGATATCACCAATCAAATAGGAGTAGTTTAGAAATATCAGTGGGTTTTGGTCAAAACTCACTGATGAACCTCCCATATCTGGATTTCTGAAAATTCCATATGAATAGAGAGGTTAGAGGTAGGAGATGATATTTTAGGTGTCCAACCATCTATATATTAGATATCACCAATCAAATAGGAGTAGTTTAGAAATATCAGTGAGTTTTGACCAAAACCCACTGATGGACCTGCCATATCTGGATTTCTGAAAATTCCATATGAATAGAGAGGTTAGAGGTAGGAGATGATGTTTTAGGTGTCCAACCATCTATATATTAGATATCACCAATCAAATAGGAGTAGTTTAGAAATATCAGTGGGTTTTGGTCAAAACTCACTGATGGATCTCCCATATCTGGATTTATGAAAATTCCATATGAATAGAGAGGTTAGAGGTAGGAGATGATGTTTTAGGTGTCCAAACATGTATATATTAGATATCACCAATCAAATAGGAGTAGTTTAGAAATATAAGTGAGTTTTGACCAAAACCCACTGATGGACCTCCCATATCTGGATTTCTGAAAATTCCATATGAATAGAGAGGTTAGAGGTAGGAGATGATGTTTTAGGTGTCCAACCATCTATATATTAGATATCACCAATCAAATAGGAGTAGTTTAGAAATATCAGTGAGTTTTGGTCAAAACTCACTGATGGACCTCCCATATCTGGATTTCTGAAAATTTCATATGAATAGAGAGGTCAGAGGTAGGAGATGATATTTTAGGTGTCCAAACATCTATATATTAGATATCACCAATGCAATAGGTGTCCAACCATTTCAGGCCCAATGACCCTAAAAGGCCTAATGTGTGATTTCTTCTCGGTTCTTCATTATTACATTTTAATACCTCGTAGAAGTCCAAATGAATAATGGATAGCAAATTTGAACTCCTTGTAACCTCAGAAATCCACAGGAACTGAAATTTTTACAATCGGAGCTCTCTAGGTCAAATAGTGAATTTTGACACATTAGGCCTTTTAGGGTCATTGGGACTGAAATGGAACCATTTCAGGTCCACGTTGGGCCTGAAATGATTCCATTTCAGGCCCAACGTGGGCCTGAAATGGTTCCATTTCAGGCCCAACGTGCCCATTTCAGGCCCAACGTGATGTTTTCTCGGTTCTTCATTATTACATTTTAACACCTTGAAAAAGTCCAAATAAATAATGGATAGCAAATTTGAACTCCTTGTAACCTCAGAAATTCACAGGAACTGAAATTTTTACAATCGGAGCTCTCTAGGTCAATCAGTGGCCTTTTGAAGTCATTGGGGCCTGAAATGGAAAAATTTCACGTGGGCCTGAAATGTTTCAATTTCAGGCCCACGTGAAAATTTTTCCATTTCAGGCCCCAATGACTCCAAAAGGCCACTGATTGACCTAGAGAGCTCCGATTGTAAAAATTTCAGTTCCTGTGAATTTTCGAGGTTACAAGGAGTTCAAATTTGCTATCCATTATTTATTTGGACTTCTCCGAGGTGTTAAAATGTAATAACAAAGAATCGAGAAAAGACCCTTAATATTGGACACGTTGGGCCTGAAATGGAAACATTTCAGCCCCACGTTGGGCCTGAAATGGAATCATTTCAGGCCCAACGTGGGCGGCTGAAATGTTCTTTTAGTTTTTATTTAATAAAAATATTTTAATTAATTTTAATATTTTTTTGTTTTGAGAAAGGTTCCATAATATTATTATCAAAATATAAAGGAACATCTTTTTGAGAAAGGTACGTACGTCCATCTCGAAATTCGTTACTGACAAAGAGAAAGAGAAAGGGAAAGAGAATTGCATGCAGTACTTGATTGACAGTAGGGGTATAAGAGGAAGTTTACTAAAATATGTGCGCCCTTTGGTAACATTGAAACCATGGGACGCATTTTGGTAAATACCCATTTTTGGGTGCGCCTTTTGGTAAATTGCCGATTTTTCTAAGCAAGAAGCTAAGTTATAACAACTTATGATTTTTTATTATTTTTAATGTCGGAAGTTCGGAGATATCAAATTTATCTCCAAATTGAACATTTGATATTCAATATCCTAAAACACTCGACAGAATCTTCATCAGTGGTCCTTTAGCATTAAAAAGATGTCAAATTTATCTCCAAAAAGGACATATTGATATTCAATGTCCTAGACGATATTATTCAAATTTTATTGGTAGTCCTGCAGAGTTAAGACACTGAACTACTTTACAAGTTTATCCTAAGGTTCTCTCATATGTGCCTACTAATAGCAAATCTTCAAAAATTCTGTCTACTAATTGGTATATTGACACTGGAGCAACTCATTATATCACATCAAACTATAATATTTTTACTGGAGTACTAATATGAATTGGTTCGGATATGATACAAGTTGGTGATGACTCAGGTTTACAAATTATTAATATTGAAAATACATACATTCATTTTTTCAATCATACTTTTCACATGCGCAACATCTTTCATGTTCCATCTATTACTAAAAATTTACACTTTGTATGTCAATTTTGCCTTGATAACAATGTCTTTTTTAAATTTTATCATAATCATTATTTTATAAAAGATAGAGGAACAAATACTATTGTATTTCTTGGGGGTATAAAAATAGTTTCTACTATCTTCAAAATTCTTCAATCAAAGTTTTTATTGGTGAACGCATAAATAAACCAGCTTGGCATGCTCGACTTGGCCATCCTTTCATTCGTATTATTCAGTCGATCATAAATAGGTATGATTTACCTACTTCCTTTACTTCATCTCCATCTCATTCTTGTTAGGCATGTATGGAATCTAAAAGTTATAAGTTATATTTTTCTTCATCTGAACGTGTTTCTGATTTTCTACTTGAAATAATTCATTTTGATGTTTGAGGTCCTGCACCTATCTTGTCTAATTAAGGTTTCCTATATTATGTTACTTTCATTGATCATTTAAGTAAATACACTTGGCTTTATCCTATGAAAAGAAAATCTGATTTATTTTACATATTCTATCATTTTCAAAAGAAAGTTGAACGATATTTTAATCGCAAAATACTCTCTCTTCATTCTGATTGGGGAGGGGATTATCAAGCTCTTTATCATCATCTTATCTCTTGTAGGATTGTTCATTGAGTCTAGTACTTATCCGGCGCTCACTTGGCTATCAGTATTCATAAACTCTAGTACTTATCCTAGAGGTCTAGAGTTCGAATCTTGAGGAAGGCAAAAATCCACTGGCCAGGGGTGGGAAGACCTCGTGAGTAACGGCACGGTCGACGGTCGATGACCAAAGGGGCCAGGTTGTTGGGCCGCCAAAAATGAAATTTGACCATCCAAGGGGCTGAGGGGTCAGGTCGACGGGCCGGGTCGTTACAATAAAAAGGCATCTTTTATTGTAAACAATGTCTCAGCAGACTATCTTGCAAACTCAACGTCAGAAATTTCCTATTAAGTTTATCAAGAGTTAAAAGAGAATAATTATTTAACAAGATTTTTGACCAAGTCAAATCAAATTTATATTATGATTATTAGATTAGATCATTTCCTTATTAATCTGTTAATTAACAGTTTCGTTATGAATTTGTTAAATAATAATTTCTTTATTAATTTTTTATTTGATTAAGCATTCTAGGACTTTATAAATTGTATATCTTATGAATAATTTATGAAATTAAGAAAACTATTTTGTTATCTCTTTTTCTCTCTACTTTTATTACTCTATTACTCGGTGCTATGATTGTAGATATGGATGTTTCGGGAATATATGACTTAACGATGACTAATTGTTAATGAAATCACCATTTAAGAAAATGATAGTAGTAAATCTTAACATTACTTCACAAGAAGAAGCTTAACAAACTTTTGAAATAGCCAAAGTCAATATGAGTGTAGAGGGGTAATGCTCAATTTACTCCTAACGACCAATTTACTGAACAATTTTTAGATATAAAGGTTTAATTATGAGGAAAAAAATTAGTTAAAAAGGGAAAGAAAAAATGTAAACTGATGGACTTATGACGTTTGTCATAGCCGACAAGCTTTCAATGAGGGGCAAATTCATGACCAAGCAACCGACAAGATCATGAACAACCCACGAGTTCACAGTCAGATTATAAATGAGCTTTCTTGTTGGGTTTTCAATAAGATGGTGGGTCGGAATAGATCCAGCTGCTGCCCCAAACTGCAAACTCTGTTTTCAATTAGTATATTAAAACTTTGAGGTGTAAAGTTACGTACATATATATCATGACTCGTCGTCATCTTTGCGGACTCCCCGGCTCTATCTGCGAGGAGGTGAGGGAATGGGAAGAAAGAGTAAATAAGAAGGAAAGTTTTGATTATTATTTGGGATTCAGTGAGTTAATTGGGATGTAAGAATAAGAGTGAAAACTTAAAAATATTTTATTTTATTCTTATTCTTATTTTAAAATATTAGAATCAAATTAACTCATCTATTTAGGTATCTTATCTTTGCACCATCGCTCCTCATGTAGCGCGTGCTATCACCGCTCAACTTCTAATCGCTCGCACTCCATGACATCAACATCGACCCTCACTGCATATCTCTCAAAGGATAGATTTAATAGACTATTCACATTTTTTTTCACATGTAGATTTATTTTTAAAAGTGAGAGTATTTTTAAAACTTTATATATTTAACTTTCATTTTCATGTTGAGTAAGATTACGATTATCCCATTGGCTGACGACAAGAGAGAATTGAGGATAAGGTAAGAAAAGAAACAGTCGAAAATAAAGAGTAATTGTCATTCTCTAGTTTTTATCAAAACAAAAAAGACTTTATTAAGAAGAGAGGATAATTTCTCAAACAACTAAATAGATATTTATATAGACTCAAAATCCTAAGACTCAACGAAAGAAAAAAAAACTAATATATAGACATTAATTCTTATCTTGTAAGAAATGAGAGAAATCATACTAGAAAAGGAAAATTCATAATAGAAAGAAATTATTAAAACAAAACGCTTAGAGACAAACCCTAATCCATAAATACTTGACATACCAAAAATACCCTAAATATCATAAAATAGAAATTACTAAAAATAGTAAAACAATATTCAGAGGCTCTAAAAAGGGCATAAACTATGGGTTTTAAGCCTAAAACTTGGCGATTAAGGATTCCCCATAATAAACTTAGATCTCTAAATTATATATGTGTAAGCGCAGATAGAACTTGATTTAGAATCCGGAGTCAAAACTTATGATGCAATGAAGATTGAGTATTCCTATATTTGTCCTACATCAATTATTATGGGTTAAAAAGAACTCATCCTCAAATTCGTAGTAGTATCACCAGTATCCACAGAATAGGGAGTCAAGTGCTTCACATTAAGACATTAGAAATCTTCAAAAAACTAGGAAGGCTTAACGTATAGGCATTGTCGTTGATCTTCTGCAGTATTTCACATGGTTCAATCTTCCGATCTATAAGCTTGCTATATTCACCCACAGTAAAATGATCATGAGTTATATAGCTAAACAAAGTCGTCAACATCAAATAGTACTAGACAATGACGACGACCAACCTGAGTTTTGTACTTGGTATTATTTTCTTTAATAACCTACTTCACTTGTTCATGAATACCTCGAAGATGCTCTATTTTCTCATTTGTTTTAGGACTGAATTGTCTTATATATTGGATAGGGGTCACATCTAGTACCCCGGTTGGGTTCCGCCCATAGACAACTTCAAAAGCACTGAAACCTATTATGGGATTTCGTATTTATGTGTAAATTATTTACATTTATGAAATAAATCATCTCTCTCATATTTGCTTGATTTTGTATTTCTTAGGCTAATCGTTTGATCATGATGACTTTAAACTTGCATTCAATTTTGGACTCGAACAAACTGACCAGACTGAACTTCTTGGACTAACTTAGAAACATTAGAATTATTTTCAAGGTTAAAAAGTTTGTGTATGTCTTTGAAGAGCCTCTTCCTTGTAGTCTAGCTGATATGCAATTCCTGACCAATTGTTGTCCCATCAGAAGCATATGACAGATTCTGAGCTTACTAGTTGCATCATGCTAGCCTTGATGACTCCTAAGCTACAGAAGCAGCATGTGCATACGAATGTTTATACTATTATCTATCATCTTCATGAGTTTTTCATTGAGCAAGCTAGATTCGAAAGGTTCGAGATCTCTAAGCTTCTTTTCTACTCAAAGATGCAAGAGGGTTCATCTGCAGTGCAATTTGTACCAATGATGAATGGGCACATCGAGCGGCTAGGATCAATTGTGTTGGTGCCGAAAATACCAGATCGAACCTGGTTATGATAATGACAAAGGGTTCAAAGTTAGGTTTGTGTTGTGATCTAACGTATTTGCTAAGTGTACAGGAAAATCTTAGTTTACCTAGGCATGAAGACTTGACCTGCGGGGTTGAGCACGATGTCCTGGTCGAGGACTAGGCACGAAATCCTGGTCAAGGACTGGGCATGAAGTCCTAGCCGAGGGCTGGGCACCGAAGACCTAACCATGGGTTGGGAACGAAGACCTGATTCGAGAAATTGGGCACGAAGACCTAATCTGGAAGATCGGGCAGAAGACTTAACCGAGCGAGGACAACGGACAAAAGTAGGTCTCGAGATTCGGGAGCTTCGGAGGCTGAGAAAAAGTCCAACCGGAGGTGCTGGTTGGCAAAAGGTAATTTCTCAGAGTGGAGTAGGTGAGGACGCGTTCCTCGGAAGAGGGAACAGTAGACGTCGGTCTGACCTAGAATTTCATTTGAAATCCAAAGTCAAGATCAAACAACTTTGGTTGTTTTACGTGCATGTACATTTATATATTATTTATTACACTTAGACTAACCTATTTTGCAACCCAAAAAGTTGACCCAGCCGCTTTGAGGGCACCCCAGAGGGCCTGGGCACTCGAGTATACAAGCGCCCGAGAGGTCTCGGGCACCCCAGTTAGTTTTGCTCAACATTGGCGAAGCTGAGTTGGCGGCTGCTGATCGGACGTGCCATGTCAGCACTCAGGCGCCCCAGAGCACTCAGGCGCCCGAGAGTGGATAAACATCGGTCAAGTCAGTGGATGACGTCGGCGACGTGGAGGCACCCCTATGTGCACTCGAGCGCCCGACTGCCAATATGAAAGGGGTTTCGCCCCCTCAATCTTGAATATAAAAAATCAATCATTCTGAATCACCGCAATCAAGTTTTCAACCTTCCATGCTCATGTTCACTGCGCCAAGATAGCCTGGGATCGACGACACAGTGCTTCGACGATGAAACACCTTCTTCTCCTTTAAGTAAGTGTTGTCGGTATAAAGTTTCATTTTTATTTGTACTTAAACATACATACTCTGTAACTCATTTTGTGTATTATAGAATTGCCCAACGAAAACGGTTAAGGACCGTGAGCCTTGGAGTAGGAGCCATCACAAATTCCGAACCAAGTAAAAACAAAGCTTGTTAGCATTGTTTTGACTTGTTCCTTTTAATTATTCCACTGTGTTTACTCACGTTTTAAATCCAAAAAATTTCATATCAATATTCACCCCCCATCTATCGATCACATCGATCCCACAAGTGGTATCAGAGCGGGTTGCTCAATTTCGGTGAAATCACTAGTTGACCATTTTTTTTCGAATTCTTTGATTTTTTAAAATTAATCAGAAATGATATTCTTGCCTTTTTTTGATATTTTTTTGGTTCTTTTTCGATCGTAGATTTTTTTTTCGAAGTTGGTGCGACACCACTCGGGAATTTTTTCTTATATATATTTTCATACCGCACTACTAATCCAAGACCAAGTCTTGGGATAAATTTTCTTGTTTATGTTTCTTTTAGGATTCTTTATGGCCCAACAAGAAGGATGCAACACTGCCCACCCTCCTCTCTTCTCAAGCAAAGATTTCAGCCACTATAAGAACCGCATGGATGTCCAATTGAAAAATCAGGTGGAAATGTGGATTATCATCCAGGTCGGATTGGAAATCCCAATGAATACATAAGGCGAATATTTGGGATACACGGAGTGGGATGCCGCCTTGAAGAAAAAGATAGAAGATTATGCCAAGGCAATACAGACCCTCCAGTGTGGCCTCATGAAGGAGGAGCTCAACTGCGTCGGCCCCTTCAACATTGCGGAAGAGCTCTGGAATAAGCTAATTGAGCATCACGAAGGGACTTCAGATACAAAGATCAGCAAGCGGGATCTACTCCTAAACAAGCTCTACAACATCAAGATGCAAGACGGTGAAAACGCTGCACAACTTCACACATGCATCCAGGAGCTTATGAACGGTCTTCACGCCATCGACCATGGTAGAGAACCGGGACTTGATAAGGTATGCCTAAAATTCTTTCCCTAGAAACACTTTGTGGGCATCTATGGTAGATGCTTAAAAGGTTTCAAGGGATCTCTCTAAAATCAACTTAGATGAATTATTTTTAGAACTTGAATTACATGAATAGACTAACTTTACATAGGTCAAGAAAGGTATTATCCTTGTTGTAGGTAAAATAAAGAAGAAAAAATCGCAACCAATACCTGAGTCTGATTCCGACTCAAAATAACTCAGAATCTGATGACGACGACATCAACTACACCAAGCTAGTCAAAATCGATCAGAACCATTACAAGATGAACAAAGGACAGAGAAAGAAGAAGAAGAAGGTTCAGTCAAAGGATGATTCAACTGAACCATGCACAAGTCAAAAAGGAAAGACGGAGATTACCTGTTATGGTGCAACAAGAAGGGTCACTTTAAATCGGAGTGTCACAACATAAAAGAGGCTAAGAAGTCACGGAGAAAGAAGGTGTGGGATTATTGTAATCGATAGAGGGGGGGGTGAATATCGATAACGTAATTATTCAAAAAATCAAAATTAAATGTAGCGGAAAATACATAAATCAAACATGGCTAACGCAGTTTGTTTTACTTGGTTCGGAGTCTGTAACGGTTCCTACTCCAAAGCCACGGTCCTTGATCATTTTTGTTGGGCAATTATATAGCTTGAAAAATGATGTACAAGTGTAGAAGTATAAATACAAAATTAAATAAAAAAACTTATACCGATGACACTTAAGAAGAGCGAAGCTTTGTCGGAGTGGCATGTCGTCGATCTTGAACGTTGTCGACGCAGAAGGCTTGAGCACGGAAGCTTATCGTAGCGTGTTTGAATGCTTGAGTTGATGTCTAAAGGCAAAGGGGTGAAGCCCCTTTTATAGCTACTTCTCGGGTGCCTGATAGCTATTGGGCGCCTACCACGTCATCCGAAATCGCCGCATCCTTATCCGTAGACTCGTCCAACGCTTATATTCATTCTTGGGCACCTTGGACTACTGGGGCGCCTGTGAGCTCACGGGCACCTAGGAGCTGATGTGGTGCAGCCGCTGGAAGAACCCCTTCTGGGGCGCTTGATACCATTCAGGCTCCTGGGTTCTCAAGCGCCTGAAACCTTTCAGGCACCTAGGATCGCAGCATCCTAGCCTGCAATCAGGGTTAGTCCAAGAACACAATTATATAATAGATATGCATGAATAACAGCCAGAGCTGTCTTGGTTCTGACTTTGGATTTCAAAATGAAATTTTAGGTCAAACTGACGCCTACTGTTCCCTCTTCCGGGGAACGCGTCCTCACCTACTACTCTCAGGAGAAGTTACCTTTTGCTAACCGGCTCCTCCGGTTGGACTTTTGCTCAGCCTCCAAGACTCTCAGATCTCAAGACGTCCGTACCTTGACCTGTCTCTACTTCTATCCGCAGTCCTCGCTCGGCTAAGTCTCCTGCCCGATCTTCCGGATCAGGTTTTCAGTGCCCAGTCCCCGACCATGACTTCGTGCCCAGTCCTCGACCAGGACTTCATGCCCAATCCTTGGTCAGGTCTTCGGTGCCCAGCCCTCGGTCAGGACTTCATGCCTAGTCCTCAACTAGGACTTTGTGCTCAATCCTGCAGGTCAAGACTTCGTGCCTAGCTCAACTAGGACTTTTCTGCACACTTAGTAAAATCATCAGATCACAATATAAACTTAATTTTGAACCCTTTGCCATTACCAAAACCAAGTTCGATCTAGTATTTTTGGCATTAATAATCTCTCCTTTTTTATTTATGATAATCCAATTCAAAAATTACGATAAAAAAACATGAATAAGAAGTAAACGATAGTTTCACATTAGAAAGATAAGACATAACAAGTTAAAAACAAATTCATTTCATTCTCCCCCTTATTAGTAATTTTCCCCTTTTTGGACATTTCAAATTTTTGAAAAACCTTGGAAAATTGAAATATTGCATGAAACTCCCCCTTTATTTGAAATCCTTCCTCTGAAGCTTTTGAAAACATGTAATTTCTATTTTGAAAGTTTTTCTAATTTTTGAAAAAAAATATCTAACTATGGAAACATTCATTACTTTGAAATTCTAAGTTCGATTTTTAAAAAAATATTTTTGAAAAAGCTTTAAGTTAATGAAAAAATATACTTTTGAAAGATTCTAAGATAACATTTCATTGAGAAAAGGAAAAAATTTAAGTAAAAATTTAATTTTTAACTTCACTTTTCCTACTCTCTCCCTTTGCCATATATAAAAAATAATAGTAGATATTCTTTTTGAAAAATATATTTTGAAAGAGAATTCTGATTAAGGGAAAAATTATGTATTAGAGACCATTAGTTTTGCAAAAAATCATAAGAAAAAAAAATTTAAAAACATTTTAAGTGTTTAAGAAAGCAATTGATATGCAACAAATACTGAATTATGAATTAAATAAGAATTAGTAGTAAAGAACCATTTGTGAAATCTAAAAACTAATTTGAATTAAGTAACAAGATTTCAACCAAGTTGGCATTCCTAGTGAGTCCAAGCAGGAAAAAAAACCATGTAATTAAGAAATTTGAAAAATAATCAAATCATAATTTCTTGGGTCCCTGTCTAACCCAGTTTGTTACGTACGAACTGTTATAAAACAACATTTTTCACTTGGGTTAGTCAAGTTAAGTAGGCTGATCAAGTTAGACTTTCTAAGCTTGATTACTTAACTTGATTGTCGTTCAACTGTATTTATTGCCCCAACTGCTTTAGATGCACTGACTTAAAGCATCTAGAGTCAAGGCATAGACCTAAGCATCTCAACCCAATCTAGGTTATCAAGTATCCTAATGTACTTGTGAGATGCTGACTTCTAAATCTATACGAACATGCAAACTAGGGTTAAGTCCTAAGCTAAGTCCATCATGAAGAAAGACTCTAGTTTTAAAAAAGGGTAATTTTTTTGAAATAACTAAGTTGGAAAATAAAATTTTAAAACAATATGAATTTTTGAAAAGTAGTAAATAGTTTTAAAAATGATTTTAAAAAGAAATGATAGAAATCCAAAAATATATATAAATGAAAGCTAATCCTATTCTACTGAGCATATTCCTAGCTGTCTTCTTAGTGAGCTAAACTCAGACTCAAGTAGTGGTTTGGTGAAAATATCAGCTAGATTTGATTTTGAATCTATATGTGTAAGTACGATTTCACCCCTAGCTACATGATTCCTAATAAAGTGATGTTTAACTTCAATATGTTTAGTTCTAGAATGGCGAATAAGAATTTTTTGTAAGATTAATCGAACTAATATTATCAATATATACTTTAGTGTCGGTGTAGGTCAAATGGAAATCCTTAAGGGTATGCATCTTCCATAATAATTGAGCTATACATTCTCCTAGGACTATATATTCAGTCTCAGTTGTTGATAATGCAACACAATATTGCTTTCTACTGCACCATCTAATTAATCTATGACCTAATATTTGTCAACTTCCACTAGTACTTTTTCTATCTAGCTTGCACCCTGCATAATTTGAGTCAGAGTAGCCTAGTAGGTCAAAATTTGAAATTCTTGGATACCAAATTCCCACATTTAGGGTTCCTTTAATGTACCTAAAGATTCTCTTGACAGTACTTAAGTGAGATTCCTTAGCACAAGTTTGGTACCTAGCACAAATACCTACTACAAATAGGATGCCAGGTCTACTAGCAATTCGGTAAAGTAAGCTACCTATAGCACTTCTAAAATGCTTCAAGTCCACTAGTTTTCTTTCTGAGTCACTATCTATTTTAATATTTATTGTCATAGGAGTATTCATGATTTTAGAGTTTTGCATTCTGAATTTTTAATTAGTTCTTTTGTATATTTAAATTGATGGATATAATTTCTATCTTTAGTTTGTTTAATTTGAAGTCCTAAGAAAAATATTAGTTCACCTACAAGACTCATTTCAAATTTACTCTCCATTACTTTTATAAATTCTTTTAAGAAATTTATATTGGTTAAGCCAAAAATTATATCGCCTACATAGATTTGGGCAATGAAGATGTCATTTTCTAAAGATTTAACAAACAGGGTTGGGTCCATTAAATCCCTTAGAAATTATGTAATTAGATAGTCTTTCATACCAGGCTCTAGGTGCTTGTTTAAGTCCATACAAAGCCTTTTTATGTCTAAACACATAATTGGGATAATCTAAGTCCTCAAACCATGGAAGTTGACTTACATAAACTTCTCTTTTATAAATCCATTTAAAAATGCAGACTTAACATTCATTTAATATAATTTGAATCCTTTATGGGATGCATAAGCTAGAAGCATCCTAATTGACTCTAGTCTAGCAACAGGTGCATAGGTTTCATCATAATTCATTCCTTCAATTTGACTAAATTCTTTAGCCACTAAGCGAGCTTTATTTCCTACTATTTCTCCTTTGTCATCCAGCTTATTCCTGAAAACCCACATAGTGTGGGATCAATGGCATCAATAGTGGGGGGGATATCGACTTGTATTCTTTTCGCGGAACTTCGTCGCTCATTCATTTATTCTTGCTATCAGAGTGTTAGTACGCAGCGGAATATAAAATAAGAAAAACACACAACAATAACTGGCGGGATTTACTTGGTTCCCAAACCCCAGGGTCAATACGTCAAGGTCTAATTATGGGTAGCACCCATCCACTAGTGGTCACCTTTTCGGAATTTCCGGAGGCGGAGAAACCCGTCTTACAGTTTGAATACAAGCATAATAATATAAAGAATTACAACTGTAAGTAAAAGCAAACCAAATTAAAGATGATGATCCCGACCAATCTGGAACTCCGAAGCATCGCGGACCTCCTTCAGGAGCCTCCTTGGTCGCAGAGCTTCATCTCAGCACTTTTCATTTGAACAGAATGAGTAAATAGATGTGAATGTTGATATTCTGAGCTGAGGGGTCGAACCCCCTTTTATACATGGTTCTCAAGCGCCTGATAGCTTATGGGGTGCCTCACAAGCGGTTAAACCTGATCCGAACCAGTAAACTTGGCGCTGGGATAAAACCAACATCCCAGGTGCCTGGGAGCACTGAGGCGCCTGGGAGCTCACGGACGTCTGAGAACTGACGTGGCGTCGCTGTTGGAAGAACCCCTTCTGGCACATGAAACCATTCTGGTGCCTAGGTTCTCGGGTGCCTGAACCCTTTCAAGCGCTTGGGAAGCCCTTTCCCAGGACCTTGTTCTCTTGCGTTTCCTCTCCTTTCTTGTCTCTAACTCCAGGTTCCTACAAGACAAAAAACACAAGATAAACAAATAATCCTAAGTCTTAATGATTAACAGCCTGAGCTGTCTGGTTCTGACTTTGGATTTCAAATGAAATCCTAGATCGAACCGACTCCTACTGTTCCCTTTCCCGGGGAATGCGTCCTCGCCTACTCCACTCTGGAGAAGTTACCCTTTGCCAACCGGGACCTCCGGTTGAACTTTTGCTCGGTCTCCCAGACTCCCGGATCTTGAGACGTCTGATCCTCGACCCGTCTCTACTTCTGTCCGTAGTCCTCGCTCGGCTATGTCTTTTGCCCGATCCTCGACCAGGTCTTCGTGCCCAATTCCTTGAACCAGGACTTCAGTGCCCAACCCTCGAACAGGTCTCGGTGCCCAATCCGCGACCAGGACTTCGTGCCCAACCCTCGGTCTGGTCTTCGGTGCCCTACCCTCGGCTAGGTCTTCGTGCCCAATTCGCCGAACCAGGTCTTCGTGCCCAATTCCCCGAACCAGGACTTCGTGCCCAGCTTCACTCACTAGGATTTCGTCCACCTAGCTTCAGTCACTACGACTCAACTTCACTCGCTAGGATTTCGTCCACTTAGCTTCACTCACTAGGAGCCAGCTTCACTCACCAGGATTTCATTCCTCGATAAGGACTTCTTTGCTAGTCATCTTAATCCTGACTAGACTTCTTTCTGTCAAACATCAAGTCCTGTTTAGCTCAGTCCTTGGTCTATCTGACCAGATATGAGTTCAGTCACTCTGTCAAACATCAAGTCATGTTTGGCTTATCCCTTGGTCAAACTGATCAACTCTGGATACTATTCACTCTGTCAAACATCAGGTCCTGTTTGGCTAACCCTTTGTCAAACTGATCAAACCTAGGTTTACTCTACCAAACATCATGTTCTTTTTGACTTAATCCTTGATTACTTTGACCAGACCTTGGTATATTGTCAAACATCAAAATACTAGAGGTTGACTGTTCATGACTGATGTTTTTTGCACCAACAATCTCCCCCTTCTTGATGTTTGACAATAATCTTAAGTTAGATTTTGGTCTAAGGGTTTTAGGTTAATACTTGGGAGAAATTGAAAAAAATCTAACATAAGGTACTCTCTTCCCCTTTGGCACACATCAAAAAGAAATAATGGGTACTAACAACAATTTTAAGTTAAAATTTGTACCAACAATACGATTTTTGAAAATATTGAAGTCTCTTAAAGAAAACATAATTTTCAAAAATCCTCCTTTTTTAAAAAAAATAGTACCTTTATCAGAAAATATTTTAAGAGACGCTAAGTACTTGAGTAAAATTTTGAAAAGATAAGTACTTTATTGATTTGAATTTCCCTAAGTCTAACACAGTCCTAGGAATCTTGTTGACTACAAGAAAATTTCCTATGTGTCTTAGAGATTTTCAATCAAGATAAAGTATTTTCAATGTATTTAATTTTTAAAAAATAATAAATTTCTTGATTTGGATTCCTTCCCAATCTGACACAGTCCTAGGAAACCTTGTTAGCTAAAAGAAAAACTTTCCTATGTGTCTTAGAGATTTTCAATCAAGATAAAGTATTTTCAATGTATTTGATTTTCAAAAATATTCAAAAGACAAAAGATTTTCAAGATATATTTTGGAAAATGAGAATATTGTATTTTCAAAAATAAAGTATTATTGAAAAGATACTATTTTTTGAAAATATAATATTTGTGAAACTTCTAATGGTTGTTTTAATTTGAAACTCCCCCTAAACCAAGCACAATCCTAGGAACCTTATTGACCATAAGTTGATCTTCGTCTGAGGCTTTGGGTTTGATTCAAACGAAAAGAATTACAAAAAAAAAAAATTAAGAACGATTTTAAAGTTTTTGAAAATATAGTATTTTTGAAACTTCTAATGGTTCTTTTAATTTGTACTCCCCTAAGTCTGACACAGTTCTAGGAAGCTTGTTGACTACAAGCTGATCTTCCTCTGAGTCTTAAGTTTTGTTCAAACGAAAAGAATTACAACAAAAATTTCAAGAAAAATTTTAAAGTAATTAGAAATTAAAGGATGAATTGTTCTTTTGATTGGGACTCCCCTAAGTCTGACATAATCTTAGGAATCCTTGCAGATCATAAGAAAAACCTCCTAAGTGTATTTAGAGTTTATCCAAATCATAATAGCAATTAACGCATATTTTAGAAAAATATTTTTGAAAAAATATGATAATTTTTGAAGAGGTAATTTTCAAAAAATATTTTGAAAGACATAATAAATTTTTGAAAAATATTTTTCAAAAAGCATTTTGAAAGAAATAATAATTTTTTAAGCAAAAATAATTTTGAAGGAGATAAACTTTCGAAAAGAATAATTTTTAAAAAATAATTTTCAAAAGAATTGTTAAAACAAAGGTTCGCAAAAGATACTCTCCCTGAACCTGACATCTTCTGGCTATCCTTGTTAACTACAAGGATCTCTACCTAAGTGTCTTAAAGGATTTTAGTGTTGACCTAGAAGGTTTGTGTCTAAGTGTAGGTCATACAACTTTCGAAAAAATATATTATTTTTGAAATATATTTATAGGTGCACACAATCACGCATGAAATTCATTAAAACATTATTATGTTTAATCACTATATTTAAAATAGATTTTTAAGAAAATATTCTATGAATTTTTGAAAATATTTATTAATTGATTAGTTCTTATCATCTCACCAATTCTATGTGTCGCAGTATAAACAAGCATGATTGTCTTATGGGTGTTGTGAGATGCTTGAATATTTTTTTTTCAATTTAATTTTATAGGTTGTTTGACCTTGAGTTAGATTTAACTTTAACAATTAGTAACTTATAAGTAAATTTTAATAATTGGCTTTAAGGTCTTGGCGAGGCACATGGGTCTTTGTTATCGGAACAACAACCCTTTCTTTAGACAAAGCTGTTTAAAGAAATGATACTTTTAATTTACTTTTTGAGAAACTCTGATCTAACTAGTCTAGGATGTGGCGAGGTAACTTTGGCTAGTTCCACTTAGTTAAGTCGACCAAGTCGGGTACTCCTTACCCTTCTTGACTTCCCAAATTAAGCTTCCCCAACGTACTGTCATCTCGTCCCACCCTGATACTATGTTAGGCATGTATCAACCAATCTTTTTCCTATCTAACTATTCTAAGTTAAGCAAAAAGTAAGCTAGCATGAATGACATGACAAATATATATGAAATAAACAGATGCATGAGCAGGACAGTTATGCATGTATTAATCAAGTCAAATCATTTTAATCAGATTTCGAATAAAGTATCAAATTCTCGATTTGATACAGAACGTGTGAACCCGCGTATATGTCAACCCACTTTGACATATTTATTATTATTAAGTTGAATGTTTTAGTTGGGTAGGATTTTACTTAGTTTTATAATTGAAGGTAATCAATTTAAATTTAGTTCATGGATTTGAATTAAAGATTGAGTTTCTAATTAAAGTTGAATTGTTAATTAAAATTTAAGATTTATTTAATTAGCTTTAAATATTTTAAGAATTATTAGAATTTGATATTTAGATTATTAATATTTAAGTTTTTTAGAATTTAATTAAGATTTAAGTTTTTAAGAATTGAATTTAAATTTAAGATTTAATTAAGATTATATTTTTAAGAATTGAAATTGAAATTGAAATTAAATTTAAGATTAATTAAGATTTAAGTTTTTAAGAATTGAAATTGAATAATAATTTTGGATCTAGTTGCATAATTTTCATTAATTCAAAAAATTCATATTAATTGAAACACTACCTCTAACTTTACATCACGTCATAATTCCTCCGTTGTCGTGCATGACATTGAAGTAGTTGACGGTACTCAAGACAAGGGCTAAACTTTTGATACATGCCCATCCTATTGGTGTCGGAAGCACCGATCAAATCTTGTTTTATGCATCATCTGTCTAATTAGGTCCACGATCGAAGTCTCCTTTCCAATGCTTGATCACACTAAAGATCACGTGTCATTTTTCATCGAGACAATCATAATCTCACAAACAACAAACGACAAAGAGATGGATTTCTCTTAATGGAAGAAAGAAGATTTTTATCTTTTTCCTTCTGAGAAAAGGAGGAAAGCAACTTGGGAGAGGAAAATCACACTCTAAACTCCAATATGGCTCCTCTTTTTCCAAAGAATACGAAGAGATATGCCACTTTATTTCTAATGAATATGAAGAGATGTGTCTCTTCATTTCCAAAGAATATGAAGCGATTCGCAACTAATGAAAATAAATTGAACTTAGCCATTTTCTTTCTTCCATCTTGACCCATTGGATGTTAGAACTTTTCTATAATCCCAATAATGTAAGTCCATCATAATAATTTTAATGATCCATGATAATCATATTAATGATAGTATTTGATCATATCAACTTTAATTGTCAATTCACTATTTGATCATATCAAACTTTATTCGCCAAATTCAACTACTTGAGTTTGACTTTCTCAACGAAAAATAGGATCATCCTTTATTCGAGCATATCCTTAATAGCCCCATCCTATGATCAACTACTTGATTGTAGGATATCATAACTAATTCTAATTAGCACCCAATAAATTATGGTAAGATCATATAGCAACACCACCCCATGGCTCCCTAGGTATCACTGAATAGTACTAGTAAGAACCAATCGATTAATGTTAACATACAGTCCGGTGCCTTCATCTAATATATCTCGGTCATATCGACAATCATTGACACATCGAGGGTTGTATATTGATTCAACAACTATGTAATTAATGTATCTATTAGTGACAATGCATGTGCAACTAGGAAACTCTTTTCCTAAAGTGGATCTTACAACTTTTATTAGAGACTTCATATACAACAGAACAATATATTACATAGGATATCCACGCTCGTGAGTTTGTGGTGAATCCCTGTCTACAATACACTGCCTCCTATGTGTTTCGTTACTACACCCAATCTCATCACTTGATGACCCTAATTGAGTCAGTGAATGAGTCAAAGTGCATCCCCAACATATAAAGTCTTAGTGTTGTCTCGGGTCATAAGAACTACTAGTGTACAACAATAACTAAGAATTCATCCACTCAATAAATTGTTGGTGCCAGGAAGCACGAAGGTCGAACCTATGCTTTGATAATGACAAAGAGTTCAGAAGTTAAGAATTGGTTGTGATCTAACAAAGTTACTAAGTGTGTAGGAAAGTCCTAGGTATACTAGGCATTAAGTCCTGGTTCTTTGAATTGGGCACTAAGTCTTAGCCGCGGGCTGGGCAACTAATTCCTGACGTAAAGTTGGGCAATAAGACCTGGTGAGTGAAGCCGGGCACTAAGACCTGGTGAGTGAAGTTGGGCACTAAGACCTGGTCGAGGATTGGGCACCGAAGACCTGGTGAGTGAAGCTGGGCACTAAGTCCTGGTCGAGGACTGGGCACCGAAGACCTGGTGAGTGAAGATGGGAAAAAGTCCAACTGGAGGAGACGGATGGTAAAAAGGTAAATTCTCCCGAGAGGAGTAGGACGCGTTCCTCGGAGGAGGGAACATTAGGCGTTGGTTTGACCTAGGGTTCCATTTGGGAGACCCGAAGTCAGAACCAATACAGCTTAGGTTGTAAACAATGTTTAATATATCATGCATATTTTCTTCTTGTGTTTGGAACTAACCCTGGTTGCAGGAAATGAAGGAACTGTGTTTCTGCAGTTCAGGCGTCTCATTGGAAGGAGGCGCCTCACTGGGCTAGGCGCCTGTGTGGAGACAGGCGCCCCAGTGCAAAGCGAAAACCAAGCCATCGAAGCAAAACAACCACGAAAGCCTTTGGACCAAGTCAAGCTAGGCGCCTGTGTTAACACAGGCGCCCTAGTTGAAGGGATAAGCGCTGGCCGAGTCTGCGGATAGGAGTTCTCACAGAAGAGGCCACGTTCCCTTCAACACAGGCACCCTGGCGACCAGTATAAATAGGGGTTCACCCCAAGGCTTCATAACAACTTGTAAATCTCGCTCTCAACACTTTCGCTCAAGCGCTATGCTTCGACATGCTCTGCACTCACGATTCCAGCACCGACGATGACCCTCTGCTCCAAAATTCCATCCACTCCGATAGTCGGTAACAGCTTAAATTTCTTAAGTGTTGTAACTCTTGTTTTTAATTCTATATCTGTACATCAAATTGTAAACATTCTTTGAATATAGAATTGCCCATCGTAAACGGTCAAAGACCGTGGGCCTTGGAGTAGAAGCCGACCGCGACTTCGAACCAAGAAAAATAAACCGTGTTAGCGATTTTGTTTTATTCTTTCCGCTGCGTAATTTTTCTTAATTGTCCGAAATTTTCTGATCGATATTCACCCCCCTCTATCGATTTACTCTGATCCAACAAGTGGTATCAGAGTGGGTGGCTCAAACTTGGTGCAACCACCAGTTTGAGAATTTTTTTTCGGATTTATGAATTTTAAATATTTTTTTCTTTCGCTCGAATTTTCTCATTAATCGAGGTTGATGCAACACCACTTGATCTTTTTCGGTTATTAATATTTTTTCCCACACTGCTAAATCCAAGACCAAGTCTTGGGACAAGTTTTTTTTTAATTTTTTCAGAAAAATTCAATGGTCATACAAGAGGCGTACAACACTGCCAGACCTCCTCTTTTCAGTAGAGAAGACTTCTCCTACTGGAAAAGCAGGATGGAAGTCCACCTGAAAACTCAAGTGGACATGTGGATAATCATCCAATCTGGGCTAGAAATTCCCAAGAATACACCAGGTGTGGTGCAATATTATAACGAGTGGGACGCCCCACTAAAGAAGAAAATTGAGACCGATGCAAAGACGACCCAGACATTGCAATGCGACTTAACCAAGGAGGAGCTGAACCGGGTGGGACCCTTCAACAGCGCGAAGGAGCTTTGGAACAAGTTGATCGAGCTGCACGAAGGCACTTCCGACACAAGGATCAGCAAAAGAGATCTGTTGCTGAACAGACTCTATAAAATCAAGATGCACGACGGTGAGATTGCAGCCCAACTCCACGCCAGAATTCAGGAGCTGATGAACAGGCTGCACACGATAGGTCACAAGGTTGAAAACCGTGATCTGATAAGGTATACGCTAAATTCTTTTCTAAGAAACTCTCTGTGGGCGTCTATGGTAGATGCCTACAAAGTTTCAAGGAACTTATCTGAAATCAAATTAGATGAACTATTTTCTGAACTAGAACTGCATGAACAAACTAACACTACCTTGATCGAGAAAGGTATAGCTTTTGTTGCAGGTAAATCTCAAGGGGAAACTCCCAAGAAGAAGACTCAACCAGCACCCGAGTCTGACTCAGAGTCAGAATCAGAAAATAGTGAAGGGGATCGACCCAAGTTGGTTTGGCTAGCTCGGGACTACTACAAAGAACTAAAGCACCAAACGAGCAAGAAGAAATCGAGCCGAAGAAAGGAAGATCCAGCAGAACCTTCAACGAGCTCGAAGAGCAAGAACAACGTTACTTGCTACGAATGCAACAAAAAGGGGCACTTCAAGTTAGAGTGCCCCAACCTGAAGGAAACCAAGAAGGCTTGAAGAAAGAAGGCTCTCGAAGTCACCTGGGACGAATCCTCCTCCTCCTCCTCTGAAGAAGTCCCGCATGTGAATCTCCTCGCCCTAACCGCCTCGGAAGACGTCGACTCCGGATCAGAATCGGAACCAGACGACGGATGACTCACAATATCGGAAAACTGGAGAATCACTATAAGTGGTTATTCAGAATATGAATTGTCAAAATTAATTTCGTATTTATCTCGTAACTTGGTGAAAGCTAAAATCTGGGTTGAGTCCCTCTGATAGGAAGTAAAACGCCTGAAAGAGGAAGCCGACTCGAGGTCCTTGACCGAGCAAATTCAAGAAGGAAACTTGACTCAAGTCCAAAAGCTTAAGGAAGAGAATTCCTCCCTGAAGACTCAAGTCAAGGAGCTCATAGTTGCCTTAGAACGGTTCACTTCGGGTTCCAAGGGTCTTGACATGATCCTTAGAAAACAGAAGACCGTTCTCAATCGATCCGGACTTGGTTATCGAACCAAGTCAAGACAACGTTCTTATTATTCTGTATTGAACCAATCTAGAACCCAAGTCCAAGCATGGGTCCCTAAGCTGTGTTTAAATAAACCGGCTGGACCAAACTAGTATTGGATCCCCAAGGACAAGATTCACATCTTGCCTAGTCGTTATAGAGGCTTCAGTCTAGGGGGAGCCAGTATAAAAACCATATTCATAACTAGACAATTGTTTTAATTCACTTGCTTGCTTGTTTGATTGTTTCTTTTTCTTTTTGCAACCTTACCATGATACCATGCTTAGACTTAGGATTGGTTAGATTAAGGACAAAAGATTTAGTTGAAATTTGAACAACATAATATTGGGTGGAGGTGAGATGATAGTACGTTAGGGAAGCCCTTCTAATAAGGTCAAGTATATTCTACTTGGTCTATTTAGTCTGATGGAACTAGCCGAAGCTACCGATCCAAGACCCAAACCAGTTAGACCAAAATCTTTCAAGAGTAACTTGAAGATGAATTTTCAGTAAAAGGCTTTGTCAAGGAAAGGGTTGATGCTCCAATAAGGCTACGACCAAAGAAGACCTCGTGCCTCGCCAAGACCCGGAAGCCAATTACTGAAAATCAAATTTACTTTACTACTTGTTAAATTTGAATCTAAGACAAATTTCAATTAATCTTAGATTAAACACATTTTTTTGTCAAAAGTCAATAAATTTAACCTTATAAAATTTTCAAAATTAAGTTAATGTCTTTCAAAATTAACCATGTCTTTCAAAATTAAAATCTTTAATTTTGAAAACCTGTCTCACAAAACCCATAAGGTTAACATGATTGATAACACTAGACTGGGTGAGACAGACTAGGTTGTGAAAATCAATTTAAGCTATCCCTAACTCTAATTAGATCCAAATCAATAAATACTTTATGTATATGAACATAAAGATTTGGATCAATGGATGTTGGATAGTGGATGCTCCAGACACATGACTGGAGATAAATTGAAATTCACTAAAATCAAGTTCAAGAACCTAGGCTCAGTAGCATTTGGCAACAATGCTACACTCAAAGTCATTGGGTCAGGTAACATTGAACTTAAGTCTAATTTTGTGATTAAGAAAGTACTCTTAGTTGAAAATTTTAAGTTCAATTTGCTTAGTATAAGTCAACTATGTGATACTGACTATGTAGATACATTCACTAACTCTGACTGCCTGATTAGAAACATTCAAGACTTAGAAGTTATGCTTAAAGGTACTAGGAAAAACAACGTTTATACTATTAATTTACCTTTAATACCAAAATGCTTCTTGACTCAATTAGAAGAATCCAACCTCTGGCATAGGAGATTAGGTCACACTCATGTTAAACTAATTTCTAAAGTTACCCAACTTGGTTTAATTAAAGGTGTACCAAAAATTTAGAATTTTGAAAACACAATCTGTAACTCATGCAGCCAAGGCAAACAAACTAAGTCTACTCACAAACCAATTCAATCAGACCTAACCCAGACCACACTTGAGCACATGCACCTTGACCTATTTGATTCACATGGAACCAAGTCACTAAGTGGGAATCGGTACTGCTTAGTAATTATCGATGATTACTCTAGGTTTACCTGGGTTAGGTTCCTAAAAACTAAGGATGCAACCTTATATCTATTTATTGACTTATGTAAAATAATTGAAAACCAAAATGATACTAAAATCAAAAGACTTAGAAGTGATCACGGGGGAGAATTTGAAAATCAAAGGTTTGAGGAATTTTACAAAATAAATGGGTATATTCATGAGTTTTTCTATCCTAGAACCCCCCAACAAAATGGGATAGTAGAGAGGAAAAATAGAACCCTTCAGGAAGCCGCTAGAACCATGTTGAATGAAATTAACCTAGCTAATCAATTTTGGGCAGAAACGGTAAGTACGACATGCTACATCCAAAATAGGGTTCTAATTAACAAAAGACATAATAAAACCCCTTATGAACTATATTATCATAGACTGCCTAACCTACACTACCTAAGAGTCTTTGGGTGCAAAGTCCATATCTTGAACACTAAGGATTACCTAGGTAAGTTTCAATCCAAGTCAACTCCAGGGATCTTCTTAGGATATTCAACAACTAGTAGGGCCTATAGGGTTTATAATAAACAAACTCACAAAATTAAAGAAACAACTAACTTAATTTTTGATGAGGAAATTGAACCAAAAACTGATAATAAAAAATTGAACCAATCAAATATTGATCAGGAAGACAGTGAACCAACAATTGAACCACTGATTGAACCTCTAAATGAACTAACTCTTGAACCAACTACTGAGGTCTCAACTGAACCTGAACCGACCGAAGTAGTTGAACCAAACACTGAACCGACCGTCCAACCGGACCTGAGGCTGAACCTAGTACTAAAAGAACCAAGAAACCCAGACTCAGTCACTCTTCTGATCAAATTATGGGTGATCCAAGCTTAGGAATCAGAACTAGGTCTTCCTATAGAAATCTTAGTCAGATAGCATTAATTTCAAAAATTGAACCTAAGACTATAGAGAAAGTCCTACCTGACCCTGATTGGATCATAGATATGCAAGAAGAGTTAGCCCAATTTGAAAGAAACCATGTCTGGGAACTAGTACCTAAACCTGAGGGTAAATCTGTTATAGAAACTAAGTGGGTGTTCAGAAACAAATTAAATGATCAAGGGGAAATAGTCAGAAATAAAACCCGGTTAGTAGCTAAAGGGTATAGTCAGGTTGAAGGGTTAGACTATAATGAAACCTATGCCCCAGTAGCCAGACTTGAGTCAATTAGAATGTTGCTAGCTTTTGCAGCCCACAGATAGTTCAAGCTATACCAAATGGATGTTAAGTCTGCCTTCTTAAATGGGTTTATCAAAGAAGAAGTTTATGTAGGACAACCCCAGGATTTGAAGACCTAGAAAAACCTGATTATGTTTTTAAACTTAGAAAAATACTTTATGGGTTAAAACAAGCACCTAGGGTATGGTATGAACGTTTATCAACTTATCTAATTTCTAAGGAATTCAACCAAGATCAAATTGACTCTACCCTTTTTGTTAAAACTTTAGAAAAAGATATTTTTATTGCCCAAATTTATGTTGATGATATAATTTTTGGATCCACCAACTCTAACTTTCTAAAAGAATTTGTAAAAATAATGGAAAGTGAATTCAAAATGGGCTTGGTAGATGAACTCAACTTTTTCTTAGGATTACAAATTAAACAGACTAGAGATGGTAATTATGTTCACCAATCCAAGTATGCTAAAGAGTTAATAAAAAAATTTAAAATAGATAATTCCAAAAGCTTAAGTACCCCTATGGCTACAAATGTCAAAATTGATAATGACCCTGAAGGTAAGCCTGTAGATCTTAAGCTACACCGATGCATGATTGGTAGCCTACTTTACTTGACCGCTAGCAGACCTGATATCCTATTTTCTGTAGGAATGTGTGCTAGGTACCAAACAGGTGCAAAGGAATCCCACTTAGCAGCCCTAAAACGAGTACTTAGGTACATTAAGGGTACCCTAAATGTAGGGATTTAGTATCCTAGGACTTCCACTTTTGAATTATCAGGATATTCTGACTCTGACTATGCTGGGTGTAAATTAGATAGAAAAAGTACTAGTGGAGGTTGCCAACTATTAGGACATAGCCTAGTCAGCTGGTGTAGTAGAAAGCAACACTACGTAACCTTATCTACAACAGAAGAAGAATATGTTGCCCTAGGAGAATGTGTAGCACAACTTTTGTGGATGATGCACACTCTTAAGGACTTCCAGCTTGATTACACTCATTCCCAAGTCTATATTGATAACATTAGCTCAATCAATTTGACTAAAAACCAAATTCAACATTCCCAAACAGAACATATAGAAGTTAAGCATCATTTTGTAAGGGATTATGTAACCAGGGGTGAAATAGTACTTAAGCATGTGGACTCAAAATCCAACTTAGCTGATATTTTTACCAAACCCTTACCTAAGTCTGAGTTTAGCTCACTAAGAAGGCAATTAGGGTTGTGTTTAGTAGAATAGGATGATTTATATTATTTTCTTAAAACTTTTCTTAATTTTTTCAAAAATTAGCAAATTTATCATTTCATTTATCAAGTTTTTGAAATTTAAAATGATTTTCTGACTTAGTTTTCTTTCAAAAACTACCCCCTTCAAAACTAGGGTTTTTTCGCAAATAAACTTAGCTTAGGCTCTAACCCTAGAACTGCATGCACCTATAGATCTAGAAGCCAGCATCTGACAAGCACCTTAGGGTACTTTTGAATGATAACCTAGACTAGGTTGAGATGCTTAGGTCTATGCCTTGATTCAAGATGCTTTAAGTCAGTGCATCTGCAGTAATTGGGGGAATAAATACAAGTTGAACAACAATCAGGTTAAGTGTCAAACATAGAAAATCTAACTTGATCAGATCACTTAACTTGACTAACCCTAGCGAAAGCTACTATTGATGACAGTTAGTGTTGGATCGAGTAAACACGATAGAGGGGGGTGAATATCGTGAAAACGTTTCGGATAAGATTGAGAGAAATTACGCAGCGGAAATGAAAACAAACACACAAGAAGAACACAAGTACTTTTACTTGGTTCGGAGTCACGGTCGGCTCCTACTCCAAGGCCCACGGTCCTTGACCGTTTACTGCGGGCAATTCTATAATGGCGCAAAGATTTATAAAGATTGTTACAATAGTAGTGCAATAAAAAAAATTATACTCTTCGTTACCGACGCCTGGTGTGGATCGTACTACGGAGCAGAGGGTCATCGTCGGCACTAGAATCTCGAGATCGGAGGTTTCCGGAGCAGAGCGCTTAAACGAAGAGCGTAGAGGCGTTGGAAAATTGATGTTCTGAAGCCTTGGGGTTGAGCCCCTTTTATAGTGCTCCTGGGGGCGCCCTGGACGCTGGGGGCGCCTGACACGTGCCTTTGGATCCGAGAAATCTCATCCGCAGCTCGGTCAGCGCTTATCCCTCTAGAATCGGCCTCGGAGATAATGGGGGCGCCCCGGTTGACTTAGTCAGCTGGCTTCGTGGCTGAGTTTGCTTCGATCACAATTTGGCTTGGACCCAGGGCGCTCGAGACATCTAGGGCGCCCGGGAGCTTCAGGGCGCCCGGGACCATCAGGGCTCCTGGCCCAGTAAGCTTTCGAAGCGATTCTTACTTAACTGCTCATTTGACTTTGACCTTGGGAGCCCGGGACCTCCCGGGCGCCTAGCCCAGCTGCTACCCCTCTTCTTTGGGGCGTTCTGAGCTGCAGAAACACATTCCTTTGGTTCCTGCATCCAAGGTTAGTTCCACAACAAACAAGGCAAGAATGTTAGTTAGTTTTTACAGCCGTAGCTGTCTTGGTTCTAACTTTGGGTCTCCCAAATGGAACCCTAGCTCGAACCGACGCCTACTGTTCCCTTGACGGGGAATGCGTCCTCACCTACTCCTCTCAGGAGAGTTTACCTTTTGCCAACCGGCTCCTTCGGTTGGACTTTTGCCCGATGCACCTTCACCAGGTCTTCGTGCCCACCTTCCGAGCAGGTCTTCGGTGCCCAGCTCCTTGTCAGGGCTTCGTGCTCAGTCCTAGACCAGGACTTCGTGCCCACCTTCCAAGCAGGTCTTCGGTGCCCAGCTTCTTGCCAGGGCTTCGTGCTCAGTCCCGACCAGGACTTCGTGCCTAGTGTACCTAGGGCTTCTTTCCTGCACACTTAGTAAACGTATTAGATACAAATAATATCTTAACTTCTGAACCCTTTGTCATTATCAAAACCCAGGTTTGACTTAGGTGCTGCCTGCACCAACAATCTCCCCCCTTTTGATTTATGGCAACTCGGTTCAAAAAGTTAAGTTAATCATCCAGATAAGTACGTATCAAAGTTAATTTCCTCCCCCTGGAAGAAATCTCCCCCTGAGTTTTTCAAGAGTTCGTGGGGCTTGAAAAGATTTCTAAGTCTAAATGTGAAAAATACACTATTCAGTTTTGTAAATACTTAGAAAAATTTTAAGTTAGAAACCATTTTTCAAAATATTTTGAGTTGGACAATTGGAAAATTTACACTTAGAAAATTTTCAAGTAAATACTTAGTTTTTGCACTTTAGAAAATTTTCAAGGAAGTTTTGAAATTAATACTTAGAAACTTTTCTAAGAAATTTCTACTATATTTTGAGTTGAAAAAAAAAATTCCAACCTCTTTAGCACTTTGGAAAGTTTTCAAGGAAATTTTGAAATTTTTACTTAGAAACTTTTCTAAGAAAGTCAAGTGCTTTGAAATAAATTTTGAAAATAATTTAAGTCAAGTGCTTTGAAATAAATTTTGAAAATAATTTAAGTCAAGTGAAAGACAATTGACTTAAGAAATTTTACTTTTTGAAAAAGGAGATAAAGTTTTGAATTTTTTTTTGAAATTTGAAAATTTTTTAAAACCTCTCTTCTCTCCTTTCCAATCTCTCCCCCTTTGCCATATATAAAAAAAAACAATATAGCAAAAGAAGTACGGTGCTGTACTGAACCAATTCAAGGTATAAACTGGACCAAATCAATTTGAATTATCTCTTTCGGGTCCTGTCTAATCCAATTAGCTACTTACTAACTGTTATAAACAGTAGCTTTCGCTAGGGTTAGTCAAGTTAAGTGTTCTGTTCAAGTTAGATTTTCTAAGCTTGACACTTAACCTGATTACTGTTGATTGGTATTTAGTGCCCCAATTACTGTAGATGCACATACTTAAGCATCTTGAATCAAGGCAAAGACCTAAGCATCTCAACCCATTCTAGGTTATCAATCAAAAGTACCCTAAGGTGCTTGTGAGATGCTGGCTTCTAGATCTATAGGTGCATGCAGTTCTAGGGTTAGAGCCTAGGCTAAGTCTATTTTGCGAAAAACCCTAGTTTTGAAAGGGGTAATTTTTCAAAAGAAAAACTAAGTCGAAAAAAATCATTTTAAAAATGCATAAAGAAAATGATTCTTCAAAATTAAGTAGGAACTAATTTTAAAATCAAGTAATAAAGCAGTTTAAAAAAAATAGAAGTAGAGCAAACCTATTCTACCAAGCATAACCCTAACTGCCTTCTTAGTGAGCTGAATTCAGACTCAGGTAAGGCTTTGATGAATATATCAGCTAAGTTAGATTTTGAGTCTATGCTTAAGGACTATCTCACCCCTGGCTACGTGATCTCTTACGAAGTGGTGTTTAACTTCTATGTGTTTAGTTCTGGAGTGTTGGATTGGGTTTTTAGTTAGATTAATTGAACTTATATTATCAATGTAGACTTGGGTTTGGGTGTAGTTGAGCTGGAAGTCTTTAAGAGTGTGCATCATCCATAAGAGTTGTGCTACACACTCTCCTATAGCAACATACTCAGCTTCAGTTGTGGATAGAGCTACACAGTGTTGCTTTCTATTGCACCAACTTACTAGATTGTTTCCTAAGAGTTGACAGCTTCCACATGTACTCTTTCTATCTAGTTTACAACCTGCATAGTCAGAGTCAGAGTATCCTGATAGGTCAAAAGTTGAGGTCCTAGGATACCAAATCCGTACATTTAGGGTGCCCTTAATGTATCTAAGTATTCTTTTTAGGGTTGCTAAGTGTGTTTCCTTAGCACATGTTTGGTATCTAGCACACATTCCTACAGCAAAAAGGATATCGGGTCTGCTGGCTGTAAGGTAAAGTAGACTACCAATCATACTTCTATAAAGTTTAAGGTCTACTGGTTTACCGTCAGGGTCACTATCTATTTTTACATTTGTGGCCATAGGGGTACTTATGCTTTTGGAGTTATCCATTTTGAATTTTTTTATTAACTCCTTAGCATATTTGGATTGATGGACATAATTTCCATCCCTAGTTTGCTTGATTTGTAACCCTAGAAAGAAGTTGAGCTCACCAACTAAGCTCATTTCGAATTCATTTTCCATTATTTTAACAAATTCTTTTAAGAAATTTGAGTTGGTGGACCCAAAGATTATGTCATCGACGTAGATTTGGGCAATAAAGATTTCTTTTTCTAAGATCTTAATAAATAGGGTTGAGTCAATTTGTTCTTGTTTAAATTCTTTAGAAATTAGGTAGGTTGATAGACGTTCATACTGTTAATGCAGTCTGACATTGATTGTTGTTTTGGTGTTGACATCGATTTTAGTTTAGGTTGATGATTATGATTATGATTGGGTTTAAGTCCTAGTCGTGGACTAGGCATACCTAGTGGGATTAGGTTTGATAAAATCCTAGCTTGGAGGGCTAGGTGTGGAGAAGTCCTAACCTGGAGGGTTAGGTGTGAAAAATCCTAGCTTGGAGGGCTAGGTGTGGAAAAGTCCTAACTCGGAAGGTTGGGTGAAAAGTCCTAGCTTGGAGGGCTAGGTGAAAAGTCCTAACTTGGAAGGTTAGGCGAAAAGTCCCAACTTGGAGGGTTAGGTGTGAAAAATCCTAACTTGGAGGGCTAGGTGTGGAAAAGTCCTAACTCGGAAGGTTGGGTGAAAAGTCCTAGCTTGGAGGGCTAGGTGAAAAATCCTAACTTAGAGGGTTAGGTGAAAAGTCCCAACTGGAGGGTTAGGTGAAAAATCCTGGCTTGGAGGGTCAGGTCCTAGCTTGGAGGGCTAGGTTGGATGAAACCCTAGCTTGGAGGGCTAGGTTGGAGCCCCTGGATCGGTCTGGTGACCGATCAGGGAGATTGGCACGGTGCTCCTTCGTGGATCGGTCTGGTGACCGATCCAGCGATGACTGATCGGTCTGGTGACCGATCAGGGAGTATGTGTTTCACTCACTGCACAACTCCTGATCGGTCTGGTGACCGATCAGGGAGCCCACAGTGAGTTGAGTTCCCTTGCTGATCTGCTCCTGATCAGTCCGGTGACCAATCAGGGAGCATCCAGTAGGTTTTTGGCAAACCTACTGATCGGCTCCTGATCGGTCTGGTGACCGATCAGGGAGAAACTGTGACCGATCAAGCTGAACGATCAACTGTCGCGAGGTTTCTCACCCTGACCGATCAGGCTGGAGCTTGATCGGTCTGGGAGCAGCCTGATCGGTCTGGTGACCGATTAGCCTGTGGATTCCGAGTGGGATTGTGGCAAGCTGATTGTAGGATCGGTTTGGTGACCGATCTGGTGACCGATCAGGGTGACCGATCATACGAGCTTGCAATCCCAAGTTTCTCACTGTGGACGTATCAGGTTGGAGCCTGATCGGTCTGGGATAGTTCTGATCGGTCCGGTGACCGATCACTTTAATTCAAATTGCATTGTCAGACGCTCTGATCGCGTCTGAACGTATCTGATTCTCTGCGCTTAACATCTGATACTTGATTTTCTGATTGATATGCTGTGCTAAAGCTCTGATTAAGCTGCAGGTGACAGGGATGGATTCAAACACTCAAGGAAGAGTCAAAGGAGGCCTTTCCTTGGAGCAGGTTTGCCCATATGCCATCTCAGGTTGCAACGGGCGCTGGCTGGAGCTGCTGACTGGGGCTAGGCTGAGGGAAGCTCAGGGGGTCCAGGAGAGCTCAGCGGACTGGTGGTTGCATGTGACGACCCGACTTCTCTACCCTGTACCTAAGCCGGATCGCCGCTCTTTACTACCTTTACCTTTACTCACTTCACCTTAACCTTTGACTTCACCTTAGACCTTGGCCTTAGGTTACCACTACTTGACTTCAAGAACTGAAAACCATTTCCAAAGATCCACAATTCATATACTTTCAAGACATACAAAGACATAACTCCATTTCTATACTCTATGCTAGTTTTATAAACATCCTAGCAACTCAAAACAAATCTAATGACTTGAAATTAGAATCTTTGCGGAATTTAACAAGACTACCAAACCATATGAAATCATGCTAAAGATTGTATCAACTTTTGACTCTATGCGGAGGTTAAACACAATGTTCACATTTTACCAAACAAAATATTAAATATTAAAGCTATACTAGAGTTTTGTACTCAACCTTGTCTCTATGCGAAGTTTACACAAAATCATTACGTTCTACCAATCCAAAACACCAAACCACAAGTTTCTAAACTTCAGAAATTGCCTCTAAGCCTTAACCCAACGGATCTCTTCCACGGTTCCACCGCCACTGAGCATCAATGCAAGTCCTGGTCACCTCCATAACTTATGCTTTTTCTTTGCCTTTATCTGCAATAGAAGGAAATGCAACTAATAAGTACAATGCTTAGTAAGTAAATCCTAACTCACAAATCCATGCTATCGATAATAAACATGCTCATTTCAAAGAATGCTTACTTCCAAAATACATGCACATGGGAAAACTTACATCTACTTATCATGCTCAATCATGTTGAAAACATTACTTGCATTACATCATTTGAAACCTTAACGTACTCATACATTCAAACACTAACTTCCTTACTCTTACTCTTTAACATGCTTGCAATGTATCAAGGCTAACATATGAAATAAAGACACATACTTAAAACTGAAAACACTTGCGAATACTTATTTACTTGAAAATAGTAATCAACTTTCTTTAGGCCTTGACATTGTACCATGGTATCAATGTACCAATTGTGCGCTTCTCTAATAGGTTGCGGGGTAGCTAGCCACTACACCTTATTAGAGCTTCTTTCTAACTTTCTGTGGGCCTTCCATTTGCCCGGTACATGTCACTTTTCGAAAATAAAATACTTTCTTACTATAATACTTATACGTATCAAACTATCTTACTTTTGCATAAATTTTACACTTAACACCTTTACCTTTCTTACTTGAGACTTTCATCGAGCACCTTGCGTGCCCTTAATCCCAACCTCATTTTTGGGACTTTTCAAAAGTTAAATCTTATCATGCTTAGCTTACATACACCAAATCTAAACCAATTAAAATTCTATCATGAGAAAACATGCATCTTTAAAAACTTAAAACACCCGATAACCATAATCTTAAAGCATGCATCATAAAACATGGTTCTATAACAAGAACTTACATACGAAAACTACTCCTATTGCAGGTGAGTGATCTACTTACCCTTTTCTTGATGAAAACTCACTAAATAGAGGTAAAAACCCTAGCGTAGGACTCCTTTCCTCTTCCTTGCAAGAACTTCCCCTCCTTGGCCCTAGGGAAGAACCCTAGGCTTTCTACTCAAGAGGAGGGAGAAGAAGAAGAAGAAAGAAAGTTATGGCTTCCTCCCTTGTCTTTTTTTTTCGCAGCCTCCTCGCCCTCTCCTATTCGCGCAGCCACAAAAACCCTCGGGCACTCCACGCGACTTAAGCAAAGTTTAAATACCTCTTCATGAAAAAGCCTAACTCACCCATAACATAATTTCGCTCCTTCCTTTTCTGTGCTTGATACCCCTGACCTTCTGGCTAGCCGAACTCCCTTAAGGCTTGGTATTGTCATGTGGTCGCGACTTCAAACCCCCGCCCGACCCTTAAATTTTTTTTTCATTTTTATTCTGAAAAATTGCTAGAAAAATTCCGAAAAATCCCTAATAATACCAGAAAATTATTGGGTGTTACAATCCTCCTCACCTTGTAAAAAGTTCGTCCTCGAACTTAAAACAGCTTTGGATACCTTTGCCTCATGCTATCTTCTAATTCCCAAGTTGCCTCTTCATGCTTCTGATTCAACCATAAGACTTTCACTAGTGGTACTTCTTTGTTCCTCAGCTTCTTAACTGTTCGGTCTATTATTTGAATAGGTCGACTTTCATAACTGAGATCCTCCTGAACTTGTACCATCCGTGGCTCAATCACTTGGTTGGCATTTGGGATGTGCTTCTTCAACATTGAGACATGGAACACATTGTGTATTGCTGACATCTCTGAAGGTAGCTCCAACTCATAAGCTACCTTGCCAACTCTTTTCGTCACTGGGTAGGGTCCTATGTATCGAGGAATTAGCTTGCCTTTCTTGCCAAATCTCATTACACCCTTCATAGGAATTACTTTGAGGAAAACTGTGTCCCCAACTTCAAACTCTAACGGTCTACGGCGTACATCAGCATAACTCTTCTGCCTACTCTGAGCAGTTTTCTATTCTTTGGCGGATACTCTTTATAGCTTCTGTGGTATCATCTATGAGATCAGTCTGTGACCTCATTTCTTTCTTCTCACTACCTTCATACCAACAGAGGGGAGATATACACCTCCTGCCATAAAGAGCTTCATAGGGTGCCATACCAATAGTAGCCTGATAACTGTTGTTGTAGGCAAACTCAGCTAAACACAAATACTTGCACCAATTGCCCTTGAAGTCTAATGCACAAGCTCTGAGCATATCTTCTAGAACTTGATTCACTCTCTCTATCTGTCCATCAATCTGGGGATGGAAAGCTGTGCTGAATTTCAGTTTGGTGCCTAACGCTGTCTGTACACACTCCCAAAAGTGTGAAGTGAAACGACCATCCCTATCAGAGATAATGGTCTTCGGGACTCCGTGTAGTCGGATCACTTCCTGCACATATAACTGGGCTAACTTTTCAATTGAGTAAGACACTCTGATTGCCAAGAAGTGAGCAGACTTGGTCAATCTGTCTACTATCACCCAAATAGTGCCATAGCCATTAGTTGTCTTTGGTAGACCAACTATGAAATCCATGGCTATGTCTTCCCATTTCCACTCTGGAATCTGAATGGGCTGTAGGACACCTCCTGGTCTCTGATGTTCTGCTTTAACTCTCTGATATGTCAGGCAGGTGCTGACATACTTAGCTATGTCTCTCTTCATCCTTGACCACCAAAATCTTCTTTTCAAATCCTGGTACATCTTAGTGGAACCAGGATGCATTGAGTAGGGAGTTCCATGGGCTTCTTCAAGAATCTTCTTTCTCAACTCTTCATGATTGGGGACGCATAAACGGTCACCATAGTAGAGTATCCCACTGTCAGATACTCTAAACTCTTTACTCTCTCCTTCTTGCATCTCCTGCTTGATCCTTTGGATATCAGAATCCTCAGCTTGCTCTTTCTGTATCTCTTCAAGCAAAGTCGACTCTAGTTTCAATAGAGCTAGCTGCCCATCAATAATCTCCACTCCATAATCTACTATCTCCTTCTGTAATGGTGGTGCCAATGATGATAAGGACATCAAAGTGGCACAAGTCTTTCTACTCAGTGCATCTGCTACTCTATTTGCCTTACCAGGGTGGTAAAGAATCTCACAGTCATAGTCCTTCACTAACTCGAGCCACCTTCGCTGTCTCATATTGAGGTCTTTCTGAGTGAAGAAATATTTTAGACTCTGGTGATCTGTATAAATCTTACACTGCACTCCATACAAGTAATGCCTCCATATCTTTAGAGCAAAGACTACAGCTGCCAACTCCAGATCATGAGTGGGGTAATTCTTTTCATAGTCCTTGAGTTGCCTGGAAGCATAAGCTATAACTTTGCCTTCTTGCATAAGGACTGCTCCAAGTCCTAGCTTTGATGCATCACTGTATATATCAAAGCTCTTATCACCTTTGGGTACTGTAAGGATAGGACCGCTGGTCAGTCTCTTCTTCAACTCAAGGAAGCTCTGCTCACAGTCCTCAATCCACTCATACTTCTTATTCTTTCTGGTAAGAGCTGTAAGTGGAGAAGCTATCTTTGAAAAGTCCTCTACAAACCTTCTGTAGTACCCTGCCAAACCCAGAAAACTTCTGATCTCACTGGCATTCTTTGGTCGACTCCAGTTACTAACTGCTTCAATCTTGGCTGGGTCTACCATAATACCTTCCCTGGAAATGATGTGGCTTAGGAAGGCCACCTGATCAAGCCAAAACTCACACTTTGAGAATTTGGCGTACAACTCCTTCTGATGTAAGGTTTGCAATACCATCTTCAGGTGTTCGGCATGTTCTTCCTGAGTCTTTGAATACACTAGGATATCATCAATAAAGACAATGATGAACTTGTCTAGAAAATCCTTGAACACTCTATTCATTAGATCCATAAACGTCGCAGGAGCGTTTGTCACTCCAAAGGGTATGACCACAAACTCATAGTTCCCATATCTTGTACTGAAAGCAGTCCTTGGCACATCACTCTCCTTCACTCTGAGCTGATCGTAACCTGATCGCAGATCTATTTTGGAGAACACCGTGGCTCCCTTCAACTGATCGAATAAATCATCTATCCTTGGCAAGGGATATCTGTTCTTGATGGTTACCTTATTCAAGGCCCGATAATCTATGCACATTCGCATGGATCCATCTTTCTTCTTGACGAACAACACAGGAGCTCCCCAAGGTGAATGACTAGGGCGGATGAAACCCTTGTCGAGCAGCTCTTGTAACTGTTCTTGCAGCTCTTTCAGTTTTGCTGGTGTCATGCGATAAGGTGCCTTTGAAATTGGGTTGGTTCCTAGAACCAACTCAATTTCAAATTCAATTTCTCGATTGGGAGGGAGTCCTGGTAACTCTTCAGGAAACACCTCTGGATAGTCACAGACTACTCTCACTTCCTCTTTCTTTAATCCTTCTCTTTGACTTGCATCTACTATATGAGCTAGAAAACCAGAACACCCCTTCTCTAACATTCTCTGAGCTTGTAAGGTAGATAAGAACCTTTTTGTCTTTCTCTTTGGGTCTCCAATAAACTCGAATGGAGGTTCTGCTTCTGGTGTGAACTTGACTTTTCTCTTGCGGCAGTCTATAGAAGCATTGTACTTGCTCAAGAAGTCCATCCCTAAAATGACATCGTAATCCTTCATCTCAAGGACTACCAAGTCACTATAGAGCTCTCGGTTGGAAATCCAGATTGGTACTGCCCTCAGCCTCTCAGTAGAGACCATTACTTCCCCCGACGGTAAAGTTGTTAAGAACTTCATCGTTCAATATTTCTGGTGGCCTTTATACTGTTTAAGTAGTGCTCGGTGATCAAAGCACTACTTATCAGTTCTTCGGAGGTTTGCGGCCTCTTAACACCGCTAGCCCCATTTAACGCTATCTCAGGCCTTAACATCTTGAGCATTAGCCTGACTATCTCTTTTTCTGTGCTAACTAGCTCTGGGCACAGACGAGCTAACCGATTAAACTTCTTCACTGCTTCATCCACGGATAAGTCTCCTTGTCTGAACTCCGTGAATTCGTCGTAATGCTTGTTGGTTACTCACATGTGAAACTATTCTTCGAAGAACTCAGTCTCGAAGTCGACCCATGTCATCTAGCTGATATTTCTCTTGGCCTTAACTTTCTTCCACCACATCCTAGCATCTCCCGTAAGTCAGAAAGATGCACACTTTATCTTCTCTACCTCATGCCAGTCCAGTAGCCCTACTATTCTTTCCAACTCTTTGAACCATGCTTAAGCATCCCATGGTTTGCTTGTGCCTAGGAAGTTCCCTGGCTTCAGTTTCTTCTACTGAATGAGGTGCGCTTCTTGCCTCACCCCCCCCTTGCCGGGATTACAGAAGTAACCGATGGGTCTTTGGTCACAACTGGTGCCACTACATTCGCCACCAACGGGGTAACAGGAGTGGCCTACTAGTTAGCTATCATGGTGGCAATAACTTGCTGTTATTCTGCTAACTGTCTCCATAACTGCGCTACCACCTCTAAGAGACTTGGTTGTGGTACTGACTCTGCCTCTTGCCCTTTAGGAGCTCGCTCCTCGTTTTGGGCCTTTCTAGGACGTCCTCTTGGCATTCTCTTACTTTACATCATCTAGGACGTCCTCTTGACATTCTCTTACTTTATATCATAAAGAGGGTAATGACATTTCATCAATAAGGACATTTCATTACTTTACTATCATCCTACTCATATCATCATACTCATATGGCATATGTCATATTACCATACTATCATCATACTCATCATCATACTATCATCATACTCATATAACATATGTCATATCATCATACTGTCATCATACTCATAATAGCATTATTGATCATCATACTCATAATAGCATTTACTAATCATGCACATAATAGCATATAATAATACTAACATATTTCCTTATCATCATGCACTTACTGATACTAGCAGTCAATAATGAAAAGCATACAAAACTACAACATATGAACTTCTTACTTGGCAGGCGGCAGGATTGATGCTTGATGTTGTTGGTGCAGAAATCACCCAAGTCGAACCTGAGTTTTGATAATGGCAACAGGGCTCAAAAGTTAAGTCTTACTTGCTATCTAACATGTCACTCTAGTGTGCAGGGTAAAAAGCCCTAGCGAAGGACTGCTAGACACTGGTGAAGGAATGCCAGGGTACTGAAGCCCTAGCGAAGGACTGCTAGGCGCTAGGCGAAGGACAACTTGGGACTGAAGCCCTAGCGAAGGAATGCTAGGCACCGGGTGAAGGACAGCTCGGTATCCAAGACCTGGCAAAGGACCGCCAGGCAAAAGTCCAACCAGAGGAGCGGTTGGCATCAGGTACATTCTCCCGAGAGGAGTAGGTGAGGACGTGTTCCCCATCGAGGGAACAGTAGGCGTCGGTTCGACCTAGGGCTCCATTTTGGAGGCCCAAAGTCAGAACCAAGACAGCTAAGGCTGTATAAACTAACATCTTATTGTTTTATGGTGTTTTGGACTAACCCTGGATGCAGGACCGAAGGAACGAGTGTCTGCAGCTCAGAGAGCCTCAAAGGAATGAAGCAACAGCTGACCAGGGCGGCTGGAGTATCCCGGGCGCCCCCAAGGTGAACACAAAACACACAAAACAAAGGCAGGCTTCGACATCTCATCTCCCGGGCACCCCCGCTGCTCCCGGGCGCCCCCAGCGCTCCGGGTGCCCCCAGTGCAAACCTACGAAGAGAAACCAGCCAAGCCAAAGGGATAAGATTTGACCCGGTCAACCCGGGCGCCCCCAGCGTCCCGGGCGCCCCGGTGAAGATGTGATCCCGAGTTTGAAGGGATCAGAAGTTGACCGAGGGAAAGGCGGATCGACCGACACGTGGGGGGGTGCCCCCGACGTTCCGGGCGCCCCCAGGGCCTATAAAAGGGCCCTCAACCCCGAGGCTTGAAACAACGAATTCTTTCAACGCTTCTACGCTCTTCGGCTTCCGCGCTTTGCTCCGGCTACCTCCCGACTCAAGATACAAGCGCCGACGACGTCCTACTGCTCCGGAAAAAGTAATCTACATCGGGCGTTGGTAAAAAGAAGAGCTCAATTTCAGTACTGTACTTAAATTGTAATTCCATTTCTGTAACTATTTTTTATGCGATTATAGTATTGCCCGCAGTAAACGGTCAGCGACCGTGGACCTTGGAGTAGGAGTCGACCTAGGCTCCGAACCAAGTAAAAATATTTGTGTTTGCGTGTTTGTGTTTTTAATCTTCTGCTACGCATTCTCTTTTCAAATCCGAACGCTTTCCGATATTCACCCTCCCCCTCTATCGGTTCTCTCGATCCAACAAGTGGTATCAGAGCGGGGAAGTTCAAATTTGGTGCAACCACCAGTTTGAATTTTTTTTCGGATTTATTCTTATTTTTTTTCGTTCGAATTTTTTCTAATATATTCTTCGTTCGAATTTCCTCTCGTTAATCGAGGTTGGTGCAACACCCCTCGATCTTTTATTTTCCTTATCCAGCACTACTAATCCAAGACCAAGTCTTGGGACAAAGTTCGTTTCTTATTTTTTTTCAGATACAATCCCTAATGGCCATGCAAGAAGGATTCAGCACCGCCAGACCTCCACTTTTCAGTGGAGAAGACTTTTCCTACTGGAAAAGTCGAATGGAGGTCCACCTGAAAACTCAGGTGGACATGTGGATAATCATCCAGTCCGGACTGGAGATTCCGAAGAACGTTGAAGGAGTACCGAAACCTACTCAGAATGGGACAATGCTCTGAAGCGTAAAATTGAAGCCGATGCAAAGGCGACTCAGACCCTTCAATGCGACTTAACAAAGGAGGAGCTGAACCGGGTGGACCCCTTCAACAGTGCCAAGGAGCTGTGGGTAAAACTGATCGAGCTGCATGAAGGAACATCAGACACTCGGATCAGTAAGAGAGATCTGCTCCTGAACAAGTTGTATACAATAAAAATGACCGACAACGAAACGGCCGCTCAGCTTCACGCCTGAATCCAGGAACTTATGAACGGTCTACATACTATTGGTCACAAGGTCGAAAACCGTGACCTAATAAGGTATGCCTTAAATACTTTCCCTAGAAACACCTTGTGGACATCTATGGTAGATGCATACAAGGTCTCAAGGGATCTTTCAAAAAAAAATTAGATGAATTATTTTCTGAATTAGAACTGCATGAACAAACTAACTGCAATTTGGCCGAGAAAGGTATTGCCTTTGTTGCAGGAAAAACTGGAAGGTCAACAAAGAAGAAGCCACAACCTGAACCCGAGTCTAACTCAGACTCAGACTCAGAAGACGAAGAAGGAGATCGACCTAAGCTGGTCCGACTGGCCTGAAGCTACTATAAAGAATTGAAGAACCAAACCAACAGACGGAAAACAAACCGAAGAAAAGACGAACCAGCTGAACCCGCAAATGACAAAAACAAGCCCAACGTGACTTGCTACGAGTGCAAGAAGAAGGGCCACTACAAGACAGAGTGTCCGAACCTGAAGGAGACCAAGAAGACAAGAAGAAAGAAAGCACTCCAAGCAACTTGGGACGAATCTTCCTCAGAAGAAGAAGAAGAAGCACCCCAGTCAAACCTACTAGCCCTGACCGCCTCAGAAGAAGTCGGGACCGAGTCAGAGTCAGAACTGGACGACGGCAGACTAACCTTTTCAGAAGACGGCGAAATCAAAGTAAGTGGTTTCAATAGAAGTCAGTTAAATGAACTTATTTCATATCTTTCTCGAGATTTGGCGAAAGCCAAACTCTGAGTCGAATCCCTCCGACAGGAAGTAAAACTCCTGAAAGAGGAAGCTGACTCTAAATCCTTAACCGAGAAAGTTCAAGAAGGAACTCCTACTCAAGTTGAAAAACTTGAGAAAGAGAACTCCTCCCTGAAAACTCAGGTTAAGGATCTTAGAGCTGCCTTAGAACGATTCACTTCTGGTTCCAAGGGTCTTAACATGATTCTTGGAAAATAGAAGTCCGTTCTAAATCGATCCGGACTTGGCTATAGAACCAAATCCCGACAAAGATCTTACTTTGCTGTACTGAATCAGTCCAGAAGTAAAGTTCAGGCATGGGTACCTAAACTGTACCTGAACAAACCAACTGGATTAAATCAGTATTGGATCCCCAAGGACAAGATTCACATCTTGCCTAATCATTACCGTGGCTTTAGTCCAGGGGGAGCCAAATTAAAAACTATATTTATTGTTAAATAGAATTTAATTCTTGCAATTTGCTTGATTGATTGTTTATTTAAATTTCTGTAATTTACCATGCTTAGACTTAGGAATGGTTAGTATAAGGACAGAACAAACTTAACTGAAACTTGACAACATAGTATTGGGTGGAGGTGAGATGATAGTACGTTAGGGAAACGAATTCTAATAAGATCAAGTACACTTGGTCTCTTTAGACTGGTGAAACTAGCCGAAGCTACCGATCCAAAACCCAAACTAGTTAGACCAGAACTTTTCAAAGATTAATTTTGAAAATGAAATTTCATTAAACGGCTTTGTCAAGGAAAGGGTTGATGATCCAATAAGGCTACGGCCAAAGAAGGCCTAGTGCCTCGCCAAGACTTGGAAGCCAATTTCTGAATTTCAAATTCAAATTACTTTTTGTCAAATTCAAATCTAACAAAAATTTTCAGTTAAGTATAGATTCAAACATTTCCTTTCAAAATAAATTTAACTGTTTTCAAAAATTAATTTAAGGTTTTCTAAATAAAAATTAATTTTATAAAATAATTTTACTTATCAAAACCAGTCTCACTAAACCTATAAGGCTAACGTGGTTGAAAACCCTAGATTTGGGTGAGACAGACTAGGCAGTGAAACTCAATTTAAGCTATTCCTGACTCTAATTGGATCCAAATCAATAAAACTCTTTATGTGTAGAAACATAAAGATTTGGACCAATGGATGTTGAATAGCGGTTGCTCCAGACACATGACTGGAGATAAATTGAAGTTAACCAAACTCAAGTTCAAGAACCTAGGCTCAGTGGCATTTGGCAACAATGCTACACTCAAGGTAATTGGGTCAGGTAATATTGAACTCAAATCTGACTTTGTTATTAAGAAAGTTCTTTTGGTTGAAAACTTCAATTTTAACTTGCTTAGCATAAGTCAGTTATGTGATTCTGGTTATATAGTCACCTTCAACAATTCTAACTACCTGATTAGAAATGTACAAGACTCAGAAATCATGCTTAAGGGCGCTAGAAAAAATAATGTATACACCATAAACCTTCCCCTAGTACCCAAATGTATGTTAACTCAGTTAGAACAATCAAATCTCTGGCATAGGATACTAGGTCACACTAATTTGAGAACTATCTCAAAAGTCACCCAACTTGGCTTAATCAAAGGTATCCCCAAAATTAAAAACAATGAAAACCTAATATATGAATCATGTAATCAAGGTAAACAAACCAAATCTAATCACAAACTAATCCAATCTGACCTAACTCAAACCACACTTGAGCTCCTGCACCTTGACCTATTTGATTCACATGGAGCCAAGTCACTAAGCGGGAACCGATACTGCTTAGTAATAGTTGATGATTACTCTAGGTTCACCTGGGTTAGGTTTCTAAAAACCAAAGATGAAACCCTAAACCTATTTAATGAATTCTGTAAATTAATTGAAAATCAAAACGATACTAAAATTAAAAGACTTAGGAGTGACCACGGGGGAGAATTTGAAAATCAACGGTTCGAGGAATTCTGTAAGGTAAATGGGTATTTACATGAATATTCATGTCCTAGAACCCCCCAACAAAATGGGATAGTCGAAAGGAGTAGAACATTACAGGAAGCCGCTAGGGCTATGCTCAACGAATTTAACTTAGCAAACCAATATTGGGCAGAAGCGATTAGTACGGCTTGTTACATCCAAAATAGGGTTCTGATTAACAAGCGACACAACAAACACCCTATGAACTGTACTACCATAGACTCCCAAATCTACACCACCTAAGGGTCTTTGGATGCAAAGTCCATATCCTAAACACCAAAGACTATTTAGGGAAATTTCAGTCCAAGTCAACCCCAGGTATCTTCCTAGGATACTCAACCACAAGTAGAGCATATAGAGTTTACAACAAACAAACTAAGAAAATTGAAGAAACAGTAAACTTAATATTTGATGAAGAAATCAACTCAAAATCTGATAATCCAGACCTAACCTCATCAAATTCTGATCAATAAAATAATGAACAAACTATTGATCATTTAATTGAACCCTTAAACGAACTAACTATTGAACCAATTAATGAGTCAATTGAACCAATTATCGAACCAACAAATGAACCAGCCCAAGGAGTCGAATCAAATAGTGAACCAAACCGACCAGCCGGACCTGAGGCTGAACCAAGTTCTAGAAGAACCAAGAAACCCATACTTAGTCACCCAACCGATCAAATTGTGGGTGATCCAACTCTAGGAGTCAGGACTAGATCCTCCTATAGAAACCTTAGTTAAATAGCTATGATATCAAAAATTGAACCCAAAACTATAGAGGAAGCCCTACCTGATCCTGATTGGATCATAGCTATGCAAGAAGAATTAGCTCAATTTGAGAGAAACCAAGTCTGGGAATTAGTACCTAAACCTGAGGGCAAATTCGTCATTGACACCAAGTGAGTCTTTAGGAATAAGCTAAATGATCAAGGAGAAATAGTTAGAAATAAAGCCCGCTTAGTAGCGAAGGGATTCAGCCAAGTAGAGGGATTAGATTACGATGAAACATATGCCCCAGTAGCTAGACTTGAGTCCATTAGAATGTTGTTAGCCTTTGCATCCCATAAAGGATTTAAGCTATATCAAATGGATGTAAAGTCAGCTTTCCTAAATGGATTCATTAAAGAAGAAGTTTATGTAGGACAACCCCCTGAGTTTGAGGACTTAGACAAACCTGACCACGTTTACAAACTAACTAAAGCACTATATGGACTAAAACAAGCACCTAGGGCCTGGTATGAACGTTTATCAACTTACTTAATCTCTAAAGAATTTAAACAAGGACAAATTGACTCAACCCTATTTATTAAAACCCTAGGAAAAGATATATTTATTGCCCAAATTTACGTAGATGACATAATCTTTGGGTCCACCAACTCGAACTTTCTAAAAGAATTTGTTAAAATAATGGAAAACGAATTTGAAATGAGCCTAGTTGGTGAACTTAACTTTTTCCTAGGCTTACAAATTAAACAAACTAGGGATGGAAACTATGTCCATCAATCCAAATATGCTAAAGAGTTAATAAAGAAATTCAAAATGGATAACTCTAAAAGCATAAGTACCCCCATGGCCACTAATGTAAAAATAGATAGTGACCCTGATGGTAAGCCAGTGGACCTTAAACTCTATATAAGTATGATAGGTAGTCTACTGTACCTTACAGCCAGCAGACCTGACATTCTTTTTGCTATAGAGATGTGTGCTAGATACCAAACCTGTGCTAAGGAAACACACTTAGCAGCCCTAAAAAGAATACTAAGATATGTAAAGGGCACCCTAAATGTAGGGATTTGGTATCCTAAAACCTCAACCTTCAATTTGTCAGGATATTCGGATTCTGACTATGCTGGTTGTAAATTAGATAGAAAGAGCACAAGTGGAAGCTGCCAACTGTTAGGAAATAGTCTAGTAAGTTGGTGCAGTAGAAAACAACACTGTGTAGCTCTATCCACAACTGAAGCTGAGTATGTAGCCTTAGGAGAGTGTGTACCATAACTTTTATGGATGATGCACACTCTTAAGGACTTCCAGCTTAACTACACCCAAACTCAAGTATTTATTGACAATATAAGATCAATTAATCTAACTAAAAATCCAATCCAACATTCCAGAACCAAACACATAGAAGTCAAACATCACTTTGTAAGAGACCATGTAGCCAGGGGTGAAATAGTACTTAAGCATATAGACTCTAAATCCAACCTAGCTGACATACTCACAAAACCCTTACCTGAGTCTGAGTTCAGCTCACTAAGAAGGCAGTTAGGATTGTGCTTTGTAGAATAGGTTAACTCTACTTTTTAATTTCTTACTGCTTTACTTTATTTAAAAATCAGTTTCTAAAAGAACTTGAAAAACTGTTTTATTTAATTTCAAAATCAGTTTTTTTTAAAAAAAAATTTCTTAGTTTTATTTCAAAACTACCCCCTCTCAAAACTAGGGCTTTTTCGCAAATGGACTTAGCCTATGCCCTAACTCTAGAACTGCATGCACCTATAGAGTTAGAAGCCAGTATCTCACAAGCACCTTAGGGTACTTTTTGATTGATAACCTAGAAAGGGTTGAGATGCTTAGGTCTTTGCCTTAATTCAAGATGCTTTAAGTCAGTGCATCTGCAGTAATTGGGGCACTTAATACAACTTACACAGCAATCAAGTTAAGTGTTAAGTTTAGAAAATCTAACTTGAACAAAAACACTTAACTTGACTAACCCTAGCAAAAACTACTATTTATAACAGTTAGTAAGTAGCTAATTGGGTTAGACAGGTCCCTACAAGAGAAAATTATCTGATTTGGTTTAAGTCTTATCATGAATTGGTTCAGTACAGCAAAATCATGTAAATATTTTCCATTATGAAAGTTATTTCCGTTATGCAATTTAATTTCTGCTCTATTTATCTTTTTGATATATGGCAAAGGGGGAGAGATAAGAAAGGAGAGAATTTAAAATTTTTTGTTCAAAATTTTTTTGTAGAATATTTTTCTCTCGAAATTTTAAAATCTATCCTTTATTCAAAAAGTACTTAACTAAGCTTTTCTAAAGTACTAAGTTTTTCAAAGTACTAAAGTACTAAGTTTTTCTTACTTAAGCTTTTCAAAGTACTTAAGCTTTTCAAAACTTTCCTAGTACTTAAGCTTGTTAAAAATTTTCTGACTTAAGCTAATCAAAGTACTTAAGCTTTTCAAAACTTTCCTAGTACTTAAGCTTGTTAAAAAATTTTTCTTACATAAGCTTGTCAAAACTTTTTAAAGTACTTAAACTTTTCAAAACTTTTCAAAAGTACTTAAATTTTTCAGAAAAACTTAAGCTTTTCACAAGTACTTAGGTTTGTGTTAACTTCACGAAGTATTTTAAATCTTAGAGTTTTTCAACACTTTTTTGAAATACCATAAACTTAAAACTTTCAATTTGTTGGTACTCAATCTAAAGTTTGAAAATCCTTCTTAAACTTAAGTTTTCAAAGTTGTCTAAATAAACTTAAGCTTTCAAAATTTACTAAGTATTTGAACTCAAAAATTCTCTACAAGTATAATTTTTTTAAAAATTTCCTAAGTAAAAATCCAAACTTTAAACTTAGAACTTAGTGTCGAAAACCCCACGAATTTTTGAAAAATCTAGGGGGAGATTCCTTCCAGGGGGAGGGAACAAAAGGTAATTTGTATATGCCTTGATTAAACTTAACTTTTTGAACCAGGGTTGCCATAAATCAAAAAGGGGGAGATTGTTGGTGCAGAAAGCACCCAAGTCGAACCTGAGTTTTGATAATGGCAACAGGGCTCAAAAGTTAAGTCTTACATGCTATCTAACATGTCACTCTAGTGTGCAGGGTAAAAATCCCTAGCGAAGGACTGCTAGGCACTGGCGAAGGAATGCCAGGGTAAAAAGCCCTAGCGAAGGACTGCTAGGCACTAGCGAAGGAATGCCAGGGTACTGAAGCCCTAGCGAAGGACTGCCAGGCACCAGGCGAAGGACAGCTTGGGACTGAAGCCCTAGCGATGGAATGCTAGGCACCGGGTGAAGGACAGCTCGCTATCCAAGACCTGGCAAAGGACCGCCAGGCAAAAGTCCAACCAGAGGAGCGGTTGGCATCAGGTACATTCTCCTGAGAGGAGTAGGTGAGGACGCGTTCCCCGTCGAGGGAACAGTAGGCGTCGGTTCGACCTAGGGCTCCATTTTAGAGGCCCAAAGTCAGAACCAAGACAGCTAAGGCTGTATAAACTAACATCTTATTGTTTTATGGTGTTTTGGACAAACCCTGGATGCAGGACCAAAGGAACGAGTGTCTGCAGCTCAGAGAGCCTCAAAGGAATGAGGCAACAGCTGACCAGGGCGCCCGGAGTATCCCGGGCGCCCCCAAGGTGAACACAAAACACACAAAACAAAGGCAGGCTTCGACAGCTCATCTCCCGGGTGCCCCCGTGCTCCCGGGCGCCCCCGCTGCTCCCGGGCGCCCCCAGCGCTCCGGGCGCCCCCAGTGCAAGCCTACGAAGAGAAACTAGCCAAGCCAAAGGGATAAGATTTGACCCGGTCAACCCGGGCGCCCCCAGCGTCCCGGGCACCCCGGTCAAGATGTGATCCCGAGTTTGAAGGGATCAGAAGTTGACCGAGGGAAAGGCGGATCGGCCGACACGTGGGGGGGCGCCCCCGACGTTCCGGGCGCCCCCAGGGCCTATAAAAGGGCCCTCGACCCCGAGGCTTGAAACAACGAATTCTTTCAACGCTTCTATGCTCTTCGGCTTCCGCGTTCTGCTCCGGCAACCTCCCGACTCAAGATACAAGCGCCGACGACGTCCTACTGCTCCGAAAAAAGTAATCTACATCGGACGTCGGTAAAAAGAAGAGCTCAATTTCAGTACTATACTTAAATTGTAATTCCATTTCTGTAACTATTTTTTACGCGATTATAGTATTGCCCGCAGTAAACGGTCAGCGACCGTGGGCCTTGGAGTAGGAGTCGACCTAGGCTCTGAACCAAGTAAAAATATCTGTGTTTGCGTGTTTGTGTTTTTAATCTTCCGCTACGCATTCTCTTTTCAAATCCGAACACTTTCCGATATTAACCCCCCCCTCTATCGGTTCTCTCGATCCAACAGATGTAAGTGTGGCAGAAGGGTGGAACCTTTTGCTCTGATACCACTCTGTGACGACCCGACTTCTCTACCCTGTACCTAAGCCGGATCGCCGCTCTTTACTACCTTTACCTTTACTCACTTCACCTTAACCTTTGACTTCACCTTAGACCTTGGCCTTAGGTTACCACTACTTGACTTCAAGAACTGAAAACCATTTCCAAAGATCCACAATTCATATACTTTCAAGACATACAAAGACATAACTCCATTTCTATACTCTATGCTAGTTTTATAAACATCCTAGCAACTCAAAACAAATCTAATGACTTGAAATTAGAATCTTTGCGGAATTTAACAAGACTACCAAACCATATGAAATCATGCTAAAGATTGTATCAACTTTTGACTCTATGCGGAGGTTAAACACAATGTTCACATTTACCAAACAAAATATTAAATATTAAAGCTATACTAGAATTTTGTACTCAACCTTGTCTCTATGCAAAGTTTACACAAAATCATTACGTTCTACCAATCCAAAACACCAAACCACAAGTTTCTAAACTTCAGAAATTGCCTCTAAGCCTTAACCCAACGGATCTCTTCCACGGTTCCACCACCACTGAGCATCAATGCAAGTCCTGGTCACCTCCATAACTTATGCTTTTTCTTTGTCTTTATCTGCACTAGAAGGAAATGCAACTAATAAGCACAATGCTTAGTAAGTAAATCCTAACTCACAAATCCATGCTATCGATAATAAACATGCTCATTTCAAAGAATGCTTACTTCCAAAATACATGCACATGGGAAAACTTACATCTACTTATCATGCTCAATCATGTTGAAAACATTACTTGCATTACATCATTTGAAACCTTAACGTACTCATACATTCAAACACTAACTTACTTACTCTTACTCTTTAACATGCTTGCAATATATCAAGGCTAACATATGAAATAAAGACACACTTAAAACTGAAAATACTTGCGAATACTTATTTACTTGAAAATAGTAATCAACTTTCTTTAGGCCTTGACATTGTACCATGGTATCAATGTACCAATTGTGCGCTTCTCTAATAGGTTGCGGGGTAGCTAGCCACTACACCTTATTAGAGCTTCTTTCTAACTTTCTGTGGGCCTTCCATTTGCCCGGTACATGTCACTTTCCGAAAATAAAATACTTTCTTACTATAATACTTATACGTATCAAACTATCTTACTTTTGCATAAATTTTACACTTAACACCTTTACCTTTCTTACTTGAGACTTTCATCGAGCACCTTGCGTGCCCTTAATCCCAACCTCATTTTTGGGACTTTTCAAAAATTAAATCTTATCATGCTTAGCTTACATACACCAAATCTAAACCAATTAAAATTCTATCATGAGAAAACATGCATCTTTAAAAACTTAAAACACCCGATAACCATAATCTTAAAGCATGCATCATAAAACATGGTTCTACAACAAGAACTTACATACGAAAATTACTCCTATTGCAGGTGAGTGATCTACTTACCCTTTTCTTGATTAAAACTCACTAAATAGAGGTAAAAACCCTAGCGTAGGACTCCTTTCCTCTTCCTTGCAACAACTTCCCCTCCTTGGCCCTAGGGAAGAACCCTAGGCTTTCTACTCAAGAGGAGGGAGAAGAAGAAGAAGAAAGAAAGTTATGGCTTCCTCCCTTGTCTTTTTTTTTCGCAGCCTCCTCGCCCTCTCCTATTCGCGCAGCCACAAAAACCCTCGGGCACTCCACGCGACTTAAGCGAAGTTTAAATACCTCTTCATGAAAAAGCCTAACTCACCCATAACATAATTTCACTCCTTCCTTTTCAGTGCTTGATACCCCTGACCTTCTGGCTAGCCGAACTCCCTTAAGGCTTGGTATTGTCGCGTGGTCGTGAGTTCAAACCCCCGCCCAACCCTTAAATTTTTTTTTCATTTTTATTCCAAAAAATTGCTAGAAAAATTCTGAAAAATCTCTAATAATACTAGAAAATTATTGGGTGTTACATTGCAGGTGAGCAGCTAGAGGCTGCAGGGAGATGACTGTGACCTGACGTTAGTGGAGAAGACTTAAGCGGCGTAGCGGTGAAGTGGAAAAGGGACTTCTCGCTAGAGCTTACTGCGCCTTCTTCATACTGCATTTTCTGTGCTTGTGCGATTACTTCCATCATCTCTTGAGCAAGCAATTGTGATCTTTGAAGCAACCGTCTGTTACTTGGGCACTTGAATGAAGGAACAAGGAGCTTGAGTTCATCAGCGAGAAGACACGAAGAAGGGTGTTCTTGCGTGAGATCTGCGCTGGGTGGAGCTCGGGAGAAGCTTGCTTGTGTTCTTGTCTGTTCTAAGTGCTAAGTAAGATCTTTCTTGTGTTTCATTGTGCTTAAAACTATATCTCTGTTGAAACCCTGTGGAGAGGTTACTCCACCGAGAAGGAGGTTGCTTGCTTGTGAGATCTGCGCTGGGTGGAGCTCGGGAGAAGCTTGCTTGTGTTCTTGTCTGTTCTAAGTGCTAAGTAAGATCTTTCTTGTGTTTCATTGTGCTTAAAACTATATCTCTGTTGAAACCCTGTGGAGAGGTTACTCCACCGAGAAGGAGGTTGCATTTTATCCGGTGTTCACCGGGGCTTGATTTGCCGACGATCAAGGGATCGCCCACCTTAAGGGCACGCCAAGGAGTAGGGGCAAGTTATCCCCGAACCTTGTAAACCCTCCTTGTTAGCGATCTTATTAGTTGTTTTAGTTTGTTTCTGTTTTCTGCATTTCTGCACTTCTCTGTTTCCATTGTTTCTGCTACTGTGCTACTGATAACTAGCATTTTGACGGATAAATTTTGTGCAATTAGTGAGGAAATTTGAGGCTTTGGGGTGTATTTATTTATGAAATGATGCATAATTATGAATAGGATGTATTTTCATTGGTTAATTAATTTTCCTGCATTCTCGCACTCATATTTCATTCTATTGGATTTTTGGACAGCTTGTGCATCATCGAGTCAAAAGGGGCACATCCGGGGCGAAGACGGATTCATAAAGAACGACATCAAACTCCAATCTCATTCTATTGAAGGCCTGATCGGTCCCCAGACCGATCAGGGAAGGCCTGATCGATCCCCAGACCGATCAGGAGGAGATGACACAAAGGAATTCAGAATTTTAGCTACTGATCACATCCTGATCGGTCCCCAGACCGATCAGGGAGCATCCAGACCGATCCAGAGCCATTCAGTCCGATCAATAGCTGTCCAGATGCGATCGGATGCGCAGGTCATCACAACCCTCCACTTGAATCCGGTAACGATGATTGATGGAGTTTCCTTGCAAGTGATCTCAGCCACTCATCAAAGGAAATCAAGGGTGGAAAGGAGAAGTAAAGAGAGGGATCTCGATCTGATCCGGGGACATACAGAGAGACGGGAGGATATCATCTTCTTCCTCCATCTCATCCATCGCCACCAAGGGGCCGGCGGTTCCTTCCTCCACCTCGCTGCCGCGGCCGGAGCTTCTTCTCCACCTCCACTTCTCCTTCTTCCTCACTCCTCATCCGCAAACCCTAGGGGCAGCCACTCCTTCATCAGATTGGACAGCCACTCCTTCATCAGATGCGGCAGCAGCCCTTCACATTCCTTCACAGCAGTTTTTCAGATCCATTCCGGCGGCCTTCATCAAATTGTTTGATTTGTTTGATGTAGTTGAATGTTATGTGTTTGATGATGAATGTTTGTATTGGATGGATCTTTCCCATTTCAAATTGCACGTACTTGAATCAATTTACAGCATGCCTATCTTGTGTTTGGTTAAATGCCTCTTAGAACAAGACTTTCAATTGTGATGTTTCTTAGTTGCTTAACTTTTATTTTGTATTGCTTTTCCCATTGCTTTAAGTTTTATGTCTCATTTACATGCAATTAAGTTAGGGTAGATTAGATTTCTTTAATACTGTGGGTTTTGCTCCATGTTTAGTTTCGTCAATGGTTTATTTCAAGTTGCCCTTTTCTTTTCTGCAAGTATAGTTTAGATTAGATTAGATCTCCTTTACTCACATTGTCTTTCATTAATTAGGATTAGATTTCATACTCTCTTTGCTATTTCATTTCGTAGTTTTAGCGTTCAAATACAAACCCCAGTTTCATATCCAAAATCCAGAAGCAATAACTTGGAATCCTAAGATTATTAACCTATCATTACATTCCTTGAGAGAGATGACTCGAGTTACTCTATACTACATTAGTTTAGGGGAGTTCGATACTTTAATTGTATTTGAAACAGTAACACGACTAAAACGGTTATCAAATTTGGCGCCGTTGCTGGGGAGTGTAGTGGTGTTTGATAATTTTAGGATTTGATTCTATTCTTATTTGCTTTATCCTTTTGTACACGGGTGCTACTATTTTGTTTGTTTTGTGACAGGACTGCAGGTTCAAAATGTCTTCAAATGAACAGTTAGAGATCAAATTTTTAATGGAGTTAAAAGGTTTGTTTAAGCTGAAGGAGTGCCAACAAAGGACAAACGCTTATAGATCTACTTACCAGCAGCCGTGTTAACAATTTCAACAGCAAAACGAATATTTTTAGCAGTCCCACTCGAATTTTCAACAATCAGATTATCAATTTCAGCAAAGGCAGCCACAATTTCAGCCTTTTCAAGAATTTCAGCAGCCCTATTCAGATTTTCAGCAAGATTTTCAACCATTTCAGAAGCCACAACAATAGTTTCAGCAGAGCTTCCAAGATTTCCAACAACCATTCAATTATGATCAGCAAGGATGGCCACATTCACAGCAAGTTTATCAGCCACAATTCCAGAATTTTCAGCAAGACTTTCCATCTTCACAGCCCCAGAATTTTCAACCTTTCAACCAACGCTTTCAGCAAGCAGATCAGCAATTCCAGAGTCACATTCTTCAGCAACCTCCACCAAGTTGTCAAACTGATTTTCAACAACCTCAACAGTCAGATAGGTATAACTCATTTTCTAATTCCTACGATTCTAATTGGGGGGATCAGTCATATTTAAGGTATGAGGATACACAAAGTTAATTTACTGAGCCATATCCAGCATATCAGAACCTACAGACATTCCAGGATGATCCTATACCTTCATGGTCACATCCGGTTCAGCAACATGAACCGGAGTTTCCAATCACATTGGAGCCCTTTTTCACTCAATTTCTTCAACAACATGAGAAAAGTTTTCAGCAGTTGAGCACTCAGATTAGCGCTCAGATTCAACAACAAGAGAGGGATTTTCAGCAGCTTAGCGCTCCATTTCAGCAGTATCTGGGAGACTATAGACAGGATCAGAGTAGGGCTGATGCTTCCATTCAGAACATAGAGCGACCAAGTGGGCAGATATCCTCCACTATTAGTCAGATGCAGACTACAGGGATCAGGATCGATGTTCAGAGAGGAAATTCTAGTTCAGATGAGACAGAGGAGGTTGACAATTTGAAGAATGTATCAGACTCATTTTTTGTTGCAGATGATTCTATAGGTGTAGGGGATTGCACTAAGCCCTAGGGATCACCTATATTGATTGAGATGCCTTCAGAGGATAGGTTTGAGAGTGTAGGGGATTGCACTGAGCCCCATGGACTACCCATACCTACTGGGCATTCATTATCTATAGAGGCAGTGGAGGAGATGGATGGAAAAGCTTGTGACAGCCTTAAACTCATTTCTGAAGCTCCACAGGACCTTTCTCATCTTTTATTTTGTGATGATATTGTTATTGATGATCCTAATTTCTCTAATATGGTTGTTGTAGATATGGTTGATAAAGAATGCGTTGCTGATGAATATATAGGTGTAGGGGATTGCACTGAGCCTCAGGGACCACCACCATTGACTGATGCATTAGAAGATTCAGAGAATCAGTATGAAAGTGTAGAGACTTGCATGGTGGAAGCAAGAACCCAAGAATCACCAAAGTTAGTTGAATGTCCACCAGAACTTGAGCCTGAGATGAAACCTGTTCTTGACCAGGAGGAAGCTATGGATACATCTACTCTTGTAGAACCTCCATGTATTTTTCAACACGATCAGGTAAGTATTTCTCCTTTTCCTTTGGAAAATTTCAGGGAGGTACCTACATTTGACTTTATTGTTTGAGAAACACATCTTGTTACATATTATGCTGAAATTAAGTGTGAGAAATCCATAGAGGTACCTAGTGTTGAATTTGTTGAATGTGACACAATTCTTGAGACATTTCATGTAGAGTCTGATTGTGAAAATTCATAGAGGTGCCTAAACTTGATTATGTTCATTGTGATGATATTCTTGGTACATCTGATGCTGAAATTGATTGTGAAAAATTAATAGAGGTACCAAAAATTGAATTCATTGGTTATGATATGTTTCTTGATGCATCTTTTGTAGAAAATGATTGTGATAAATTTATTGAGGTACCGAAAATTGATTTCGTAGGATGTGACGCATATCTTGATTCTTTTTATGTAGAGGTGGTATATATTTCACTCTTTTCTTACCCTGCATGCGTGCGGGAGGTATTTTCTCTAAATGGTTTTGCAGGGCGTCGTCGACTTCTAGAGTGGGTGCTACAACTAAATAAACTCCAACCCCTGGAAGAACTTCCAACAGGCATCAAGAGGGAGGAGTTGCTCTTAGTTTGACTTGTAGCACTTCACCTCTTAATTGGATCTTGAACCTGAATCGTCTCCGGCCACCGGAACACACTTATGCGAAGTTGAAGTGTGGGGGAGCAGTGCATTATGACATTGATCACGTGAAGAATGCTCTCTCAACCACCCGAACTCCACCATTACCTGGATGGATGCTACTCCTAAACCGACTCCAACCGCCAGGAATAAAGGGGAGTTTGTTCCTTTTCTTTCATTTTCTTATTTTTCTTTATGTTTATACTTGCATGTTTGTTTGCTTTCATACCTTGCATTCATACTTTGCTTCCTCATTCTGCATTTTGTTTGGTCTTGAATAAATCTTGTTTGATTTCGAGTTGTATCTCCTTACATGTTCCTTTATTATGCTTTGAGAATCATAAAAGATGGTTAAGTCTGACTATTGAGTTTTGGTTTCCTTGGTATGCTTGGGGATATTAATTGCATTTAGTCATTTGTTGTGGTGATAGACTCTATCTTGTTAAATTAAGCATGACATTTTATTGTTCACCTAGTGAGGATATTGCCATGCCTATCCTTAATCCTCTTATGTGTGATAGCATTTGTGATACTTGACACTTTAGAACTTGCTTTGATTTTTTTTGAAATTACATTAGCATAAGCTTACATGAATATGATGGAGGCAAACTTTCTTGTTGATCTCTTAGTTTCCCCTCTACTTTGCTATTGTTACTAGTGAGCATTTCACATATTGCTTTCATGTCTCATTGTCTTTCCTTTTTCAGATCTTCTCATTGTCATTACATTCTCACTGTCATATCTTTATTAGCTTATTCTTCCCTTGAGCATGAGAGCATAGGGTAATTGCATGATGAGTAGATTTTTAATTGTTTACTATTAGCCTCTATTATTGTGAATTTTAGATGTTATCATCCTTTGTTACATTGTCTGAGGCAAGTTTTAAGTGTGGGGGGAAGACAAGTGTGTATGGATGAATGCTTGTTGAAAAAAAAATCTCTCTATGTAAAAAAAAGAAAAAAAATATATAAAGAAAAAAATCTCTCTGTGGAAAAAAGAGAGAGAGAGAAATGAAAAAAAAGTGAAAAAAAAAGAAGTGAGAAAAAAAAGAGAAAAGAATGAAAAATTAAAGAGAGTGAAAAAAAATTTCAAGCATTTGAGACTTTGTTAGTGATGAACAAGAAGGAATATTTCTTGATGTGTACTCTTTTGATATCATTGTTGAGAGAAGTTCAAGAGTTACGTTGTTAATACATACATGCATTTTTAGAGATATTTTAAGTGGTTTTTGTGTATTGCATTGAGAATGTGCAAGGAGAATTTTGAGTTTAGATGTTTGGGTGAGTTTTTATTTTGGCATATTATTTGATTGTATACTCATGTTGATTACCCCAATGCTCTCATATTCTCTGTGATCTTCTTTGTTGTCTACCCTTCTTGTTCTTTTGTTAGCACATGGTTTCATCATTAGTCATTGAAAGGTCCTCTTGATTTGTGTACTTATGCTATAGTAGTGGAGAAGTAGAAAATAAGCAAGCATATGGTAGTGCAATGTCATGAATGCTTTGAGAGAACTCCACTTTCATATTTGTTATTTTTGTGAGCATCAGTGCATATATCGATCTTGTGAGATTTTTGTCATGCTTAGTTTATTCAAGTTGATTGAAATTACCATGTCTTTTGACTTATGTGAGATTTGGAACCATAAATACATGGATTCTTGAGACTTGATGATCCTAAGTAACATTCGTTTATTATTTTTTAAAGTATTGATAGGGGATGTAATGTTTGGGAGATATTGATGGACCCAAACTAGGTGTCACGAAAGTGGGTCTCAAATTTAGCTATTTATATGAAAGCTAGAAACCCTTTTTGCAATCAAAGTATGAAAACGTAGTAAAGGGGCCACAGGTCATATTTTTCCTAGGGCTAGTTGATGTTATGTGATTTGAACTTGTATTTATGTGTCGTTGATTAATTTTGGGTTTTAAATAAAATCTGGTTTTGTTTGCAATTCAGAAATTAAAGTTCAATAAAAATAAAGGAAACTAAACTAATGAACTAAACAAGCAATAGCAAGTGATGGAAACCGAATCAACCAAGGGAACTTTATCGAATGTAGAGGAGCAAATCTGAATTCATTGCTACTAAATGCCAAACAATTAAATCAACACTGAAGCTAAACTTCAATTGAAACTAATGCAAAAACTTTAAACTTAATTGTAAAAATGAGACTTGATACTAATGCCGGAAGGAAACTAGAAATTCAGTAATGATCTAAGCCCGAAACAAACTGATTTCAAACTATATGGCACAGCAAAAACAGCAATCAACTTGACACCAATCAATGCATTAGCCTCATCTTGATACAAAGTGGAAGAGTGAAACAAACTTGATACACAAGGTAGAAACTCATGCACCGAAGGTTTATCCTAAATGCAGAGCTAATTACTGATGAATTCTGAATCAAAACTGATCAATTTATCTTGGAAATCAAACTATCAGCAAATGATATTCGAGACTGAAACAAACAATTTCAGATACAAGAGCAGAACAAGAAATGCAAAAACAATGTGCCAAATTGCAGAATCATTTCAAATGCAGAAATTAAACTCACAAAGCAAGCCAATTCGAATGCGCAATCTAATGTTTAGACAAGATATAGGAGATCTAAGGGCTACTCGACACAAACTCAAGAAACTACAGCAGAAACATGCAAAAGTAAATTGATGCACAGAGAACAAAAGCAGAAAATTCTGATACGTAACTAAACTAATTGATACGCAAGTAAGGAAACAGGAAATAACTGAAATTAAACCCAATTGTTCACTAAACAAGATTCCTAACTAATTACCTGGTAGAAAGGAAACCTAACTAGAGCAGAAACAACTTAAGGAAGTAATCAAACAGCTGATACGAAATTTCAGTAATGACAGATTTCAGAAATGGAATTACAACTGAAACTAAGGAAATTAGCTACAAAAACTAATCCTCAACCCTTCCCGAGCTCAAAATCTCCTTGTTCGTCAAGCAAAGGCTGGCCTCGAACCCCTAAGCTCAGCAAATCAGTGGAAATCAGCTTCGCTTGATCAACTCTGCTCAAACTGCATCAGCTGGGGAAATCCAATCCGAATCCCTTCGATCTCAGTTAAATGGATTGCGATGATGATTCGAGGATCATCTAAGCTCACCTGAGAACCCCTACAAGTGGCTCAGATGATCGGAAATGGATTGTGGCTGAGATTTAAGTGCTCGGACCACAGAGCATGCCGAAACCCTCAAACACTTCTGTCCGGATGAAAATTGAGCTGAATTCTCCACCGAAGCTATCTCCAATGATTCAGATGATGATCCAAGGTCGAGATTGAGGTGGTCACGCCTTCAAAACTAAAGAACTTGCAAGCAAAACGAAGAGAAACGAAGAAGAACAGTGTTGCGGCGAAGACGCGACGAGGAAGAAACTGGGCGAAATTTTGATTAAGTAGCTAGCAATGGACGACTCAGATTGAATTGAGAAAATCTAACGGCTGATCTTGCTCTGATTTAATCCAAACTTTGATGATGATGATCAGGGGTCAGGATCTGCCTCGTGGTAGCTCGGATCCTCCAGATGTACAACGGATGGTCCAGATCAACCTAATCTTTGAATGGATGATCTAGAACCCTCTGAGCTTGATCCAACGGTTGAATGAGTTCTGATTGGGATGAAACCTTCAGATCTTGATCAGAGTGCTTGATCAGGCCTAACCCTAACTCGGATTGCTTCAAATGGTTCCGAATGGCTCAGATCTAGCCGCTTTTGAATCGGATAGCCCAGATTAATTCGAAGCTTGATAACTCGATCCGGGTCCACTTCCGACTCAAGTTTGACCCAGTATGCCCTAGGTCCATGATCCTTTCATGCCTACAAAAATAGATCAAGAATTTAGTGGCCAAATAATCCAAATATGTACAAATTTATAATTAAGTCCAAAATAACAATAATTTCTAGAACCTAGGATAAATTCACAATTAACCAAGAAAAATATGGGTCAAACTTGGATTTTAGCAACTAAAATAATCAATAAAATGGTACTTATCAACTCCCTCACACTTAAGCTTGAGCGTCTCGCGAAACTACTAAGTAAGTATCCCTTAGATTTTCTTAAGCATAATTAGAAGCAAATGAAAAGAAATTACCTAGGGTCGTCAATTCTCATAAATCTAAGCTCTATGGATTAGTATCTTGTCCTTAAATCAACAACTTAGCCTTTTCATCCTTCATGAGTCATTGAGATAAATTTAACTCACTAGCCTTTCAAAGAAAATTTTGGTGGCTCTCTCCTTAAGTTCTAAGTTGATGATGGAAGTGGAGCTCACTCAAACACACATGCTTCTTGCACTATCATAGGCTTGCTTATTATCTACTCTCCACCATTATTGATGATTAGGATCAACATCTACAAAAACAAATGAAACATAGAAAATGGTAAAATGGAAAAATTGATAAAGTGGGAGACTTAATGCTCAAGGATATTTTTGATGCTCTTTGCTTCTCTTCAAATCAAATCTGAGTGGTGGAGTAAGAATTTGAACAATGCCTTTGAATTAGGTGAAGAAAACCCTATTAGTCTCAATGTGCCAAGTTTGCCCTTTTGTGCCAACCTTGCTTCCTTCTTTTTCCTTGTTCTCTTCTCTTTTTTTTTCTTCTTTCTTTCTCTCTAGTATAGTTGGGATAGTAGTGATGCAAGGCTTGGGTTCGGATGATATTACCTTCACTGATCTCATGGAGCCAAAATTCCTATTTTTGTGCCATTTTGCTTCTTCCTTCTCTTCTTCTCTCTTTTTTTTTTCTCGAACTATTTTTCTTCCTTTCTTTTTTTTTCAAGTCTTCTAATGGAGCATATCGGATCAGATTTGTATCAGAGAACATATGATATCAAGTAAAATAGATACTCAACATAAAATTTTCACTCAACAACTCTTGTAACTCACTCTTGATACACTTCACCTTTGTTGGCAAACTACTTTCACTTCTTCTTCTTTCTTTTTTTTTAGATCCCAGCTCACAACACTAATTCAGAATCAAGAATCACTACTTTCTTCACCCTTGTCATTCTCTGATTTTCCAAGGTAGTTACATCCCTTAGAAGTGGAAAATTTGATCCAACTGTTTTGTATTCCAACTTCACTGCTCTCTTTTTTTTTCTGCTCTGATCTAAAAACCCAATCAGCCCCATTTTTTTTCTGTGTTGGTCAGTAATGGATGAGTTCAACAAATTCTGGCATGTTTATGTACTCGATTCCCAAATGCATAGCCTAAACACACCAATTCAGTTTCAATTTGGTACAAAAACTGTCTCACTGCATTCCATCTGTTTTGCTTTTTTTTCTGCTGCAATTCTAGCTTACATTCTCAATTTTTCTACTCTCCATAATCTCTGATAGCTGCTGAGTGATTTGGCTTAGGTTCTCATCAGCACCCTTTGCAATTAAACTCAGTTTCAGCTCACATTCAATTGCTAATCCACACAGAATTTTCAAATCAAATCAGTTTTGAACAGATTTCTTCATTGATCTCAGCTTGTTCAGCTTCAATTCTGATATTCTGATATTGCACATCTGCATTTCAGGCTTCCCTCAAAGGGTGGCTGATCTGAACTTCCATAACTCCACTTCCCAAGTCTTAATCCAAGCTAATTTCCTAACCCAAGATGGCTTAGCAGAATTTTTGGCACAATTTCTGCCTTGCGTGCCATTTTTTTTTCTGCAGATTTTTCCTTCTCTAGTTGAATTCACTTTGGTACAAACGGTTTGGGTCTTCACATTATGGTCAAAATTATAAATGCCTCAATTGGTTTCCTCTTTGACTTTTCTCAATTTCTTGCAACTCCACTTGGCACATGGATTTCTTTTCATTTTTTTCTTTTAAGTCCACAGAAATCTTCCTTCAACCGGATTCAATGATGGTTACAATGAGAGAAACACTTCTCCTCCAATTCACAACTGGATTCTCACTTGTTCTTGGTACCAAGCTCCACTCAATTGGGTAAAAAAAAAAATTTTTTTTCGACATGAAGTGCATCCTTGATAAAAATTGATTCCAAATCACTAATCACTCCCCCACACTTAATTCTTTGTCCGTCTCGGGCAAAGTAGCATCAAGAAAACATCCCAAGCAAACAAATCCATAGAAAAAGTGAGATTAGGTAGGGAAAGTGAGAAAAAATGAAGTGATACAAGGGCAATATACGAAAATTGACATGAGATGAAAAGAAAATTGATTTATCTCTATAAATGTGATCCAATCATCGAAATATGGTTTCGAAAGAACCTAAGCAAGTTCTAGAGTACAATGACATATGTGTATCACAAATATAAGGCTAATTCTCACTAGGCAAAAATAATTCATCTCAAGTCCTCAATTAAGAATCTAAAGCAAAGTAGTACTCAAGCATCCAAGAATTTATCCATGAGCTCAAACCCTAAGTTTTAACAACCAAATTTAATTTATTTTTAAAAGACTCTAAAATGCTATGGAGATAACCTAAAGAGATACATTTATTCCTAATCATGCAAGAAAAAGTGACCAAAAGAAATAACATGGTATTTACAATGTTTATTTATTCATTGTACTCTATTCACGTATTTATTAGCAAGAACTCATTTTAAAAGTGAAAACATGCAATAAAGGAAAAGGCAAGAAAGATCAAACTCCCTTTTATCTCTGGCGGTCGGGGTCTGTCAAGAAATAGCCTCCATCGTGGTAGTGGAGGAGTCTGGGTGTGCGAAAGAGCTTCTTTCATTTGTTCAACTTTACGGTGCATCGCTCCCCCACACTTGGACTTGACAGCAATCTGTTCAGGTGGCCGAAGGTTATTTAGATACAAGACCCATTTAAGAGGTAGAGTGTTTCGAATTAAAGTAAAATCTACTCCCTCTATATTCTTTTTAGAACACCTTCCAGGAGGTTTGAGTCTGTTCAGATGAAGCACCCACTCCAGAAGTCTTTGTGACCCTGCAAAATCATGTAAAACCTTTCTCATGCATATAGGGCAAGACAGAAGTGTAATATCATCAATCTCTACATAAAATGTATCCAAAAATGCATCACATCCAATAAAATCAATTTTTGGCACCTCAAAGAATTTTTTACAATGAATATCTACCCAAGATGCATCAAGAAACTTATCATAATCAATGAAATCTATTTTGGATACTTCAATAAAATTTTCACAATTATTTCCTACACATGATATATCAAGAATTGTATCGCAGCCAATAAAATCAACTGTTGGTACCTCTCTTGATGTTTAAAAAAAAATAAAAGAAATACTTACCTGATCGTGCTGAAAAATACCTGGAGGTTCCACAATGATAGATGTGTCCATAGCTTCCTCCTGGTCAAGTACAGGTTCCATCTCAGGTTCAAGTTCTAGTAGGCACTCAACTGGAATAGGTGATCCTTAGGGCTCTGTGCAATCCCCTACACTTTGAATCTCAAGAGAAATAGGTGATCCTTGGGGCTCTGTGCAATCCCCTACACCTAGAAAAACCTCTCCAGCTGGAAATGTATCTGAAATATTTTCGGAAAAATCCTCAGTCTCAGCAGTAATTACTCTCTCAGCCTCCTCTGAATAAATAGCTCCTCCAGAAAAATTAGGTAAAAATCCCTCAGCCTCTAACTCTATCTGCTCCAGCTCCTCAAGAATATCCATGCTCATGATGGAGTGATTCTCTCTCGGATGCTTCATAGCATCGAAAAGGCTAAACTAAACCACCGTGTCTCCGATCTCCATGGAAAGTGTACCAGCATATACATCAATTTTGGTTCTAGCAGTCTTCAGAAATGGTCTTCCTAAAATAAGCGGAGAACGGTGTGCAAGATAATCTCCCTCCATATCCAAGATATAAAAATCTGTAGGAAATATTAGCTCCTTTACCTTCACCAAAACATCTTCAATCATACCTGTTGGGTGGGTCTGGCTCCTGTCTGCTAGCTGTATCACCACACCAGTGGGCTGTAAAGGGCCTATGCCAAGCATCTGGAAGACTGACCTGGGCATCACATTAATTGAAGCTCCTAAAACAAGCATGGCATCGTGGAATGTGGTGCTCCCTATCTCACAAGATACAGTAAACATCCCAGGGTCTTCACATTTCTGAGGTATGGCATGGATGAGCGATGAAACATTCTTCCCCAGGCTGACCAACTCATTTTCCTTAAGCTTTTTCTTATGAACACAAAGATCTTTCAAAAATTTGGCATACTTAGGATCTGCTTTATCATAGTCAGCAAAGGTACATTAATCTCTACTTTATTGAAAAGTTTTTCCAGTTCATTGTACTCTTTAGCCTTCTCCTCCTCCACTTGTCTTTTGGCTTGTGTTTTCCGCTGTGGAAAGGGTAAGGGAACCCTAATTTCATCTTCTTTGGCCGGAAGTGGAGAGGCTGATTTCTGGGCTGCTGTCCCATGCGAAGTGGCTGCTGTGAATGGAGTCTCGGCACTGATTTCTCCTCCGTTTTTCACCAAAATTGGAGGATTACTCGAGGAAGGAGTTGGGCACGGACTAGGGGTGGAACCGGCTGAATTTGAAGTCGTTTCATGGCTGTTTTGGGCTGGAATTGCAGGTGTTGTCCGGTTTTATGAAATTTCAGCTCTTGGACCATTTGGAGATGAAGTAACTTTCCCACTCCTCAAATAAATAGCATAACATTTCCTTTCGGATTAGGAACAGTTTGGGAAGGTAGTTGACTTGATCCTTGAGCTTGATTTTGATTTATCCTACTAGCCAATTGTCCCATTTGCCTCTCAAGGTTTTGATGTTGTTGTTGTTGTTGTTGTGTTTGTAAGACTTGTTGTAGCATCTCCATCATTTGTTGTTGCTGCGCATTTCCTCCACTTGAGCTCCCATAGCCTCCTTGGTTAGCATAGTTCCTTGACTGACCTTGAAAGGATGAAGTTGTAGGCTGAAATTGTTGAACTTGCTGAGATCCTTGAAAATGTGGCTGTTGGGGCTGATAGGAGGGTGGAATTTGCTGTTGATAGGGCTGATTAGAGGGCTGACATGCTTGGAAACCTTGCTGGGAGTTGTAGCCTTGAAAGTTTTGATTTTGAAGTGGAAAATTCGGTGATGAGGACTGAAAATTCTGATTTTGAAACCCTTGATTGTAGGGCTAGAAATTCTGATTGTAAGGCTGTGAGGGCTGGAAAAATGGTTGATTTTGAGGTGGAAATGTTTGAAACGATTGACAACCTTGCTGCCCTTGCTGATATGGCTGGAATTGAGGTTGGAATTGTTGAAATTGGGGCTGAGTTTGCTGCTGAGTTTGCTGGAAATTAGGATGAAATGGGGGCTGAAAATTTTGGTTCGACGGCTGAAAAACTTGCTGATTTTGCTGGGTTTGCTGGGGTTGTTGTGATGTTTGCTGGAATTGTGGTTGCTGAGGGTTCTGTTGGTAGAAAGAGTTCCCGTACCTCAGATTTGGATGATCCCTCCAACCGGGGTTATAAGTAGAGGAGTAAGGGTTGTTTCTTGCTTGAAATTGTCCTCTAACCAATGCCGCTAGTGACTCATCTTGTTGGAGGGTGGGACATGAATCTGAATTGTGTTCTTGGCTAGCACAAATGCCACACACAGTCATCACTTGGCTTGACTGTGGAGGTACTGAAGGAGTTGAATATTGCCTTGCAATGTTTAGTTCAATTTGCTTAACCGTCGATGTGAGCTCTATCAATGCATTCTTAACCTCCTTCTGATCAGTAGGAACTACCTGAACTTCACCCACTCCTCTGGTGGTCAATGCTCTACTTCCAAATTGTTGTGAGTTCTCAGCCATATTAGAAATGAGCTCCCTAGCTTGATCTGGCGTTTTATTCACTAGGGCTCCTCCAGCTGCAGCATCTATCATAATTCTGTCCATCTGCAGCAATCCCTCATAAAAGTACTGAATTAGAAGCTGCTCGCTGATCTGGTGCTGTGGACAACTTGAACATAATTTATTGAATCTCTCCCAGTAATCATAGAGCGTCTCACCCACCACTTGCTAAATGCCACAGATGTTTTTTCTAATTATTGCTGTTCTGGAGGCTAGGAAATATTTTTCCAAAAATGCTTTCTTCATAGAGATCCAACTAGACACGTGCCCAGTAGGTAGATAGTAAAACCAATCTTTTGCTGCTCCTGTCAGTGTAAAGGGGAAAGCTCTCAGCTTGATATCTTCTTCAGAAATGCCATGAGACTTCATAGTAGAGCATACAACATGGAATTCGTGCAGGTGTCTATTTGGATCCTCTCCAGATAATCCCTGAAACTTGGGTAGCAAATGGATGAGTCCAGATCTGAGCTCAAAATCTCCAGCCAGCTCTGGATAAGCAATGCTAGAATACTGAAATGAAGCATCTGGTGCTGCGAGTTCCTTCATAGTCTTCTGGTGGTCTGCCATGATACTGCCTGAATGAGTGGGGATAGTCTGAATAGGAGGAATATCTGTAGTCTCTGAAAGAATGCCTTGGCTCCTCCTGGCTCTGAAAGTCCTCTCAATCTCAGGGTCAAATTCTTCAAGATCACCACTTGTAGACCTGGTCATAAAACCAAAAACAAATCACAGTAAAAGTAGATAAAGAAAGATGAAACAAATAAAATCAGATCACCAGATATAGCAATAAGCACAAAAATAAATCAAGAAAGATATGAAATAAGCGTACAAGTAAAAATCAAACAAATCAACTAGTAGTTCCCCGGCAACGGCGCCAAAAATTTGATGGACCCAAACTAGGTGTCACGAAAGTGGGTCTCAAATTTAGATATTTATATGAAAGCTGGAAACCCTTTTTGCAATCAAAGTATGAAAACGTAGTAAAGGGGCCACAGGTCGTATTTTTCCTAGGGTTAGTTGATGTTGTGTGATTCGAACTTGTATTTATGTGTCGTTGATTAATTTTGGATTTTAAATAAAATCTAGGTTTGTTTGCAATTCAGAAATTAAAGTTCAATAAAAATAAAGGAAACTAAACTAATGAACTAAACAAGCAATAGCAAGTGATGGAAACCGAATCAACCAAGGGAACTTTATCGAATGTAGAGGAGCAAATCTGAATTCATTGCTACTAAATGCCAAACAATTAAATCAACACTGAAGCTAAACTTCAATTGAAACTAATGCAAAAACTTCAAACTTAATTGTAAAAATGAGAATTGATACTAATGCCGGAAGGAAACTAGAAATTCAGTAATGATCTAAGCCCGAGACAAACTGATTTCAAACTATATGGCACAGCAAAAACAGCAATCAACTTGACACCAATCAATGCATTAGCCTCATCTTGATACAAAGTGGAAGAGTGAAACAAACTTGATACATAAGGTAGAAACTCATGCACCGAAGGTTTATCCTAAATGCAGAGCTAATTACTGATGAATTCTGAATCAAAACTGATCAATTTATCTTGGAAATCAAACTATCAGCAAATGATATTCGAGACTGAAACAAACAATTTCAGATACAAGAGCAGAACAAGAAATGCAAAAACAATGTGCCAAATTGCAGAATCATTTCAAATGCAGAAATTAAACTCACAAAGCAAGCCAATTCGAATGCGCAATCTAATGTTTAGACAAGATATAGGAGATCTAAGGGCTACTCGACACAAACTCAAGAAACTACAGCAGAAACATGCAAAAGTAAATTGATGCACAGAGAACAAAAGCAGAAAATTCTGATACGTAACTAAACTAATTGATACGCAAGTAAGGAAACAGGAAATAACTGAAATTAAACCCAATTGTTCACTAAACAAGATTCCTAACTAATTACATGGTAGAAAGGAAACCTAACTAGAGCAGAAACAACTTAAGGAAGTAATCAAACAGCTGATACGAAATTTCAGTAATGACAGATTTCAGAAATGGAATTACAACTGAAACTAAGGAAATTAGCTACAAAAACTAATCCTCAACCCTTCCCGAGCTCAAAATCTCCTTGTTCGTCAAGCAAAGGCTGGCCTCGAACCCCTAAGCTCAGCAAATCAGTGGAAATCAGCTTCGCTTGATCAACTCTGCTCAAACTGCATCAGCTGGGGAAATCCAATCCGAATCCCTTCGATCTCAGTTAAATGGATTGCGATGATGATTCGAGGATCATCTGAGCTCACCTGAGAACCCCTACAAGTGGCTCAGATGATCGGAAATGGATTGTGGCTGAGATTCAAGTGCTCGGACCACAGAGCATGCCGAAACCCTCAAACACTTCTGTCCGGATGAAAATTGAGCTGAATTCTCCACCGAAGCTATCTCTAATGATTCAGATGATGATCCAAGGTCGAGATTGAGGTGGTCACGCCTTCAAAACTAAAGAACTTGCAAGCAAAACGAAGAGAAACGAAGAAGAACAGTGTTGCGGCGAAGACGCGACGAGGAAGAAACTGGGCAAAATTTTGATTAAGTAGCTAGCAATGGACGACTCAGATTGAATTGAGAAAATCCAACGGCTGATCTTGCTCTGATTTAATCCAAACTTTGATGATGATGATCAGGGGTCAGGATCTGCCTCGTGGTAGCTCGGATCCTCCAGATGTACAACGGATGGTCCAGATCAACCTAATCTTTGAATGGATGATCTAGAACCCTCTGAGCTTGATCCAACGGTTGAATGAGCTCTGATTGGGATGAAACCTTCAGATCTTGATCAGAGTGCTTGATCAGGCCTAACCCTAGCTCGGATTGCTTCAAATGGTTCCGAATGGCTCAGATCTAGCCGCTTTTGAATCGGACAGCCCAGATTAATTCGAAGCTTGATAACTCGATCCGGGTCCACTTCCGACTCAAGTTTGACCCAGTATGCCCTAGGTCCATGATCCTTTCATGCCTACAAAAATAGATCAAGAATTTAGTGACCAAATAATCCAAATATGTACAAATTTGCAATTAAGTCCAAAATAACAATAATTTCTAGAACCTAGGGTAAATTCACAATTAACCAAGAAAAATATGGGTCAAACTTGGATTTTAGCAACTAAAATAATCAATAAAATGGTACTTATCAACTCCCTCACACTTAAGCTTGAGCGTCTCGCGAAACTACTAAGTAAGTATCCCTTAGATTTTCTTAAGCATAATTAGAAGCAAATGAAAAGAAATTACCTAGGGTCGTCAATTCTCATAAATCTAAGCTCTATGGATTAGTATCTTGTCCTTAAATCAACAACTTAGCCTTTTCATCCTTCATGAGTCATTGAGATAAATTTAACTCACTAGCCTTTCAAGGAAAATTTTGGTGGCTCTCTCCTTATGTTCTAAGTTGATGATGGAAGTGGAGCTCACTCAAACACACATGCTTCTTGCACTACCATAGGCTTGCTTATTATCTACTCTCCACCATTATTCATGATTAGGATCAACATCTACAAAAACAAATGAAACATAGAAAATGGTAAAATGGAAAAATTGATAAAGTGGGAGACTTGAATGCTCAAGGATATTTTTGATGCTCTTTGCTTCTCTTCAAATCAAATCTGAGTGGTGGAGTAAGAATTTGAACAATGCCTTTGAATTAGGTGAAGAAAACCCTATTAGTCTCAATGTGCCAAGTTTGCCCTTTTGTGCCAACCTTGCTTCCTTCTTTTTCCTTGTTCTCTTCTCTTTTTTTCTTCTTCTTTCTTTCTCTCTAGTATAGTTGGGATAGTAATGACAGATTTCAGAAATGGAATTACAACTAAAACTAAGGAAATTAGCTACAAAAACTAATCCTCAACCCTTCCCGAGCTCAAAATCTCCTTATTCGTCAAGCAAAGGCTGGCCTCGAACCCCTAAGCTCAGCAAATCAGTGGAAATCAGCTTCGCTTGATCAACTCTGCTCAAACTGCATCAGCTGGGGAAATCCAATCCGAATCCCTTCGATCTCAGTTAAATGGATTGCAATGATGATTCGAGGATCATCTGAGCTCACCTGAGAACCCCTACAAGTGACTCAGATGATCGGAAATGGATTGTGGCTGAGATTCAAGTGCTCGGACCACAGAGCATGCCGAAACCCTCAAACACCTCTGTCCGGATGAAAATTGAGCTGAATTCTCCACCAAAGCTATCTCCAATGATTCAGATGATGATCCAAGGTCGAGATTGAGGTGGTTACGCCTTCAAAACTAAAGAACTTGCAAGAAAAATGAAGAGAAACGAAGAAGAACAGTGTTGCGGCGAAGATGCGACGAGGAAGAAACTGGGCAAAATTTTGATTAAGTAGCTAGCAATGGACGGCTCAGATTGAATTGAGAAAATCCAACGGCTGATCTTGCTATGATTTAATCCAAACTTTGATGATGATGATCAGGGGTCAGGATCTGCCTCGTGGTAGCTCAGATCCTCCAGATGTGCAACGGTTGGTCCAGATCAACCTAATCATTTAATGGACGATCTAGAACCCTCTGAGCTTGATCCAACGGTTGAATGAGCTCTGATTGGGATGAAACCTTCAGATCTTGATCAGAGTACTTGATCAGCTCTAACCCTAGCTCGGATTGCTTCAGATGGTTCCGGATGGCTCAGATCTAGCCGCTTTTGAATCGGACGGCCCAGATTAATCCGAAGCCTGATAACTCGATCCGGGTCCACTTCCGACTCAAGTTTGACCCAGTATGCCCTAGGTCCATGATCCTTTGATGCCTACAAAAGTAGATCAAGAATTCAGTGGCCAAATAATCCAAATATGTACAAATTTCCAATTAAGTCCAAAATAACAATAATTTCTAGAACCTAGGTAAATTCACAATTAAGCAAGAAAAATATGGGTCAAACTTGGATTTTAGCAACTAAAATAATCAATAAAATGGTACTTATCAGATATTTTGTTTTCTTTTAGTTTTGTTTGCTTGCTCGAGACGTGCAAGAATTAAGTGTGGGGGTGTGATAACTAGCATTTTGATGGATAAATTTTGTGCAATTAGTGAGGGAATTTGAGGCTTTGGGGTGTATTTGTTTATGAAATGATGCATAATTATGAATAGGATGTATTTTCATTGGTTAATTAATTTTCTTGCATTTTCGCACTCATATTTCATTCTATTGGATTTTTGGACAGCTTGTGCATCATCGAGTCAAAAGGGGCACATTCGGGGCGAAGACGGATCCATAAAGAACGACATCAGACTCCAATCTCATTCTGTTGAAGGCCTGATCGGTCCCCAGACCGATCAGGGAAGGCCTGATCGGTCCCCAGACCGATCAGGAGGAGATGGCACAGAGGAATTCAGAATTTTAGCTACTGATCACATCCTGATCGGTCCCCACACCGATCAGGGAGGCTTCTGATCGATCTCCAGACCGATCAGGGAGCATCCAAACCGATCCAGAGCCATTCAGTCCGATCAATAGCTGTCTAGATGCGATCGGATGCGCAGGTCATCACAACCCTCCACTTGAATCTGGCAATGACGATTGATGGAGTTTCCTTGCAAGTGATCTCAGCCACTCATCAGAGGAAATCAAGGGTGGAAAGGAGAAGTAAAGAGGGGGATCTCGATCTGATCCGGGGACATATAGAGAGACGGGAGGATATCATCTTCTTCCTCCATCTCATCCATCGCCACCAAGGGGCCAACGGTTCCTTCCTCCACCTCGCTGCCGCCGGCCGGAGCTTCTTCTCCACCTCCACTTCTCCTTCTTCTTCACTCCTCATCCGTAAACCCTAGGGGTAGCCACTCCTTCATCAGATTGGGCAGCCACTCCTTCATCAGATGCGGCAGCAGCCCTTCACATTCCTTCACAGCAGTTTTTCAGATCCATTCCGGCAGCCTTCATCAAATTGTTTGATTTGTTTGATGTAGTTGAATGTTATGTGTTTGATGATGAATGTTTGTATTGGATGGATCTTTCCCATTTCAAATTGCACGTACTTGAATCAATTTACAACATGCCTATCTTGTGTTTGGTTAAATGCCTCTTAGAACAAAACTTTCAATTGTGATGTTTCTTAGTTGCTTAACTTTTATTTTGTATTGCTTTTCCCATTGCTTTAAGTTTTATGTCTCATTTACATGCAATTAAGATAGGTTAGATTAGATTTCTTTAATGCTGTAGGTTTTGCTCCATGTTTAGTTTCGCCAATGCTTTATTTCAAGTTGTCCTTTTCTTTTCTGCAAGTATAGTTTAGATTAGATTAGATCTCCTTTACTCGCATTGTCTTTCATTAATTAGGATTAGATTTCATACTCACTTTGCTATTTCATTTCGTAGTCTTAGCGTTTAAATACAAACCCCAGTTTCATATCCAAAATCCAGAAGCAATAACTTGGAATCCTAAGATTATTAACCTATCATTACATTCCTTGAGAGAGACGACTCGAGTTACTTTATACTACATTAGTTTAGGGGAGTTCAATACTTTAATTGTATTTGAAACCGTAACACGACTAAAACGGTTATCAGCTACTAACCATGAAGTGCAGAGAAACCCTCAAGCGAAAGAAGTTTGTGTCTGGCTATATTCACCCCCCCTCTCTAGCCATCCAAGGTCCAACACATACCATGCCCTAGGTGCTTGTTTTAGTCCATATAGTGCCTTAGTGAGTTTGTAAACATGGTTAGGTTTTTCTAAGTCCTCGAAACCGGGGGGGTTGTCCTACATAGACTTCTTCCTTAATAAATCCATTTAGAAAAGCTGACTTTACATTCATTTGGTAGAGTTTAAATCCTTTATGGGATGCAAAGGCTAACAACATCCTAATGGACTCAAGTCTAGCTACTGGGGCATAGGTTTCGTCATAGTCTAACCCTTCGACTTGACTGAACCCTTTGGCTACTAAGCGGGCTTTATTTCTAACTATTTCTCCTTGATTATTTAGCTTATTCCTAAAAACCCACTTAGTGCCAATAATGGATTTGCCCTTAGGTTTAGGTACAAGTTCCTAGACTTGGTTCCTCTCAAATTGGGCTAACTCTTCTTGCATCGCTATGATCCAATCAGGATCAGGTAAGGCTTCCTCTATAGTCTTAGGTTCAATTTTTGAAATCAGTGCAATCTGACTAAGATTTCTATAGGAGGACCTAGTTCTGACTCCTAAGGTTGGATCACCCATAATTTGATCAGTTGGGTGACTCAGTCTGGGTTTCTTAGTTCTTCTAGAACTTGGTTCAGCCTCAGGTACGGCTGGTCGGTTTGGTTCAGTATTTGGTTCAACTACTTGGGTTGGTCCAATTGTTGGTTCAATTGACTCAATAGTTGGTTCAATAGTTAGTTCATTTAGGGGTTCAATTAATGGTTCAACAGTTTGTTCATTATCTTCGTGATCAGTATTTGATGAATTTAGATCTGGTTTATCAAATTTTGAATTAATTTCTTCATCAAATATTAGATTTGTTGTTTCTTCAATTTTCTTAGTTTGTTTATTGTAAACCCTATAGGCTCTACTTGTTATTGAATATCCTAAGAAGATACTTGGGGTTGACTTAGACTGGAATTTACCTAGATAGTCCTTGGTGTTTAGGATATGGACTTTGCACCCAAAGACCCTTAGGTAATGTAGGTTTGGAAGCCTATGGTAGTATAATTCATAGGGTGTTTTATTGTGTCGTTTGTTAATTAGGACCATATTTTGGATGTAACAAGCCGTACTAATTGCTTCTACCCAAAATTGGTTAGCTAGGTTGAATTCATTGAGCATTGCCCTAGTGGCTTCCTGTAGGGTTCTATTATTCCGTTCAACTATCCCATTTTGTTGGGGGGTTCCAGGACACGAAAATTCATGTATATACCTGTTTATCTTACAAAACTCCTCGAATCGTTGATTTTCAAACTCTCCCCCGTGATCACTCCTAAGTCTTTTGATTTTGGCATCGTTTTGATTTTCAATTAATCTACAAAAACCACTAAATAGGTTTAGGATTTTATCTTTGGTCTTTAGAAACCTAACCCAGGTAAACCTAGAGTAATCGTCAACAATTACTAAGCAGTACCGGTTTCCGCTTAGTGACTTGGCTCCATGTGAATCAAATAGGTCAAGGTGTAGGAGCTCAAGTGTGGTTTGAGTTAGATCTGATTGAATTAGTTTGTGATTAGACCTGGTTTGTTTACCTTGATTACATGATTCACATATTAAGTTTTCATTGTTCTTAATTTTAGGTATACCTTCTATTAGGCCAAGTTGGGTGATTTTTGAAATTAATCTCAGATTAGTGTGACCTAATCTCCTATGCCAGAGGTTTGATTCTTCTAACTGAGTTACCATGCATTTAAGTACTAAGGGTAGGTTTATAGTGTAAACATTATTTTTCCTAGAGCCCTTAAGCATGATTTCTGAGTCTTGCAAGTTTCTAATCAGGCAGTTAGAGTTGGTAAAGGTAACTACATAGCCAGTATCACATAATTGACTTATGCTAAGCAAGTTAAATTTAAAATCTTCAACCAAAAGCACCTTTTTAATAACAAAGTCAGATTTGAGTTCAATGTTACTTGACCCAATCACTTTGAGCGTAGCATTATTGCCAAATGCTACTGAGCCTAGGTTCTTGAACTTGAGTTTGGTGACTTTCAATTTATCCCCAGTCATGTGTCTGAAGCACCCGCTATCCAACATCCATTGGTCCAAATCTTTATGTTCCTACACATAAAGAGTTTTTTTGATTTGGATCCAATTAGAATTAAGGATAGCTTAAATTGATTTTCACAACTTAGTCTGTCTCACCCAATCTAGAGTTATCAATCACGTTAGCCTTATGGATTTTTATGAGACAGGTTTTGAATAGAAGTAAGAAGTTATTTTGAAAAATCATGATTAATTTTGAAAAAGTTAAATTAATTTAAAAAACAATTGGTTTTGAATTTATTTTGAAAAAGAGTATTTGAATCTACGATTAACTGAAAATTTGTGTTAGATTCGAATTTGACAAAGAGTAACTTGAATTTGAATTTCAAAAATTGGCTTCCAGGTCTTGGCGAGACACTAGACCTTCTTTGGCTGTAGCCTTATTGGATCATCAACCCTTTCCTTGACAAAGCCTTTTAATGAAATTTCATTTTCAAAATTACTTTTTAAAAAATTCTGGTCTAACTAGTTTGGGTCTTGAATCAGTAGCTTCGGCTAGTTCCACCAGTTTAAAGAGACCAAGTAGTGTATACTTGACCTTATTAAAAAAGGCTTCCCTAACGTACTATCATCTCACCGCCACCCAATACTATGTTGTTCAAATTTCAGTTAATTGGTTTAGTCCTTAGTCTAACTAGTTCTAAGTCTAAACATGGTAAATTGCAGAAAATAAATAGACAAGCAATCAGACAATTTAAAACAAGAAAAGAAATTTATTTAACTATAAAGATTGTTTTTAAGTTGGCTCCCCCTGGACTAAAGCCATGATAATGGTTCGGCAAGATGTGAATCTTGTCCTTGGGGATCCAATACTGATTTGATCCAGTTTGGTTGTTTAGGCAATGTTTGGGTACCCATGCCTGAACTTTAGGTCTAGACTGATTCAGTACAGCATAGTATGACCTTTGTCTCGCCTTGGTTCGATAGCCTAACCCGGATCGATTTAGAACCGACTTCTGTTTTCCAAGGATCATGTCAAGACCCTTGGAACCAGAAGTGAATCGTTCTAATGCTGCTCTAAGGTCCTTGACTTGAGTTTTCAAGGAGGAGTTCTCTTTCTCAAGTTTTTCAACTTGAGTAGAGGTTCTTTCTTAAACCTTCTCAGTTAAGGATTTAGAGTCAGCTCCCTCTTTCAGAAGTTTTACTTCCTGTCGGAGGGACTCGACTCGGATTTTGGCTTTCGCCAAGTCACGAGATAGATAGGCAATTAATTCGGATAATTGAATTCTAGAAAATCCACTTACAGTGATTTTGTCGTCCTCTGAAAATGTGAGCTTTCCGTCATCCGGCTCCGATTCTGATTCGGTCTCGATTTCTTCCGAAGCAGTTAGGGCGAGCAGGTTCGACTGTGGGGCCTCTTCTTCTTCGGAGGAGGAAGATTCGTCCCACGTTGCCTGAAGGGCCTTCTTCCTTCTTGTCTTCTTGGCTTCTTTCAGATTAGGGCATTCCGATTTGAAATGTCCCTTCTTGTTGCATTCGAAGTAGATCACACTTGATTTGTTCTTGGATGGTTCAGCCGGATCCTCCTTCTTTCGGCTGGCTTTTCTTCTGTTGGACTGATTCTTCAATTCCTTGTAATAGTTCCGGGCAAGCTGGACCAGCTTGGGTCGATCCCCTTCGCTGTCTTCTGAGTCTGAGTCAGACTCGGGTGCAGGTTGAGGCTTCTTCTTGACCATTTTTCTTGTCTTGCCTGCAACAAAAGCAATGCCTTTCTCGGCCAGGGTGCAGTTAGTCTGCTCATGTAATTCAAGTTCGGAAAACAACTCATCTAATTTGATTTTAGAAAGATCCCTTGAAACTTTGTACGCATCTACCATAGATGCCCACAAAGTATTTCTCGGGAAAGCGTTAAGAGTATACCTGATCAGGTCACGGTTCTCTACCTTGTGACCGATTGTGTGTAGACCGTTCATTAGCTCCTGAATTCTGGCATGGAGCTGAGCTGCAGATTCGCTGTCGTTCATCTTAATTGTGTACAGCTTGTTTAGTAGTAGGTCCCTCTTGCTGATTCGGGTGTCGGAGGTTCCTTCGTGCAACTCAATTAACTTACCCCAGAGTTCCTTTGCACTGTTGAATGGTCCCACCCGGTTCAACTCTTCTTTGGTTAGGCCACATTGGAGTGTTTGAGTCGCTTTAGCATCGGCATCGATCTTTCTTTTCTGTGCGGTATCCCATTCGGTGTAAGATTGTGACACTCCTTCAGCGTTTCTTGGGATTTCCAATCCAGATTGGATAATTATCCACATGTCCACCTTAGTTTTCAGGTGGACTTCCAGCCGACTCTTCCAATAGGAGAAATCCTCCCCACTAAAGAATGGTGGTCTGGCTGTACTGAACCCTTCTTACATGGCCATTTAGATGTTCTGAAATAAAATTAAAACAACTGTCCCAAGACTTGGTCTTGGATTAGCAGTGTGGGAAGAAGATATATATATATAAAATTATCGAGTGGTGTTGCACCAACCTCGATTAACGATAAAAATTCGATCGAAAAAAAAGAAATTGAAAATTTTGAAAAAAAACTCCCAAATTGGTGGTTGCACCAAATTTGAGCTTCCCCGCTCTGATACCATTTGTTGGATCGAGTAAACACAATAGAGGGGGGGGGTGAATATCGTGAAAACGTTTCGGATAAGATTGAGAGAAATTACGCAGCGGAAATCAAAACAAACACACAAGAACACAAGTACTTTTACTTGGTTTGGAGTCGCGGTCGGCTCCTACTCCAAGGCCCACGGTCCTTGACCGTTTACTGCGGTCAATTCTATAATGGCGTAAAGATTTACAAAGATTGTTACAATAGTAGTGCAATAAAGAAAATTATACTCTTCGTTACCGACGCCCGGTGTGGATCGTACTCGGAGCAGAGGGTCGTCGTCGGCGCTAGAATCTCGAGATCGGAGATTTCCGGAGCAGAGCGCTTGAACGAAGAGCGTAGAGGCGTTGGAAAATTGATGTTCTGAAGCCTTGGGGTCAAGCCCCTTTTATAGTGCTCCTGGGGGCGTCCTGGACGCTGGGGGCACCTGACACGTGCCATCGGATCCGAGAAATCTCATCCGCAACTCGGTCAACGCTTATCCCTCCAGAATCGGCCTCGGAGCTGACGGGGGAGCCCGGGACACTGGGGGCACCCCGGTTGATTTGGTCTGCTGGCTTCGTGGCTGAGTTTGCTTCGATCACAATTTGGCTTGGACCCAGGGCGCCCGAGACATCCAGGGCGCCCGGGACCTTCAGGGCGCCCGAGACCATCAGGGCGCCTGACCCAGTAAGCTTTCGAAGCGATTCTTGCTTAACTGCTCGTTTGGCTTTGACCTTGGGCGCCCGGGACCTCCCGGGCGGCTAGCCCATCTGCTGCCCCTCTTCTTTGGGGCGTTCTGAGCTACAGAAACACATTCCTTTGGTTCTTGCATCCAAGGTTAGTTCCACAACAAACAAGGCAAGAATGTTAGTTAGTTTTTACAGTCGTAGCTGTCTTGGTTCTGACTTTGAGTCTCCCAAATGGAACCCTAGGTCGAACCGACGCCTACTGTTCCCTCGACGGGGAATGCGTCCTCACCTACTCTTCTCAGGAGAGTTTACCTTTTTCCAACCGGCTCCTCCGGTTGGACTTTTGCCCGATGCACCTGACCAGGTCTTCGTGCCCACCTTCCGAGCAGGTCTTCGGTGCCCAGCTCTTTGGTAGGGCTTCGTGCCCAGTCCTAGACCAGGACTTCGTGCCCACATTCCGATCAGGTCTTCGGTGCCCAGCTCCTTGCCAGGGCTTCGTGCCCAGTCCTAGACCAGGACTTCGTGCCCAGTCCTAGACCAGGACTTCGTGCCCACCTTCCGAGCAGGTCTTCGGTGCCCAGCTTCTTGCCAGGGCTTCGTGCCCAGTCCTCGACCAGGACTTCGTGCCTAGTGTATCTAGGGCTTCTTTCCTGCACACTTAGTAAACGTATTGGATACAAATAACATCTTAACTTCTGAACCCTTTGTCATTATCAAAACCCAGGTTTGACTTAGGTGCTGCCTGCACCAACAGTTAGTAAGTAGCTAACAAGGTTAGATAGGACCTGAACAAGATTGGTTTAATTTAGTTTGGTCCAGTTTTTTTTCATTAGAGTTGGTTCAATACAGAATTTCAATTTCTTACTAGCTCTAATTTACTTGTTGTAATTAGTATCAATTTTTTTTATATATATGGCTAAGAGGGAGAGAAACAAAAGAAAGAGGGAAATTTTTTCAAAATTTTCAAAATTTTCATCATTTTTTCAAAAAGTAAAGTAAAGTTCTAAGTGCTCAGTTTTTAAATACTTCAAAGTTCTTTAAGTACTTAAAAAAAACTTTTTAAATTGTTTAAGTATTTCAAATTTTTTTAAAAAAGTTTTTTAAATCACTTAAAAGGTTTTTAAATTTTTCCTAAGTATTTTTCAAGTGCTTCAAACTTTTAAGGTAATTCTAAGTGCTCTCAAAACACTTCGAAAAGATTTCAAAATTTCTTAGTGTATTTTGAAAAACATTTCTAAAGAAAATTGTTTCTTAGTAAACAAATTTGCCTAAGCCAAATTATTTTTCAAAAACCTTGTTGGCAAATGTGCTAAGTAAATTTTTCCTAGTAAACAAATTCTTTTTATGAAAATGTTTTTAGGGAATTTTTCTAAGTTAGGAAAGTTTTTCCAAGATCTCAAAATTGAAACCTTGTAAGGAAAATCAATTTTTAAAACTTGTTTTGCCTAAGTAAATTTTCAAAATATTGAAACAAAAATTAGGCTTACAAAACCTTTTCAAAAATTGCCTAAGTGTTCTTGAGTACAATTTTCGAAAAATACTTAGTCAAAAACTTAAAGCTTATTGCTAAACACTTAGCACTTAGAAAGTTTACAAAACCCGCGTGATATTGAAAATTTCAGGGGAAGAATGTGAAATTCAGGGGGAGATAATATTCTATTGTTAGTATTGTTAGATTGCTATAATATGTTCTTAACTTAGCTTTTTGAACCATGTTGCCATAAATCAAAAAGGGAGAGATTGTTGGTGTCAAGAAGCACCAAGGTCGAACCTATGTTTTGATAATGGCAAAGGGTTCAGAAGTTAAGAATTGGTTGTGATCTAACAAAATTACTAAGTGTGCAGGAAAGTCCTAGGTACACTAGGCACTAAGTTCTGGTTCTTTGAATTGGGCACTAAGTCCTGACCGTGGGCTGGGCAACTAAGTTCTGACATAAAATTGGGCAATAAGACCTGGTGAGTGAAGCTGGGCACTAAGACCTGATCGAGAACTGGGCACCGAAGACCTGGTGAGTGAAGCTGGGCACTAAGACCTGGTCGAGGACTGGGCAGCGAAGACCTGGTGAGTGAAGCTGGGCAAAAGTCCAACTGGATGAACCAGTTGGCAAAAAGGTAAATTCTCCCGAGAGGAGTAGGTGAGGACGCGTTCCCTAGAGAAGGGAACATTAGGCGTCAGTTCGACCTAGGGTTCCATTTGGGAGACCCGAAGTCAGAACCAAGACAGCTTAGGCTATAAACAATGTTTAATATATCATGCATATTTGTTCTTTTGTTTGGAACTAACCCTGGTTGCAGGAAATGAAGGAACTGTGTTTCTGCAGCTCAGCGCCTCATTGGAAGGAGGCGCCTCACTGGGCTAGGCGCCTGTGTGGAGACATGCTCCCTAGTGCAAGGCCAAAACCAAGCCATCGAAGCAAACTGCCACGAAAGCCTTTGGACCAAGTCAAGCTAGGCGCCTGTGTTAACACAAGCTCCCCAGTCAGCTCAAGCGCCCCAGTTGAAGGGATAAGTGCTGGCCGAGTTTGTGGATAGGAGTTCTCGCAGAAGAGGCCACGTGTAGGCACCCCCTTCAACACAGGCGCCCCGGCGACTAGTATAAATAGGGGTTCACCCCCAAGGCTTCAGAACAACTTGTAAATCTTGCTCTCAACACTTTCGCTCAAGCGCTATGCTTTGACACGCTCCGCACTCGAGATTCCAGTGTCGACGACGACCCTCTTCTCCGAAATTCCATCCACTCCGGTCGTCGGTAACAGCTTAAATTTCTTACGTGTTGTAACTCTTTTTTTTTAATTCTATATCTGTACTTCAAATTGTAAACATTCTTCGAATATAGAATTGTGCATCGTAAACGGTCAAGGACCGTGGGCCTTGGAGTAGGAGCCGACCGCGACTCCGAACCAAGTAAAAGGAGCCGACCGCGACTCCGAACCAAGTAAAATAAACCGTGTTAGCAACTTTGTTTTATTCTTTCCGCTGCGTAATTTCTCTTAATTGTCCAAAATTTTCCGATTGATATTCAACCCCGCCCTATCGATTTACTCCGATCTAACATAAATGATAACCACTTGGAAAATACATATGAGAGTGATTCGATGAACTCATTATATAAGCATCCATATGTATGTTTGAACATCTCTATATCCTTACAAATGAAACGTGGTATACTACATCATAGGTGCTAGTCTCTAGCTCGAGCGACCTTTTATCTTTATTTATTAGGCAACTCAATTGACTAGGAACATGTTTGGAATATATAGTGAATCTTGATGTATTTCATGATGATCATCATATGTACCACCACATCTCACTATAGAATACTCAAGGATTTTATCTATGCATCTAACATGGATATTAAGATAAAGTAAATATCATAATAAATATAATTATATTAAAATAAAGGATATTTATTTACAAGATTCAATAAAACCCTAGTCAATAGTTGGCTTGCAGGGCAAGTACTCGAACAACTAAATACACGTAAACCCAACCAGATCAACATACAGTGCATGATATTAAATGCTCAAAATTCCAACATGACAAATAACCATGCAACTACAAAATATAAACAAGGTATAACTAGTACACTCTAATTTGATCGACATCTATATAACAGTATGATAAACATGTACTCAAAAGGCAACATGACCTATCAACCATGCAACAAGGTAAACAGGTGATCTATAGCTAGTGATCAACTAAATGTCGGGTCTAGTAAGTCCTACAAGCACTCTTATGCACACAGATACACGTGTGTACTCTTCAAAATAAGATTATCAATGTCGAGACTGTATAGACATAAATCTAAATATCTCAAGGTCAAGCAACTAAGTATCAAGAAGTGATATAAAACTAGAACAAAGTCAAGATAAAACAACCTACTATTAGGATGTATACTATAAGCCTAGCTTTTGTATGAACATCTATTTTGTAATAAAAATCACAGTGGTCATGTGTTTGCATTTTATATTTGTTATATGTATAAAATTGTCCATTACTTCATATTGTAGATAACATGGTGTGTGGTGCCACACAGAAGATCATGTTATCAGTTCCTTGTAAAGTATAAGTAGTAGCTCACAACCAAGATGGATTTGGATAAACCATTGGAACGGTTGTAGTGTAATTTGATATTAGTCTATCTTGACTATAGAATTACACTAGTGCACTTTGTGTGTATTGAAAAGGACCGTTTTGAAGTGATTCGATTTATACTGACTATATAATTGAACAAGACCTTGGTTATTATGAATGTACATGCTCTTAATCTCGATATAATAACGGGCGCATATACTAAATATTTATTTCTTTAATTTACCAATGGGTGAGATTTATTCATTAAATCAATAGGCCCGGTAAATTGAGAAATAATATTATTTATATGGTGTGTCATTGATTATAGAAGAAAGTTGTGTCCTAATTATTTAGGCTGATGATGTACCCTTGAGCAGCTCATAAGGATTATTATGTAAATCCTGCAGGTGAACTTGGTCCGACATGATAATAAAGTTGAGTGGTACTACTCTTGGAGTTATATGTTAATTAATTAAATTATCAGTAATTTAATTAATTAACGGACATGCGATATCTTAAACACGGGGAGATAATGTACACATAATAAGATTAAGCTCATACTTTAATATGAGGTTGGTGCGGTAGTGCAATAATAACCCTTTAGTGGAGCGGGCTATTATTAACGGGTCAGGTTAAAGATCCATTAGAAGACCATAACCAATTCCTCCTCATGGTCTCTATTGTAGCCTATAAATACCCTCATAAACCATTATGAGAAATCCCTAAGCCTATTCTTTTCTCCCTCTCTCTTTCTCTCCTCTTGGGCGTGCGACGCCGGCAACACAAGGAGGGGCGGCTAGGGTTCAAGCAATGGGGAAAGGCTAGCCATCTTCTTCTTCTCTTCTCTCCTTGAGGAGCTCATAAGGATTATCATGTAAATCCTGTAGGTGAACTTGGTCTAACATGATAATAAAGTTGAGTGGTACTACTCTTGGAGTTATATGTTAATTAATTAAATTATCAGTAATTTAATTAATTAACGGACATGCGATATCTTAAACACGAGGAGATAATGTACACATAATAAGATTAAGCTCATATTTTAATATGGAGTTGGTGCGGTAGTGCAATAATAACCCTTTAGTAGAGCGGATTATTATTAACAAGTCAGGTTAAAGATCAGTTAGGAGGCCATAACCAATTCCTCCTCATGGTCTCTATTGTAGCCTATAAATACCCTCATAAACCATCATGAGAAATCCCTAAGCCTATTCTTTTCTCCCCCCCTCTCTCTCTCTCCTCTTGGGCGTGCGGTGCCGACAACACAAGGAGGGGCGGCTAGGGTTCAAGCAAGGGAGAAAGGCTAGCCATCTTCTTCTTCTTTTCTCTCCCTCTTGGGCATGCGGCTAGGTCAAGCAAAGGAGGGCTTTCTTCTTCCTTTGGGCGTGCGACACATCAAGAAGAAGGGGGCGGCGTAAGAAGAAAGAAGTGGTTCTTGGAAGATCGTCACCCACACGACGTCCAAGAAGAGGATAGGAATACAATAGAAGATCAAGAGATATAATTTTAGTTTTTGTTCTGCAATTGTATTCGTATTTGTTTTTATCTTGGATCCCGAATTAAACACAAGAACCGGCGATCCAAACTTCATCTTCTATTCCGCTGCTAATCGATAAGGAGCTTGATGAATTGAACAACAAGTTTGTTCAAGCGATCACTCAATCGAAAAGCAAGATAGATAAAGTAGGTCGTTCGGGATGTTTTCTATCCTTGTGCGGATTAGTTCTGTCAATAGAATTAAATCCGTAGAAACAGGACGGAATCCCAACGCCAACACCTACAACATATAATAATAGTCATGCATAAATGTAAATGATTTATAAAAATAAGTAAGAAGTACCCGCCTCAAATCAGAAGTCTGTGTCAGAAGAGAACCCCTATCTAGGTGTCCGAAAACCAATCAATCAAGACAATGTCCTGTATCAAATGACAATGTCTTGCTATCATAACAAATGATACCAATTAACTAGTAAGTCATATTAGGATTAACCCAATTATCGAAATTAGGTTTTAATCCCACCGAGCTAAATCCAAATATAATCCAATAAGCTCTTGAAAAGGATTACAACCTAAGGAGACACCTCACATGTTCCCACCCAAATATCCAACTCTCGGTGGCATCACCAATCAAAAAAAGTAATTACACTCCCTTCCAATACAAAACTAACATCACCAAAACCTCATGAGCCTCCTTCCCAAAATTGCCCCAACCTTGAGCACCCACGGCAATTTCCCTATAGCTTAAGAACAACAAATTAAGAACAAGGATACTAAGAGTAGAACTAACCCACGAATACGATTTCTACTACAACAGAAATCTGATCCAAACCTATAGCTAATCACTTCTCCCATCTCTTGTAGCTCCTGGCCGAACACCCCAAAGAACAAATCAGAACCCAATTCTGATTTCTAAATAGAACAAATACATCACGTTATAAACTTTTTTTTCCTCTTCAACCCAAATTTGCTATCAAGATGTCGTGATTCAAACAATGCTAGTTTAACATTCCGATTCAAGCTTAAACTACCAACAATTCCAACTAGGATCAATTGAACGCACTAAACTTACTAGTAGAGGGTCCACACGTAGGAATCCCCTCTGCTCCGAATGAATGAAACTGGCCACCAGCGAAACCAACAAAGACTGCCCCCAACAAGCCCCTCCTCAATCACGAACCTATTACCCTCTGTAGAGAGTAGCTTGGCTAGAACAGATATGGGTGGGGACATAGCCGGCGATGATGAACAACCTAGAAACAGAGATAGATCAGTGCGATCCAAGCAAATCAGTTCCATAGATGAAAGGATCGAAGCCTACTCGGGTTAGACGCGTCGTAGATGGACCCCTATAGTGGGGTGGGTCACCGGTGGTCGTCACAACTCCGACGACACCCTACACCACCACTCCTAAGCGACAACAACCAATTGGGGAAGAAATAGGAAAAGAAAGCTCCGATTGGGAGGAAGGACTCACCATGGACGCACACCGGCCAGAGAAGGGGAGGGAAGAAGAAATGAGTGGAAGAGTGGGGTTGGGGTTGCTTTGGGGGTCGCGCTCAAAAGGGAGAAGGAGGAAAGATCGTCGAGCGGAGATGGTGAGGAGAACGAACTACCATAAGCCATCCACTTTTGCAATTTAGTACCTGGTCTTTGAGATATCCAAACCTGCTCTTGAAGTTTGGGTTTCAAGCAAAATGCCCCCTCACGTTTTGGTCACGCCGACTACACCCCTAGGATTGGGTGTTATTCAGTTTAACGCCCTCAAAATTTTTTAATTCCAACCTTAATTTGTCATACTTAACATTAAGAGTGGAAATATTTTTTAAGTGTTAAAATTATTTTAAATAAAATTTTGAAAATGCTTAAGTCTAAAACAACTAGGTATCAAAGGTCGAACTATTTTTGCAAAAATTTATAAAAATTATCTTTTGAAAAAAAATTAAGAAAAAATTTCTAAGGAAAATAGCTTTTTTTTTAAAAAAATCTTTAGTAACAAAATTAGCTTTTACAAAATTTTTCTAAGGAAAGAAACAAAAAAATTTTTTTACAAAAAAAACTTAAAATAAAGTGGCTTTTGAAAAAAAAAATAAGTGAAAAATAGTTTTTTCAAAAAAAATCTAATTGAAAACTTTTAAGAAAAAACTTTTTCCAACAAAAATCTCAAAAAAAAAAAAAACTTTTGTATGATTGTGAAAGTAACTTTTTAAGTAACTAAACTGGAATGCACATGAGCCTTAAGGAATGATTCTAACTAATGAACTTTAGGCATCTATTATTTAGTCCAAACATGATTATCAAAAATAAAAATTACACTTAATTTTTAAACTAATAGTTTAAAATTATTCATTTATTTTAGTTAGACACCTATCTAACCTTAGTTACTTGTTAACTATTATAAAATTATAACTTTCATTTTGAGAAATTAATAAAAGTTTGAAAAATTAATTTTGATGAATTAAGTTAAATTTTGAAAATTGATTTTGAAGAATTAAGTTAAAGGCTGAAAAAAATATTTGAAAATTTGATTTTGAAAAATTAATTTAAAGTTTGAAAATTGGTTTTGAATATTAAGTTAATGTTCCAAAAATTGATTATGAGAAATTAAGTTTGAAAAAGTAAAGTTAAATTTAAAAAAAAATTAAAAAGATAATTAAAGTTGAAAATTTTGTTTTTTAAAAAAGAATTTAATTAAAGTGGGAAAATTAAATTTGAAATTTTAAGTTAAGATTTGAAAAATTAGATTTGAATGTTTAAGTTAAAGTTTGGAAACTTAAATTTAAAAGTTTAAGTAAAAGTGAGAAAAATTAATTTTAAAAATTAATTTAATTTTGAAAAATTAAGTTTAAAAAATTAAGTTAGATTTGAAAAAAATTAAGTTTAAAAAAAATTAAGTTAAATTTGAAAAAATTAAGTTACATTCCAAAAAATTAAGTTTTTTTTTAAAAATATTAAGTTAAACTTAAAAAAATAAGTTTTGAAAATATTATGTTAAATTTGAAAAAATTAAGTTACATTCAAAAAACTAAGTTACATTTGAAAAAATTAAGTTTTAAAAAAAATATTAAGTTAAATTTAAAAAAAGAAGTTTTGAAAAAATATTAAGTTAAATATGAAAAAAATTAATAAAGAAAATTTAGGTTTTGAGAATGAATGATTTTGAATGAATTAAGGTTTTGAAAGAAAAGGAAGTTAGGATTTTGATTAGGTGAAATTGATTAGATTGAAGATTTCAATTAGGTGAAATTGATTAGATTGAAAATTTAAGTTTGGTAAAATTGATTAGATTCAAGTTGAGGTTGGTTGGGGTTTGACTAAATTTTAAGTCCTAACATCTCACCTAATTTTAAGCATTAAAATAGAGAACCTTATCCATTTTGCGAGATATTGTTAATTTTATCTTTCAATTTAGGTTTGAATTCTAAGATTTTATGGAACCTTGAGTTAAATTCAAGTTTAACAATTAATAAATTAAAAGTGCATTTCAATAATCAGCTTTCAGGTCATGGCGAAACACAAGGTTCTTCTTGGGTATTGGAATAATAATCACTTTCTAGTAAATGTCTTTTAAAGAAATTATATTTTTACTTTACCATTTGAGAAACTCTGGTCTAACTAGTTTAGGATTTAGCGAGGTAGCTTTGACTAGTTTCACGGAGCTAAGTAGACCAAATGGGGTACTCCTTTCCCTCCTAATTGTTAAAACTTGGATGGCTAGAGAGGGGGGGGTGAATGTAGCCAGACACAAACTTTTGCTTCTTTTAAGTCCTTTGCAGTCAGGTTAGTAGCGGAAGCAAGCAAGCAAGCAGAAACAGAAACAAAGATAAATAGAAAATCACAAACTCTAACATGAGGATGTACAAGGTTCGGGGATAACTTGCCCCCACTCCTTGTCGTGTCCGTAAGGTGGGCGATCCCTTGATCGTCGGCAGATCAAGCCCCGGGAAATCCGGATAAAGTATAACCTCCTTCTCGGTGGAGAAACCTCTCCACAGCAGTTTCAACAGAGTGATGAAATTAAGCACAGAGAAACACAAGAAGGCTTACAGAGCACTCGGACAGAAAGAACACAAGAACTCTTCACCGAGCTCCACCCAGCACAAATCTCACGCAACAACTCCCCGCTCTTCGTGTGCTTGCTGATGGACTCGCCAAGCTCTCTGCCTCTTCCAAGCGATCAAGTTTGCAGAAGATTCAAATGCTCACAGTTTGCCGTTTCTCAAAGAGTTGTTTCAAAGATCAGAGTTATGCAAGAGAGATATCCTTCACTTCTTCGCCAGCCAACTCTTAAACTTGCTCATCGCCAGATCACCAGGCGCGCCTCTGCAGCTCAACAGCTACTCATCTGCAACAGCCCCAGCTACCACTGACCTCTTCTGGACTCCCTGAACCCTCTTCAGCCGAGCCCCAGATCAGTTCGTCAGCTTCCCAGCCATTGCCAGCAGTGCCAGACGCCCGTTGTACCTGCGAAAGGAAAACAACCAAAACTGACGTAGCGAAAGACTCCGGTTGACCCTCCTTGAGTAATCCCTGCATTACCTGCACACTTAGTAGATGTTTAGCACAGCAAATCAACGGAGAATCAAATATCAGAAGATTCAGAGCAGATATCAGTAGTATTCAGAACGCGATCAGAAGTCTGATAGCGGATTTGAATTAAAGTTATCAGCTACTGATCAATCCACAGACCGATCAGAGAGGACCCTGATCAATCAGGTCACATCCTGATCGATCCAGTGACTCCCTGATCGGTCACACTGGCCGATCAGGGATCGTGGATCGGTCACACTGACCGATCCATCCCTTACTGGAGTTTTCTGCAGCTCCCATAGGCCAAAGCCCCTGATCGGTCACCTGACCGATCAGGTTGTTCCCTGATCGGTCTGGTGACCGATCAGGTCACTCCCTGACCGATCAGGAGCCATCCTGATCGGTCAGGATGAGGAATGCCCTATATTTGATCGGTCAGACAGACCGATCAAGGGTTCTCATAGAGCCCATCTGAACTCTCTCTGATCGTTCACCAGAACAATCAGAAACCCAGCAGAAGCCTTCTGTTCTCTCCCTGATCGTTCACCAGAACAATCAGGAGCCGAACAGAAGCATTCTGTTCTCCCTCTGATCGTTCACCAGAACGATCAGACTTCTCTGGATCGGTCACCAGTCCGATCCACAACAAGGAGTTCGTGCCAACTCCCTGATCGACCGATCCACAACAAGGAGTTCGTGCCAACTCCCTGATCGACTGATCCACAACAAGGAGTTCGTGCCAACTCCCTGATTGGTCTCCAAACCGTTCCAGCTCCGACCAAATCAGCCCTAAGTCCAGCGAACATCCTTCCTAGCCTTCTGTAACTCATTCTGGTCCCAGAGAACGAGCTCACGTGCCCTCTCCTGTTGATGCAGTCTGGCCCTGATTGTTGTTTTGGTGTTGACACCGATTTAAGTTTAGGTGGATGATTATTGATTATGATTAAGTTCTGATCGGGGATCAGGCATGGTATGGAAAATCCTAGTCTGGAGGGCTAGGTGTTGGAAAATCCTAACCTGGAGGGTTAGGTGTTAAAAATCCTAGTCTGGAGGGCTAGGTGCTGGAAAATCCTAACCTGGAGGGTTAGGTGTTGAAAAGTCCTAGCTTGGAGGGCTAGGTGTTGGAAAAGTCCTAATTCGGAAAAGTTGGGTGAAAAGTCCTAGCTTGGAGGGCTAGGTGAAATGTCCTAACTTGGAGGGTTAGGTGCAAATTCCCATCCTGGATAATTAGGTGAAAAAGTCTTGGCTTGGAGGGTCAGGTCCTAGCTTGGAGGGCTAGGATTGGAAAGTCCTAATCCGGAAGAGTTGGGTGAAAAGTCCTAGCTTGGAGGGCTAGGTGAAAAATCCTAGCTTGGAGGGCTAGGTGAAAAGTCCTAACTTGGAGGGTTAGGTGAAAATTCCCAACTTGGAGGGTTAGGTGAAAAATCCTTGGCTTGGAGGGCTAAGGTGGAAGAGAACTTAGCTTGGAGGGCTAAGTTTACGTCCCTGGATCGGTCTGGTGATCGGTCGGGAAGCTGGCACGCTGCCCTGTTGTGGATCGGTCTAGTGACCGATCCAGCAATGACTGATCGGTCTGGTGACCGATCAGGGAGCATACAGTGAGGTTGGGAACCTACTGTACTGCTCCTGATCGATCCGGTGACCGATCAGGGAGTGTGTGTTTCACCTACTGCTTGGCTCCTGATCGGTCGGGTGACCGATCAGGGAGCGAACAGTTGAGGTTGAGTTCTCTTGCTGATCTGAACCTGATCGGTCTGAAGACCGATCAGGGTCACTGTGCAGATCGTTCCGGAGAACGATCCAGCATCGCAGGTTCGTCACTATGATCGATCAGGCTCTAGCCTGATCGGTCTGGTCATGATCTGATCGGTCTGGTGACCGATCAGGAGGCTGCCTGATCGGTCTGATGACCGATCTGGAGGTCTGGACTGCGAAGCTCAGAAATCACCCAAGAAAGGGGTGGATCGTTCGGGTGATCGATCCACAACCTGGGATCGGTCCGGTGATCGATCCAGGAGAAGTCACAAAGAAATCGCGATTTCTGATTGAGCGTTGGGGACCGATCAGGACCTAGCCTGATCGGTCTGGACCTAGCCTGATCGGTCTGGTGACCGATCAGGAGTCGCTCTGATCGGTCGAGTGACCGATCACTTTAATTCAAATTGCACTGTCAGACGCTCTGATCGCGTCTGACCGTATCCGATTCCCTGATGTTTGCCTCTGATACTTGATTTACTGTGTGATATACTGCTCTAACAGTCTGATTAAGCTGCAGGTGACAGGGGAGGATTCAAACACTCAAGGAGAAGTCAATGGAGGCTTTCCTTGGAGCAGGTTTGTCCATTTCTCATCTCAGGTTGCAACGGCTGGAGCTGTAGGACTGAAGCCGCTGACTGAAGCTTGGCTGAGGGAGCTCAGGAAGTTCAGTAAGGGTTCAGTGTAGCTGGCGTTGGCAGTGAGGTAGCTGGAGGCTGCTGGAGATGAGGTCACTTGATGCTTAGTGGAGAAACAAAAGGAACGGGAGACAGCTTCGATGAAGAAAAGTTCAAAAGCGCTACAGCTTGTTTTTTTTGAGTTCTTGCGGCCTTAAGTTCTCCACAACTGTTTGTTGTGTTTGACAAGGTTTCCATCATTCTGAGCAAGCGATCGAAAAGCAATCATCCATTACTTGAGCGCTTGAAGGAGAAAACAAGTAGCTTGGAGTCCGACAGTGGGAAGACACGAAGAAGGGTTCTTGCGTGAGATCGCCACTGGGTGGAGCTCAGGGAAGCTTGCTGTGTTTTTATCCTTGCTAAGTGTTTGAGTAAGATCCTTCTTGTTGTTTCTTTGTGCTTAAACTATATCCTTGTTTGAAACACACTGTGGAGAGGTTTCTCCACTGAGAAGGAGGTTGCTGATTTATCCGGTGTTAACCGGGGTTTGATCTGCCGACGATCAAGGGATCGCCCACCTTAAGGGAACGCCAAGGAGTAGGGGCAAGTTATCCCCGAACCTTGTAAAATCTCCTTGTTAGCGATCTTGCTAATCTTGGTAGTTAGTTTTTTGTTTTAGTTTCTGCACATTCTGTCTTCCATACTTCCGCTGTGCTACTAACAACTTCGAGTGCAGAAACTTGCTAACTGCTCGAAGAAAAAGTGATTAGCTATATTCACCCCCCCTCTCTAGCCATCTCGTCACCAACATCTCCGACCAGTACACGCATTGCTCTGGCCCCTGGACCAAGACTTCGTACCCAGCTTCACTCACCAGGACTTCGTTCAACCTAGCTTCCCTCGCTAGAACCTGGCTTCACTCACCGGGGTTTCAGTCACCCGGCTTCACTCACCGGGATTTTCATCACCTGGCTTCACTCACCAGGACCCAGCTTCACTCATCGGGGTTTCGGTCACTTGGCTTCACTCACTAGGACCCGGTTTCACTCACAGGGGTTTCAATCACCCGGCTTCACTCACTTGGACCCGACTTCAATCACTGGGGTTTCAATCACCCGGCTTCACTCACCGGGGTTTCAATCACCCGAATTCACTCACCGGGAGTCGTGCCCAGTCCCCGACCAGGACTTAAACCAGACTCATCTTATTATCCTAAACTTAAATCGGTGTCAACACCAAAACAACAATCAGGGTCAGACTGCATCAACACTAACTCCTTAGATGAGCTTCCCTAACGTACTATTATCTTATCCCACCCTAGTACTAGGTTGTCCTAGTTTTAATCAAGTCTAGTTCCTTAACTAACCATTTCTATCTTAAGCAAGACAATTTATAAAAAATAAATAAACAAACAATCAGTCAGACATGCAATCAATAAAGCATGCAAAATTCATCAAATAATGAAAATGGTCTTTCTATTGACCTGCCCTAGATCATAACCTCGATATGGTCTATCTAGATAATGGATCTGACTCTTGGGGATCCAATAGTGATTTAGTCTAGGTTGATTAGTCAAGCTTGTCATAGAGACCCATGCTTGGACTCGAGTTCTATTCTGGTTCACAAGTGAAATATATGACTTATATCATGAATTGGTTTTATATCCAAGTCTAGATCGGTTGTATACAACTTTTTATTTTCCAAGAATTATGCCAAGATTATTAGAACTCAAGGTAAATTGTTCCAACGATTTCCTAAGTTCCTTGACTTGAGTTTTCAAGGAGGAATTTTCTTCCTCGAGTTGAGAAGTTTGAGTTGAGGTTCCACCTTGAATTGTCTCAGTCAAGGGACTTGGGTTAGTATCATCCTCAAGGGTTTTTACCTCATTTTAAAAGGATTTGACTTAGACATTGGACTTATCCAACTTATGAGATAAGTAAGAAATCAAATCATATATATTATTTTCTAAATTACGTAACCGCATACAGTGAGTTTTCACCCTTCTGAGATGGATATAGATCTGTGGCTTTGTTCTGACTCGGCTTCTGAATCAAACTCTGACTCAGTGTCAAATTTAGTCTAGATAATGTGAGCTTGTACCGATAGTGCCAAGAGATTCAGTTGACCTTGTTCTTCTTCATCCGAATCATCTGATGACTTGGACCACGTCGCATTTAGGGACTTTGATTGGATCATTCTCTTCTTCTTACGTATCTTTCAAACTTGATTGACTATTCTAGCAGTGATTTCATAGTCGTCTTTAGAGTCTGTCTCATCTTCGGGTTTAGGCTCGATTCGAAACTTATATTTTGCCACCTTTGTCTTGAATTTATCTGCAAGTACAACAATGCTTTTCTCGACCAGTTTAGTATTAGACTATTTGTGCCATTCAAGTTCAAAAAAAAACTCATCTAATTTAGCCTTTGAAAAATCTTTTGAAACATTGTAAGCATCTACCATAGATGCCTACAAAGTATTTCTAGGAAATGCATTCAAAGTATACCTGATTATATCGTGATTCTCATCTTGTTGTCTGATCACGTGAAGTCTGTTTAGGATGTCTTGGATTTGACCATGTAGTTGGTTCGCCAACTCTCCTTCTTGTATTTTTATATTATATAATTTATTTAACAACAAATCACACTTACATACCTTCGTTTTGGAGATTCCCTTGTGTAGCTTGATCAATTTTCGTCAAAGATCCTTTGCACAGTTGAAGGGGCCAACACGGTTGAGTTTCTCCTTTGTTAAGCCACACAATAGGGTCTGGGTATCCTTGGCATCCATCTCAACCTTATTTCTTAGTGATGTGTCCCAATTCTCGCATCCCACGAGTTCTCCATGTCCATTAAGAGGTAGCTCAAAATCAATTTGGACGATAATCTACATATTCACCTGAACCTTTAGGTGGACCACCATTTGGGTCTTCTAGTAACCGAAGTCCTCACCAGAGAAAATAGGTGGATGAACTGTATTGTATCCTTCCTAAAGGGTCTTGTAGGACCGTTGCGCCGAGGGGGGGGGGGTGAGGGGGGGGGGGTGAATCACGTGACTTTTAAAAATGTTTCGCTTTCAAACTTAAAGAGAGTATGTGTGCAGCGGAAGTAAAAGCGAAAAGCACAAAATCAGAACAAAGGTCGATTTTACTTCGTTCAGAGTCTTCGGTGACTCCTACTCGAAGGCTCAGGTCCCTTAGACCATTTTGACGGACAATCTACTAAATATCCTCTACCGGTAAACTCCTAATAGAGTGATCAAGTACAAGAAATGGATAGGAAGTGTAATAACCCTACACTTCCTACTTAATTGAGTACAATAAAATAAATTCGTTACCCAACACAAGTGTAAAACTCATATTTGGCTCATAGGTTGGCGTAGATTATCTGGCAGTGGTTGAATGTAGTCTTGTCAAAGCGGGGCCACAGTAGGAAGACAAGGAAGTAGTTGGATGAGCGCATGAGCTTGCTGAATGTAGAAGCAAGTGATACGTCGAGTGTATGGCAGCACTGCGCATATATAGGGCATCTAAGGTGCCTCAGTTCACAACTGAGGCACCTCAGACCAAATGAATCTCATCCGCGATCCGTAGTCATCAGGCTTGCTGCTCATCCAATCGAAGGCGCCTTGGATCCCTTCTAAGGCACCTCGGAGCCAAACTGAGGCGCCTCTAGTCCGTTGGAGACTCATCGACAACAACGGCTGTTTAGACGCACGCTCGTCCACCTATGGCACCTCCAGTCCAAACCGAGATGCCTCGTGTACTGTTCATCAGAGGAAACTTTTGCAGAAAAACCCTTGCAAAACCAAGTTAGTCTAAAAATAAATGTACCCTGGAAAACAACATTAGTAAACATGCAGTATGGACTAAATGAAATAAGTATTAAATAAATCCTGTCTTCCCAAGACCAAGATTTAGTCAGAGGCCTCAACTTAGAGATCCGAAATGGTTCTAAGTTGGACCGCACCTAATGCCCCAAATGGGACTCGTCTGTTGGTGCAAAATGCATCAGTGATGAATAGTCATCCTCTAGTGTTTCGATGTTGGACAATATACTAAAGTTAGTGACAATATATATGTTTGACAATATAAGGTGTAGTCAAAGTGATCAAGGATTAAACCAAACAGGACCTTATGTTTGGTATGGTAAATCCAGGTTTGATCAGTTTGACAAAGTGTTAAGCCAAATAAGATATGATGTTTGGCAGAATGAATAGAACCTAGGGGGGTTGGTCAGTTTGACCAAGGGATTAAACCAAACCGGACTTGAGGTTTGGTATATTTACTTGAAAGTTGGAGGAAGTCTAGTCAGGATTAAGATGACTAGAAAAGAAATGATTATGGTGGAAGAAATCCTAGTGAGTGAAGATAGGTGGAGTAAATCCTGGTGAGTGAAGCTGGGTCATAGTGAGTGAAGTTAGGTGGACTAAGTCCTGGTGAGTGAAGATGGGTACTAAATCCTGGTAAGTGAAGCTGGGTCATAGTGAGTGAAGCTAGGTGGACTAAGTCCTGGTGAGTGAAGCTGGGCACGAAGTCTTGGTCCGGGGGACTGAGCACTAAGTCCTGGTCGGGGATCGGGCAAAAGCTTTAGTCGAGTGGGAATCACGAATAGAAGTAGAGGCAGGTCGAGGTCGGACGTCTCGAGATCCGGGTTCTTGGAGGCTTAGCAAAATTCCAACTGGAGGCTCCAGTTGGCAAAAGTAACTTCTCTAGTGTGGAGTAGGTGAGGACGCGTTCCCCGGGAAAGGGAACATTAGGCATCAGTTCGACCTATGATTTTGGGTGAAATCCAAAGTCAAAACCAATCAATTAAGGCTAAGATTATTTGTGTTTTTGTCTTGTGTTTGTAGTCTTGCACGTACCTGGAGTTGGAGGCATGATGGGAGAGCAAATGCAGGAAAAACACGACCTGGGAAATAGCTTCCTGGGTGCTTGACTTGAATCAGGCGACCAAGAAGTGTTAGGCACCCTACATGAGGGAAGCCCCTCCCAGGCACGTGGCAAACCAGGCGCCTGAGGCTTCCGAGGCACCTGGGAGGCTCCCAGGCGCTTGGGAAGGGAAGGTTATCCCTCCGCCGAGTTCGTTGCTACGGATGGAATTTTAACCACATGTGGTAGGCGCCCAAGAGCTCAGAGGCACCCGAGAATGCAATATATAAAGGGGTTCGACCCCTCATCTCAGAACATCACTTTCTACATCCGTAAAAGCAGTCTATGTGAAGCAAACATGCTCAAGTCGAAGCTCTGCGACCAAGGAGGCTCCAGGAGGAAGTGCGTTGCACTTCGGACTTCTGGATTGGCTAGATCTTCAATTTTCTGTTGGTTTGTTTTTAAATTAAAAAGCTATACTTGTTTTATTATTATTTCTTTGCTTATAATTCAAACTATAAGACGGGTTTCTCCGCCTCTGGAAAGTCCGGAAAGGAGACCACTAGTGGACTCAAGTTGAGTACTTAGGCCTTGGATGTCCTAACCCTGGGGGATTGGGAACCAAGTAAATCCCACGTGTTTCTCTTGTGTCTTTCTTTGTTTTATTTTATTTTTCCGCTGCCTACTAACCCTGATAGAAAGACGATCAAACGATGTTTTCCGACGAGTCAATTTCGAGTCAATATTCACCCCCCTCTATTGATCGACACTGATCCTACAAGTTGTATCAGAGCCTGGGAGCTCTTCACCAGACTAACAGCCGAAGGAGCAAAGACGCCAAGAATTGAGGGGGAGGAAGGGTGAATACAAGTATTTTTTAAAATTATGTCTATTTTCAAATTCTCTATTATTTGTTTTAAGTGTAGGGAGAGGACACTATAAAAACTATGTCCTACTCGTAAGAATCGAACTTCACCACCGGTGGCAACGAAGGTACCAACGCTAGGAGTCCGGAGGGACAAGAGTCACATCCGACGCTTCAAATGTCAAAAGCAGGGATACTACAAGAATCAGTATCCGACCACGTTAAAGAAGGTACGAAAAGCTAATTTTTACAAAAATATTTTTCAATTTCCTGCAAAATTAGATCTTCTTGCTAAATTAAATTATTTACATGATAAGTTAAATGTATTGCATGACAAATTAGTTAATAATCGATCCAACATTAATAATAGTAAGATACCAAATATTAATTCTTTAATCCTTAGAATTAATGCTATGATTTTTGAAATTAATTCTAATACTTCTAACAACTCTAAGGATAATGATAATATTTCAATTAATAAATTTTCTAATAATTCTAACAACTCTAAGGATAATGATAATATTTCAATTAATAAATTTTCTAATAATTCTTACAACTCTAGGGATAATGATAATACCTTAATTAATAATATTACTCTTAATTCTGATAATTCTGAGGATAATGATGAAATTGTTGTTGATAATTATAATATTTCTGAAATTAATGTTCAATCTATTTCTGAAGATAATAATGATGATAATAGTCAACTCTTAATTAATAATTCTAGAATATAATGATACAACCTTAATTAGCAACCCTAAAAATTATTCTACCTGTTATGAAGATAATGATACAATTTTAAATTCTAAATTTAACCCTAAAGATGAAGAAGAATATGATTCTGAACATGAATATAAATTTATTAAAATTGAAGCTATAAACTAAAAGGCTTACAAGAATTCAAATAAAATAGAAGTGTTAAGTATAATTAAGAACTTAAAAACAAAAGAAATAATAGACGAATTAGTATTTTTTGAATTAATGGAAATGATGCAATTAGACCCAAAATTATTATTCAAATCTTAAAAACTTTAATCGTAATTAAATTCAAACTCAAATCTTAAAAACTTTAATCTTAATTAAACTTTAAATTTATTTTTTTAATATTAATTTAATTCTTAACAACTTTAATTAATTCTTAATAATTTGAAATCTTATTAATTTTTAAAATTTAAACCGTAATTAATTATTAATAATTTAAATTTTAATTAATTCTTAATAATTTAAACCTTAATTAATTCTTAATAATTTAAACTTTAATTAATTCTTAACAATTTAATCTTTATTTAATTCTTAATAATTTAAACTTTAATTAATTCGTAACAATTTAAACTCTAATTAATTCTTAACAATTTAAACCTTAATTAATTCTTAATAATTTAAACTTTAATTAATTCTTAACAATTTGAACTTTAATTAATTCTTAACTAATTAAATCATAATAACTCAAATCTTAATTAATTCTTAATGACTTAAATCATAATTAATTCTTAATAACTTAAAACTTAATTAATCCTTAATAACATAAATTTTAACTAACTCCTTACAACTTAAATCCTTAATTAATTCTTAACAACTTAAAATCTTAATTAATTCTTAAATCTCAATTAATTAACAATTCAATTCTTAATTCAATAAAATCCATGGACTAAATTTCAATTAATTACCTTCAATTATGAAACTAAATAAACTCTACCCAACTGAAACCTCCAACTAAATAACAATAAATATGTCAAAGTGGGTTGACATATTTGCGGGTTCACACTGTCTGTATCAAATTGAGAGTTTGATACTTCATTAGAATCTTAATTAAAATGTTTTGACCTGATTGACTCATGCATAAATGTCATTCCCATGCATCTACTTATCTTTTCTTATATATTTGTCATGTCATCCATGTTTACTTTTCTGCATCATTTAGAATGGATAGATAGGAAAAAAATTGGTTGATACTTGTCTAACCTAGTACCAGGGGTGGGGCGAGATGATAGTACGTTAGGGAAGCTTGGTCTAGGAAGTCAGAAAGGGTAAGGAGTACCCGACCTGGTCGACTTAGCTAAGTAGAACTAGCCGAAGCTACATCGCCACATCCTAGACTAGTTCGATCAGAGTTTTTCAAAGAGTAAATTAAGAGTATTATTTCTTTAAAAGGCTTTGTCTAAGGAAAGGGTTGATGATCCAATAAGGCTACGACCAAAGAAGGCCTCTGTGCCTCGCCAAGACCTGGAAGGCAATTATTGAAATCTACTTTTAAATTACAAATTGTTAAACTTGAATCTAACTCAAGGTCAATCAATCTATAAATTAAAATTGAGAAAAATTATTCAAGCATCTCACAAACACCTATAAGGCAACCGTGCTTGCTTGTATTGTGACACTTAGAACATGTGAGATATTAAGGACTAATTAATTGACAAATGTTTTTGAAAATGTTTTCAAAATCTTTAGGATATGTTCTTAAAAATCTATTTTCAAAATAATGTTTAAACATAATAATGTTTTAATGAATTTCATGCTTGATTGAGTGTTTACTTATAAATACATATTTCAAAAATTATATATCTTTTGGAAAATTATTTGACCTACACATAGACACAAACATTTTAGGTCAACACTAAAGTCCCATAAGATACTTAGGTAGAGGTCCTTGTAGTTAACAAGGGTAGCCAGAAGGTGTCAAGTTCAGGTGGAGACTATATTTTTATAGATTTTTATTTTTAGAAAATTACTTTTCAAAAATTATTTCTTTTCAAAAATTTATATCTTTTCAAAATAGTTTATGCTTTAAAATTTATTATCATTTCAAAATGCATTTCGAAAAATATTTTTTCAAAAACTTATTATGTCATTCAAAATATTTCAAAAATTATTTCTTTGAAAGTTATCATATTCCTTCAAGAATATCTTTCAACAATTGTTTTAATTGCTCTTATGATTTGGATAAACTCTAAAGACACATAGGAAGATTTCTTAATGATCTATAAGAATTCCTAAGATTGTGTCAGAGTTAGGGGGAGTCCTAATCAAATGAAATTAATTTATTTCTATTATTTCTGATTATTTCAAAATATTTTTTATTCTTTTCATTTGAATTAAACCCTAAGACTCATAGGATGATCACTTGTAGTCAACAAGCTTCCTAGGATTGTGTCAAGTTTACGGGGAGGTCAAATTAAAAGAACTAATAAAAGTTTCAAAAATATTATATGTTCATACACTATCTTTTCAAATCATTTGAAAACATAATATTCTTTTTTCAAAACTCATCTTGAAAATCATTTTATCTTTTAAATACTTTTGAAAATCTTTGAATCTTTATCTTGAGTTTGGAAAATTTTCCAAGACACATAGAAAAATTTTCCTTGTAGTTAACAAGGATTCCTAGGATTGTGTCAGAATGGAAAAGAAACCAAATCAAGAAAATTATTATTTTTCAAAACCAAAATACATTGAAAATATTTATAGAAAATCCCTAAGACACATAGAAATTTTCTTGTGGTTAACAAGATTCCTAGGATTGTGTCAGACTTAGGGAAGTTCATTTTCATTTATACAATGTTTTTTTTAAAAGTACTTAGTACCTTTTAGAATATTTTCTAAACAAGTACTTAGTTTTTTTTCAAAAAAAAGGGGAAGGAGTTTTGGAAAATCATTTTTTTAAAAAATATATATAGCATAAGTATTTTCAAAAGGAGAGATTATCTTAAAAGAGGGAGAGAGCCTTAAGATTAGATTTTTTTTTCAAAATCTTATTGCTGGTACAAATTTATTTTTCGTTATTTCCTTTTGATGTGTGACAAAGGGGGAGAGAGGCTTAAGTTAGATTTTTTTAATTTCTCCCAAGTGTTAAACCTAGAACCCTTAGACCTAACATAACTTAAAATTATTGTCAAGCATCAAAAAGGAGGAGATTATTGGTGTAAAATGCATCAGTGATGAACAGTCATCCTCTAGTGTTTCAATGATTGACAATATACTAAAGTTAGTGACAATATATATGTTTGACAATATAAGGTGTAGTCAAAGTGATCAAGAGTTAAATCAAACAGGACCTTATGTTTGGTAGGATAAACCCATGTTTGATCAGTTTGACAAAGGGTTAAGCCAAACAGGATATGATGTTTAGTAGAATGAATAGAACCCAGGGTTGGTCAGTTTGACCAAGGGATTAAACCGAACCAGACTTAAGGTTTGGTATATTACCTGAAAGTCGGAGGAAGTCTAGTCAGGATTAAGATGACTAGCAAAGAAGTCATTATGGTGGAGGAAATCCTAGAGAGTGATGTTAGGTGGAGTAAATCCTGGTGAGTGAAGCTGGATCCTAGTGAGTGAAGCTAGGTGGACTAAGTCCTAGTGAGTGAAGCTGGCCACTAAATCCTAGTGAGTGAAGCTGGGTCCTAGTGAGTGAAGCTAGGTGGACTAAGTCCTGGTGAGTGAAGCTGGGCACGAAGTCTTGGTCCGGGGGACTAAGCACTAAGTCCTAGTCGGGAATCAGGCAAAAGCTTTAATCGAGCGGGAATCACGTATAGAAGTAGAGATGGGTCGAGGTCGGACGTCTCAAGATCTGGGTTCTCGGAGGTTGAGCGAAAGTCCAACCGGAGGGTCCAGTTGGCAAAGGTAACTTCTCCAGTGTGGAGTAAGTGAGGACGCATTCTCCGGGAAAGGGAACATTAGGCATCAGTTCGACCTAGGGTTTCGGGTGAATTCCAAAGTCTGAACCAATCAATTAAGGCTAAGATTATTTGTGTTTTTGTCTTGTGTTTGTTGTCTTGCAGGTACCTGGGGTTAGAGGCAAGATAGGAGAGCAAACGCAGGAAAAATACGACCTGGGAAATAGCTTCCTGGGCGCCTGACTTGAATCAGGTGCCCAAGAAGTGTTGGGCGCCCTACTTGAGGGAAGCCCCTCCCAGGCGCTTGGGAAGGGAAGGTTATCCCTTCGCCGAGTTTGTTGCTACGGATGGAATTTTGACCACACGTGGCAGGCGCCCAAGAGCTCAGAGGCGCCGGAGAATGCATATATAAAGGGGTTCGACCCGTCATCTCAAAACATCACTTTGTACATCCGTAAAAGTAGTATGTGTGAAGCAAACACGCTCAAGTCGAAGCTCTGCGACCAAGGAGGCTCCAGGAAGAAGTGTGCTACACTTCGGACTTCCGGATTGGCCGATTCTTCAATTTTCTGTTGCTTTGTTTGTAAATTAAAAAGCTGTACTTGTTTTATTATTATTTCTTTACTTATAATTCAAACTGTATGATGGGTTTCTTCGCCTCCGGAAAGTCTGGAAAGGAGACCACTAGTGGACTCACGTTGAGTACTTAGGCCTTGGATATACTGACCTTGGGGTGTTGGGAACCAAGTAAATCCCGCGTGTTTCTCTTGTGTCTTTCTTTGTTTTATTTTATTTTTCCGCTACGTACTAACCCTGATAGAAAGACGATCAAACGAAGTTTTCCGACGAGTCAATTTCGAGTCGATATTCACCCCCTCTATCGACCAGCACCGATTGTACATCATCCTCACCGGAATTCGTGTGGGATCGGTGAGATTTATAGAGGGGGTGAATATTGATTCAAAAATTTTGGGATTCAAGTAGAGAGAAAACACAGCGGAAATAAACGAACTTAAATCAAAACAATGCTAACAGATTTGTTTTTACTTAGTTCAGAATCTGTGATAGCTCCTACTCCATGACCCATGTTCCTTGACTGTTTACATTGAGAAAATCTATAAGTTCACAAAAACAGTTACAGATATGCAATTATAAGTACAAAAGAAAATAGTAAAATATACCAACAACTTGAGAAATTGAAAAGAAAGCGTGGGATTGTCAGAGAAGCGTTTTGGCATTTCTTGACTATCTTGGCATAGCAAACTTGAGCACAGATAGCGTTGTAATTGATGTGGAAATCTGTGGCTCGAAATCCCTGATATAGAAGCACTCGGGTGCCTGAGTGCCCATAGGGGCACCCCCAAGTCATCAATCCAGCCGCGTCGTGATCCGCTGATCAAGTCCAAACATTATCCTTCACAGATGCCTGAGAGGCTCTAGGGCACCTGTGTTGATAACATGGTGATGCAATCAACAGCTATCAACTCAGCCTTGCCCAGGCTGAGTAAACCTCACAGGGGCACCCGAGACCTCTCGGGCGCCTTGGAGGATGCTAGTTCAAATCTCTTCAGCTGCAACATAAGGTTAGTCTAAAATACAAATAACATAATATATATATGAAATGAATGCATGTTCGACAGCCGAACCTATCCGATCCTGACTTTGGATTTCAAATGAAATCCTAGGTCAGACCGACACCTACTGTTCCCTCTACCAGGGAACGTGTCCTCACCTACTCCACTTTGGAAAAGTTACCTTTTGCCAACCGGCACCTTCAGTTGTACTTTTGCTCGCCTCCGAAGCTTCCGGATCTCAAGACGTCCGAACCTCGACCCGTCCATATGCAACGCCCAAAATTTTCTAGAATTTTTCCAAAATAAAAGGAAATATAAAAATTTCTTTGAAAGGGTCGGAGCCGAGGCTCAAATCCAAGACCTTTCGTTTAGCATTGGTTTAAGCATCACATTGGGATATGGAAACAATATAAGATAAGGGACAGTAAGCGTCTTTTATGGAAGTTGCTTCAACTTCCACTTAGTATATAAAGGAATAGAAAGAAGAGAAAACCAAGGGATTTCTCATTCCTCCTTCCCTGCGAAAACAAGAATAGGGAAACTAGGGTTTCTCTTCTTTTCTTGCGCCCAAGATCTGGATCGAGCGAAGGAAGTAGACGAGGAGTACCACGCTAGATCCTACATCGGTGTAGTAAGTTTAGAAGCGTAAAGAAGTAAGTAGATCACTCACCTGTAGTAAAAGTAGTTCTCATTTGATTTTAGAACATGATTTTTAGTCTTTTGGTGTTTGTGATCTTAGTATAGCAAGACCAAGGTCTTTATTCACCCCAAAATGAGTTTTGGGAGTTAGGGCACGCAAGGTGCTCGATAAAAGTTCTGAATATGACTGAGGTCTTACTAAGCCCTAGAACGAGTTCTGGGACTAAGATATGAGATAAGAACAAGACCAAGGTCTTGATGTGTTTTCAAAACAAGTTTGGGAACCTTATTTTTTTTTTAAATGCAAAGAATATGCTAAATTATACATTTTAAGCACAAGCATGATTACAAGTTTAAGTATATTACTTTTATTAAGTGGCATGTACCGGGCCAAACCCCACAAGATCTAGGCAAGCCTAGTAGAGACGCTCTAGTAGGGATCGGTGGCTAACTACCCCGAAACCTATTAGGGATGCGCACATTGGTACTATGCCAGACCCAAAGAAGGATGTTTATTATTTTGAAGTATAAGAAGTATAAGAATATATATAAAAGTTTCACGTTTTCAAAAGCAAGCATTTATTTCAAGCATGATAAGCATTTGTCATTTCAAGCAAAGTTTTCAAATGCAAGCATTTGTTATAAGTGAATTCATGAGCATATTCATGTTAGTATAACATCTTCAGTACATATGTTTAAATGCAAGCATTCTTTTGACCAAGAACAAGTTTTATATCGATGGTATGTTTTGTGAGAGTAGGTATCTACTTATTAAGCAATTTGCTTATAGTTTGCATCCTTTTTACTATAGATAAAGGTAAAGAAAGGATGTAAGGCAAGGACGCTCAAGGAAGGATGATTTGTGTCAGTGGCGGTGGAACCATGGAGTGAGATCCTTCGGGGATGAGATTTGCTAGCACTTTAAGTTATTTACTTAAGTTTCATGATAATAGTTTCATTTCCACAAAGATTATAAGTTTGAGTTGTTATTTCGCAAAAGATTTGAAGTTTGAGATACATGCTAAATGGAGTATGATCTAGTCTATGTATTTTGGGTTATTATGATTGTGAGTTCTATAATCTTAGTGTAGTTGAAGTAGAAATGTATTTCATGCAGTTGATCAATGTTTTTGAAGTTTGGAATTGAGTTTCCAGACGTATTAGTCGACTGCTCAAGGTAGTAGTTGACTGCCCTCAGGAAATCGAGGGAACAGAAAGATTGATCGAGTGATTCCCAGGTGGAGTTGACTGCACCAGTCGACTAGTAACTCCACCAGTCGACTGGTCCATGGCCAACTTTCGAACAGAAAGATTGAGGGAGTGATTTGGCTTAGGAGTCGACTAACACCAGTTGACTGCTCAAGGAGTTAGTTGACTGGTCAAAGTCAAGGAGAAAGGAGATGTGACGTCCCTCTAGAGTGAGGAGGGAGGGTCGTTACACCATACTTCTGTCTGTTGTCCTCGCTCAACTAAGACTTCTACTCGATCTTCTGGATCAGGTCTTCGGTGCCCGACCCTCGGTCAGGTCTTCGGTACCCAGTCCTTGGCCAGGACCTCGTGCCCAGTCCTCGGCCAAGACTTAGTGCCCATTCCTCGACTAGGACTTCGTGCCTAGGTAATCTACGACTTTCCTGCACTCTTAGTAAAACATGTTAGATCAAAAAAAATACTTAACATTGAACCCTTTGCCATTATTAAAACCAGGTTTGATCTGGTGCTTCCAACACTAATAATCTCCCTGTTTTTTATTTATGACAACCTGTGGGGACCGGTGCCGTCGATAGAGGGGGCGGGGGTGAATATCGACTCGTAAAAACCTTCGGAAACTTGACGTAAACTTTTGAACATTCTAGATATAGAGTTAGTGTGCAGCGGAAAATATAATGAACGAAAAGAAAGAGACTTGTACACACGGGATTTACTTGGTTCCCAACCCCCTAGGGTCAGTACATCCAAGGCCTAAGCATGGGAAACACCCGTCCACTAATGGTCTGCTTTTCGGACATTTTGGAGGCGGAGAAACCCATCTTACAATGTACGATTTACAATAAAAAATATATGGAAAGTAAGTGCAGAAAAGTAAATCAAACCAAAATAGAAAAGTCAAACGCCCGGCCAATCTGGACCTCCGAAGTGCCGTGCACTTCCTCCTGCAGCCTCCATGGTCGCAGGGCTTTGTCTCTAGCACTTTTCTTTAGCTCGGAATACTCAAAATGATCTCAGAATTGTTGTATCGAGTTAAGGGGTCGAAGCCCCTTTTATAGGCATGGTATAGGGCGCCTGTGATCAATGAGGCGCCTTATAGAGCCTGGTCAAAGCTTATCTCCGCGACAAACTCGCAGCAACCGATAAAGCTTTCAACCAGGGTGCCCTAGACATACAGGGCGCTTGACTGATTCAGGCACTTGTTACATTGAGGGACCCTGGTTAATAGGGGTGCCTAGCTGCTATGTTTTCAACCCTGTTGTGTGTTTGTTTACCTGCTTTGTCTTCAGTTTTAGGTACCTGCAAGATACATAAATACAAGGCAAACACATATACAACCTTAGCCTTAGCGAATTGGTTCTGACTTCAGGTTTCCGTGAAACCCTAGGTCGAACCGACGCCTATGCTCCCATCCCCGGGAACGCGCCTTTCACCTACTTCTCTCAGGAGACTGTTGCCACCCGACCCATCCGGTTGGACTTTTGCCCAGCTTCACTCACCAAGACTTTTGCCCAATCTCACGACCAGGACTTAGTGCCTAACTTCACTTATCAGGACTTTTGCCCAGTTTCACTCACCAGGTCTTAGTGCCCAGCTTCACTCACCAGGTCTTAGTGCTCAACTTCACTCATCAGGACTTTTTCCCAACTTCACTCACCGTCTTACTGCCCAGCTTCACTCACCAGGTCTTAGTGCCCTACTTCACTCACCAGGACTTAGTGCCCATCCCTCAGTCACGTCTTAGGTACCCAGCTCTCGGCCAGGACTTAGTGCCTAGGTTAACTAGGACTTTGGTTCACTTTGGTCCTTTTTTTTCTTGGCTCACCCTTCCCTTGTTCAATGTATCACTGACTTAAGCATATTGTCAAACATTGAAACACTTAGAGGAGGACATCACTGATGTATCTTGCACCAACAATCTCCCCTTTTTTGATGTTTGACAATATCTTAAGTTAGATTGGATGAAAGGGCTAAACTATAATCCTTGGGATAAAAAAACTGATTTTTTATTGGGAAAGCTCTCTATCCTTTGGGAGAAAGAAAAAAAATTTCTTACTTAAGCTCACTCTCCCCTTTTTTTGAAAAAAACATTTTGATTTTCCTTTTGATCCTTTAGGAAGAAAAAAAAACTTCTAACTTAAGCTCACTCTCCCCCTTTGTCATACATCAAAAAATTACACAAACACTTGCACCAACAATGAAAATTAACTTTACTTAAATTGTACAAAAAAAGTATCGTAGGAAAAATATTTGTATTTGTAGGAAAATATTTTGAACTTAGAAGATTCTCGCACTTAGAAAACTATTGCCTTAGAAAGACTTTCATTTAGAAAAGATTTTTCAAAAAATTGCACTCATAAAAAGATTTTCACTTAACAAACAATGCATTTAGAAGAATACTCAGAAAAATGTTGTGAAAAAAAAATTTGAATGATATTTTACATTTAACACATTTTCATTCTGAAAAAGATTGGAAAAAATTGTTCTTTGAAACATGTTAGTATTTTGAAAAATATCTGCACTTTTGAAAAAAAGCTTCGTACTTTGTAAACATTAGTACCTTGAAAAATACTTTTGAATGATATTATGCATTTTTGAAACATACAAGTATTTTTGAAAAATATTATGAACTTTTTTAAAAGAATGTAAGTACTTTGAAAAAATATTATGAACTTTTGAAAAATATAAGTACTGTGAAAAACATTATGCAATTTTTGAAAAATATATGTCCTTTTGAAAAACATTATGCAATTTTTGAAAAATATAAGTATTTTTGAAAAATACTAGTACTTTACTTGACTTGGTTGTTTTTCCAGTGTGACACAATCCTAAGAAACCTTGTTAACTACAAGGACATTTTCCTAAGTGTCTTGGAAAATTCTCTAAATTCAAGTAATTATTATTTCCAAAAAGATTTGACAGTGAAAAAAAATGATAGTATTTTGAAAAAAAATTACTTATGTTTTTAAAAGGATTTTAGAAATACAGTGCATGCAACCATATTATTTTGTTATTAAATGATTCTTTTAATTTGATCTCCCCCTAAACTTGACCCAGTCCTAGGAAGCTTATTGACTACAAGCGATCTTCCTCTGAGTCTTAAGGTTTGATTCAAATTATAAGAACTGTCTAATAATTTTGAAAAATTATTTGTTAGAAATAATTTCTTTTTGATTTAGACTCCCCCTAAATTTGACACATCCTAGGAGTCCTTGTAGATCATGAAGTAGACCTCCTCTGTGTCTTTAGGGTTTATTAAAACCAAAAGAGTGAACGACATTTTGAGTGTGGTAATTCTCAAGGAGACAATTTTCGAAAATACAATTTAGAATGATGATAATTTTAAAGCATAAACCTTTTTCGAAAAACCTAAGTGATAATAATTTTTCAAGCATGGTTTTCGAAAAACCAAAAAAAATCTTTTAAAAGAATAAGACACTCCTCCTGTATCCAACACTGTTTGACTCTATCTAAGTGCCTTAAGGGACTTTAGTGTTGACCTAAGAGGCTTGTGTCTAATTGTGTAGGTCAAACAATTTTTCAAAAAGATATAATTTTGAAAAAGTATAATATATAAGCACTCAGACAAGCATGAAATTCATAAAAACATTATTATATTAAAGCACTATTTTGAAAATAAACTTTTAGAAAATATTCTAAAAATTTTGGAAAACCATTTTTGAAAACCATTTTTCAATTTTTGTTAGTCCTTAACATCTTACCCATTTTAGATGTCTCAGTACAAGCAAGCATGGTTGTCTTATGGGTGTATTGTGAGATGCTTGAATAATTTTTCTCAATTTATTGTTAAATCTAGGAGTTAATCAAAACTTTCGTTAGATTCAAATTTATCAAATAGTAAATTGAATTTGATTTTCGGTAATTGGCTTCCAGGTCTTGGCGAGGTACAGAGGCCTTCTTTGGCCGTAGTCTTTTTTCTATAACTGTTCTAAATTATGCATAAAATTAAACATGAATGACATAACATATATTAAAAAAATAGCAGATGCATGGCATGACAGTTATGCATGAGTCAAACAATTCAAATCATTTTACTTAAGTTTCTAATAATGTATCAAATTCCCAATTTTATACATGTCGTGTGAACCCGCGAATATGCCAACCCACTTTAACATATTTAATTTTACTAACTTAATTGTTGCAGTTTGGGTAAGATTTTATTCAATTTAAGTTTAACTTATTTAAGAATTAATTGGATTTAAGTTAATTGCCATTAAATTAATTAAGAATTAAGTGAAGTTGAAGTTGAATTAATTAAGAATTATTTGAAGTTAAATTAATTACGAATTAATTGAAGTCGAATAAATTAAGAATTAATTGAAGTTGAATTAATTGTGAATTAATTGAAGTTGAATTAATTAAGAATTAATTAAGATTAAATTAATTAAGGATTAACTAATGTTAAATTAATTAAGGATTAAATTAAGTAAAACAATTAATTAAGATTTGTTTAAGGTTGAAATAATTAAGGTAAAAATTGTTAAGATCTAATTAGATTTAGATTTCAAAATTTTTGAGTTAATTAATAATTGTGGTTTAGCTTCATCATCTTCATTATTTCAAAAATGTCCGATTCATTTACTATTTCTTCTTTATTTAATTTTTTAAGTTTTTCTAACAATTCTGATTTATTTGAGTCCTTGTAAAATTTATTAACTGTAGCCTTGATCTTAGAAAATTCACCTTCCTCCTCATCCTCATCATCAAAATCATATCCTTTTACATCTTCAAAGTAGGTGGAGTAATTTTCAGGGCTACTAATTAATGTTTTATAATTTTTTCATGATTATCAAAGAAATTAATAATTAAAATATTACTAAAAGGAATTCATTTTCAATATCCTCAAGGTTATGTTTAGCCTTATCTTTAATATCCTCAAGAATATCCTGAGAAAAATCATTCTTATCCTCAAAATATCTTCAATATTTTCAAATTTTTAGAATTAACTTCAGAATTATCATTGACATTTTCAAATTTAATTTTAGACTTATCAGTAAAATTATCAGATTTAATTTCAGGATTAACAGTAAAATTATTAGAATTAATTTCAGGATTAATAGTAAAATTATCAAAATTAATTTCAGGATCAATAGTAAAATTATTAGAATTAATTTCAGGATTAACAGTAAAATTATCAGATTTAATTTCTGGAATATCAGTAAAATTATATTTAATTTCAGTATTATTAGAATTAATTTTAAAAATCATTGCATTGATATTGACAATTAAAGAATTAATTTTTGATAATTTATTATTGTCCACTTTTGGTACTTGGTCATGCAATACCCTAAGTTGATTATGCAACAGATCTAGTTTATCAGAAAAATCAACAGATTTATCTAAATTATTAATATACTTGAAAGACTGTGCAGTAATTTGGAAATTTTTACGAACATAAATTTTCCGTACCTTGGACGGACACTGATTCCTGTAGTGTCCGTGCTTTTGACATTTAAAGCATTGTACGTGGCTCTTATCTCTCCGGACTCCGGGCGCTGGTGCCTCCTTTGCTGCCGGTGGTGAAGTTCGAGTCTTACGAGTAGGACACTGATTTTTATAGTGTCCTCTCCCTGCATTTAAAGCATGTGATATAAAATTTAAAAATTGACATTTAAAAAAAAATACCTGATTCACCCCTGGGCTCCCCCTCAACTCTTGGCGTCTTTGCTCCGTCGGCTGTTAGTCCGGTGAAGAGCGACCAGGCTCTAATACCACTTGTGGGGACCGGTGCCGTCGATAGAGGGGGGGGGTGAATATCGACTCGTAAAAATCTTCAAAAACATGACGTAAGCTTTCGAATGTTCTAGATATAGAGTTAGTGTGCAGCGGAAAATATAATGAACGAAAAGAAAGAGATTTGTACACAGGGGATTTACTTGGTTCCCAACCCCCCAGGGACAGTACATCCAAGGCCTAAGCACGGGAAACATCCATCCACTAATGGTCTCCTTTCCGGACTCTCCGAAGGCGGAGAAACCCGTCTTACAATGTATGATTTATAATAAAAAATATACGGAAAGTAAGTGCAGAAATGTAAATCAAACCAAAATAGAAAAGTCGAACGCCCGACTGATCTGGACCTCCGAAGTGTCGTGCACTTCCTCCTGCAGCCTCCTTAGTCGCAGGGCTTCGTCTCTAGAGCTTTTCTTTAGCTCAGAATGCTGAGAATGATCTCAGAATTGTTGTATCGAGTTAAGGGGTCGAAGCCCCTTTTATAGGCATGGTATAGGGAGCCTGTGATCAATGAGGCGCCTCATAGAGCCTGGTCAAAGCTTATCTCCACGCCGAACTCGCAGCAGCCGATCAAGCTTTCAACCAGGGCGCCCTAGACATATAGGGCACCTGACTGATTCAGGCGCCTGTTACATTGAGGTGCCTGTTTCATTGAGGCACCCTGGTTAATAGGGGTGCCTAGCTGCTATGTTTTCAGCCCTGTTGTGTGTTTGTTTGCCTACTTTGTCTTCAGTTTTAGGTACCTGCAAGATACATAAATACAAGGCAAACACATATACAACCTTAGCCTTAGCGAATTGGTTCTGACTTTAGGTTTCCGTAAAACCCTAGGTCGAACCGATGCCTAAGTTCCCATCCCCGGGAACGCGCCTTTCACCTACTCCTCTCAGGAGACGGTTGCCACCCGACCCATCCGGTTGGACTTTTGCCCAGCTTCACTCACTAGGACTTTTGCCCAATCTAATGACCAGGGCTTAGTGCCTAACTTCACTTATCAGGACTTTTACCCAGCTTCACTCACCAGGTCTTAGTGCCCAACTTCACTCACCAGGTCTTAGTGGCCAACTTCACTCATCAGGACTTTTGCCCAGCTTCACTCACCAGGTCTTAGTGCTCAGCTTCACTCACTAGGTCTTAGTGCCTAGCTTCACTCACCAGGACTTAGTGCCCAACTCTTGGTCAGGTCTTAGGTGCTCAACTCTCGGCCAGTGTAACACCCAATAATTTTCATGAATTATTATGAATTTTTCTGGCAATTTTTTGAAATAAAAATGGAATAAAAAAATTAAAGGTCGAGCGGGGTTTGATCCTGCGACCACAAGGCAAAGCAAGCCCTTAAGTGAGTTGGGGTAACCAGCAGGCCAAGGGTATCAAGCACAGAAAAGGATGAAGCGAAATAATATTATAGCTAAGTAAGCCCTTTTCATGAAAAGGTGTTTCATCTTCCACTTAAGTTGGGTTAAGATCCCTTTTAGGGTTTCAGGAGGCCGCGTGAGCAGTTTGGGAGGCTGCGAAAAATAGGGAAGAAAAGGAGAGTTTTCTCCTCCTTCTTCTTCCTCTTGAAGTAGAAAACCTAGGGCTTCTTCCCTAGGGCCAAGGGTGAAATTTTCTCGCAAGGGAAGACAAGAGGAGCGCTACGCTAGGAGTTTCCCTAGATATTTAGTGAGTTTTCTTCAAGAAAAAGAGTAAGTAAATCACTCACCTGCAATGAAAGTAGTTTCGCCATGTATTTCTCGTTGTAGAACCATGTTTGTGATCTAAGTGCATGCTTTAAGATTATGGTTTTTTTATTGTGTGTTTTAAGTTCCTAAAGAATACATGTTTTATCATAGAATATGAATTGAAGTAAGTTTTGTGTATGAAACCTAAGTATGACAAGAGTAAGTTCTTGAAAAGTCCCAAAAAGGAGTTTTGGGGTTAAGGGCACGCAAGGTGCTCGATGAAAGTTCCAAGTAAGAAAAGGTAAAGGTTTATAGTGCAAGATTTATGAAAAAGAAAGTTAGCTTGATAAATACAAGCATTATGAGAAAGAAAGTATTTTACTTTTGTAAAGTGACATGTACCGAACAAATGAGAGGCCCACAGAAAGTAAGAAAGAAGCTCTAATAGGGTGCGGTGGCTAGCTACCCCAAAACCTATTAGGGATGTGCGCATTGGTACACTGATACCAGGTACAGTGTCAAGGCCTGAAAAAGTTGATTATTATTTTGAAGTATATGAGTATATGTAAGTGTTTTCAGTTTAAGCATATGTTTTGCTATGTATGTTAACATTGTTATGTTACAAGCATGTTAAAGAGTAAGAGCAAGGAAGTTAGTGGTTTAAAGTATGAAAATGCATAAGTAGCAAGTCTCAAAAGAAATTATGAGCATGTTAGATTTGCCAATGTTTTAATGCTAGTAAATGTTTCAAAGCATGATTGAGCATGATAAGTATGTGAAAGTTTCCATGTGTAAGTATTTCAAAGTGCATGTGTTTTGAAGCAAGCATTATTTGAAAAAAAAGCATGTTTAGCATTGATCGCATGGATTTGTGAGTTAGGATTTACTTACTAAGCAAATCGCTTATTAGTTGCATTTCCTTCTATTGCAGACAAAGGTAAAGAAAAAGCATAAGCTAGGGAGGCGAGCGGGACTTGCATTGATATTCAGTGGCGGCGGAACCGTGGAAGAGATCGTCGGGTTAAGTCTTGTAGAACATGTGTTTTGGTGTTTTGAATTGGTAGAACGAATGACTTTGTTTAAACCTTGCATAGAGACAAAGTTGGGTACAAACTCTAGTCTAGAGTTCATATATTTTGATAGCTTATTTACTTCCGCAAAGACCCTAATTGCAAGTTTATGAGGTTGTTTTGGGTTGTTAAAATGTTTATAAAACTAGTATAGAGTATAGATTTGGAGTTATTTCTTTATATGCTTTGGAAGTGTATGAATTATGGGACCTTGAAAGGAGTTCCCAGATCTGTAAATGTAGGTTTCAGGCGTGCCAGTCGACTGGTTCAGAACCAGTCGACTGCCCTATCGAACAGAAAGTTTCTGTTCGATACACCAGTTGACTGCCAAGAGGCCAGTCGACTGGTGCCGGGCACAGAAAGTTTCTGTGGCTGACACTAGTCGACTGGCTATATAGCAGTCGACTGGTACTATTAAAAGGAAAGTGTTGTAGGGTAGATGGTTAGTGCTTTAGTTTTACAACTAAGAGATCTAGGGGTCAAATCCTTGCAAAGCAAATAAAATGAAAGTTTTTTTTTAAAAAGGAAAAAAAATGCAGAGCAAGTTAAGGGAAGTCAAGTAGTTGTAACCTAAGGCTAAGAATAAGGTAAAGTTAAGGTTAAGTAAAAGTGACGTCCGCTTTAAGGGAGAGAAGTTAAGGTGGGTCGTCACAGCCAGGACTTAGTGCCTAGGTTAACTAGGACTTTGGTTCACTTTGGTCCTTTTTTTTTCTTTACTCACCCTTCCCTTGTTCAATGTATCACTTACTTAAGTATATTGTCAAACATTGAAACACTTAGAGGAGGACATCACTGATGCATCTTGTGCCAACACAACCAAGTTCAAAATTAAGTTAAAACAAATATCTTAATCAAGTAGCAAAAGCATTTAAAGACACAGAGTTCAATATGTTTTTCAAGATAAGAGTAACTTTTTCAAAGTTAGAAATATTTGCAAAAGATACACTTGTAAATCTCTTCGTTAATAAGTAATCTCCCCTATATGTGTTAGGTTTTGAAACATTTGCAATTTGGGTTCAAATTCAAAAAAAACTTGCAAAATTGAAAGAATGCATGAAGCTCCCCCTTAATATGAAATTTGCCCCCTGACGTGTATTTTTCAATGTAAAAGGGATTTTTTTATAACAAGTAAACTTTGAAAAATTCTAAGTATAAGTTTTGAAAAACTCTAAGTAAAATTGAAAGAAAATTCTCACTTTTCCCTTGTTTTTTGAAAAAAATAGAGTTTTGAAAAAGCAAAGTACTAAGTGTTGAAAATTTTAAAAAATAATGTACTTAGTAGATGTTTGAAAAAACCCCTTAAAAGAATTCTTTTGCTACTTAGTAAAAGAAAAAATTTGCCTTTTTTTAAAAAAATCTAACTTTTTAACTTTTCCCTACTCTCTCCCTTTGTCATATATCAAAAAAATTGATTAAGGAGAAGGAAAAGAAAAAATTTTGGAAAAAGAAAGATTCAGGTATCAGAGACTGTGAACATTTTTAAAATGCAAATAAAATTTGAAAAATAATTATAAGTTAACGAAAAAATGATAAATAAATAATGCCAAAAACTATTTTCAAAAAAGCAAGTAAAAAGTTCTAAGTAACTATTTTGAGTTAGATAGATAAACAATAAATAACAAAAAAAACTAATGAAGAAAAAAATTTAGAACCAAGTTAATTCATCCATTTGAGTCTAAGCATGATTTGAGTCTAAGAATTCAAAATTAAACAAGCAATAATTTTGAAAAATAATTTGAAAATCAATAAAAAAAATAAATCCTTGGGCCCTTGTCTAACCTAGTTTATTATTTACTAATTATTATAAAATAGTAGCTTTCACTTGGGTTAGTCAAGTTAAGTAGTCTGATCAAGTTAGATTTTCTAATCTTGATTACTTAACTTGATTGATGTTCAGTTGTATTTATTACCCCAACTACTTTTGATGCACTAACATAAAGCATCTTGAGCTAAGGCATAGGCCTAAGGATCTTAACCCAGTCTAAGTTGTCAAGCAAGGTATTCCTAATGTGCTTGTAAGATGCTGGCTTCTAAGTCTATAGGAGCATGCACTCTAGGGGTTAAGCCTAAGCTAAGTCCATAACGAAGAAATCCCTAATTTTGAGGGGGGGGGGTAAATTTTTGAAGACTAAATCAAAAAATAGAGTAAAAATTCATTTTAAAAAAATATGAATTTTTGAAAAATAGTTAAGGATAATAATTTTTGAAAAATAGCTAAAGAAAATGAGTTTTAAAAGTAACAAAAAATGATTTTAATTAAGCAAAACAAATAAAAGCTATTATACTAAACACAATCAAGTAATAAAGACAAGTCAAATATTAAAGTCAACTAGAGTCAACCAAGTCAAAAGTCAACAGGCAGTTAGTCCCAAATCCAACCAAAAATAGATACATGTCATGTCTATGAAGAAGATGATCTTGGGTGCCACGAATGAAGTAGAGCCATAAGTTTTGCATGCCTAGCCTTGTTTGCATACATTCTCTCCACATGCTAGATCTCCACCTCCTCCCGTAAACTATGAATCTCCCACTCAAGCCGGGTAAGACGCTCGTCTGTAGTCAAAGGAGGTGGAGGTGTTTGCTTTAGCTGCGTCTCAAGCTTGGCAACGAAGTTGTCGTCCTGCGGATCATCCTCCGGCGGAGCTCCCTGTCATCTCCATGAGATGACCCTAGTGGTCGAGATGTCTATTGCGGCTAATGAGAAGTTCCTAATCCCTACCTCATCGAACTCGGTCATACTAATAACCTCACCAGCGTAGATGTCGCATCCGTAAGAATGGAAGAGTGCGGTTAAGATGTGGCATTAAGGTGTCTGAACTCTCGAACGGGTAGAGACACTAGACATGTAGATAATAGTCTAAAAAATGTGGAGTCCAATGTCTATATCGAGATGGTGAATCAGGGTGTAAGAAGCAATGAAATGGCCTCATAACTACATCTCGAGAGGTAAGTGGAAGAATACAACGAACTAAGACTCGATAAAGTGTGTAATCCTGGATACGCAAGTCGAGGGATCAGATGTTAGACATAGTAGGACCCCTCTCACCACTGTAAAAGTAAGTATAAAGTGTATCAAGAGTGATATGCGAGTAAGGAGCAGGAAAAGGAAGGTCCCTAGGGGTAGCAGATGAAAGTGGACTTAGAGGGTCATAGTCCTAGAAAGTGAGTGAGCAAGGTAGGGGTAATGGTAAGGTTATGGGCCTGAACCATGGTAGAGTAGGTAAGATCATCAATCTTGACCAAATTGTTATAAAACTCTACACATAAAGTGGTATTTATTGGGCTAGTGTAGTAGATTGAACGATCAAGTTGATAGTGGTTAATGACCTCTACAACTAAGGGATATGATCGAGTAAAGAAGCCTCTGCTAAGCTAATGAGTCTTAAGTGGTTCATAGATGATGGTTCTAAACTTATTAAATAGAGAAAGTGAGGGAAACCTAAGGTCTGGACTGGGCTCGGCAGTAGGGTTAGCCTCAGTGACACGACATTTACTAAACAGAAGAATAGCATAATAATTAAGCAAAAAGAATAGAAAATAAGGAAAAAAGTTTAGATTAGAATTTTACCGAGGAGGCATAGTCGAATATTAATTAGAGAAGAGGATCATCGGTTGATCGTGACCACTCAGACAAAGTGCAAAAGGGAAAAGGGAGGTGAAAGAGTGTTTTTAGAAGGCTTGGAGGCACCTTGGTTGGTGCTGGGAGGCATCTGTTCGGTGGCTTATATAGTCACCCGTCGAGTGCCCGGGAGCCATAAAGGGGGCCTGGGATCAAAAAAGTTTAGGGTGCCAGAGTGAATTCTCGGGCGCCTGAGGTCAAATGGGCGCCCCTGGTTTTGTAAACCCAGGGGTGACTTGAAAGGCAAGCTAACACGCCTGGGAACTTCCTAGGCGGCTGTTGGTTTCTTCCCATTCGGATGCGATTCTCTCCATGTCCCCGGATTAAAATTTTCTATTAATTAGAAACAATCCGAATGGAGAGAACCTTTCCGAACAACCGTTTTCATCATCGTACTGATCAATTGAGTGATCGCTTGAACAAACTTATTATTCAAGCAATTCAAACTCCTTCACCGATTAGCCTTGGAAAAGACGACGAATTAGATCGCTGGTTTTTGTGTTTATCTTCGGGGTCCATGACAAACATGAATACAATAATTAAATACAAAAACAAAATAAGATTTATACCTCTTGTTTACCTCTCAATCTTCTATCATCGTGTGGGCGACGATCTTCCAAGCAACGAAGTCACCAAAGCCTCCTTCTTCCTTCTCCAAGCTTGCGCCAAAACCCTAGCTTGGAGAAGGAAGAAGGAGGCTTTGGTGACTTTGTTTCTTGATATTAAGTTTTAAATTTTGAAAATTTTTGAAAAATTCAAACTCCTTCACCGATTAGCTTGAAATTAAGTTTAATTTTGAAATTAAATTTTAAATTTTGATATTAAGTTTTAAATTTTGAAAAATTAAGGTAAGTTTAATTTTGAAATTAAGTTTAATTTAGAAATTAAATTTTAAATTTTGAAATTAAGTTATAAATTTGGAAAAATTAAGTTTATATTTGAAAAAATTATGTTAAGTTCAATTTTGAAACTAAGTTCAATTTTTTAATTAAATTTTAAATTTTGAAATTAATTTTTTAAGTTTTAAATTTTAAAAAATTTAGTTAAAAATTGAAATTATGTTTAATATTAAAATTAAATTTAAAAATTTGAAATTAAGTTCTAAATTTCGAAAAATTAAGTTAAGGATTTTAAATCAGAATTTTAATAAGATTAGATTTTAAATTAGATTTAGTAAATTAAGAGTGAAGTTAATTAGGGTTGTGAAGTTGGTTAGGTTGGATTAATCTTGTTAGATCCTAAGCATCCCATTCATTTCTAAGTGATAAAACAAGGAAACTTTATCTGTTTTATGAGATGTGTCAAATTTTATCTTTAAATTTAAATTGAAAACTAAGATTGATTGTACCATGAGTTAGATTTAGGTTTAACAGGTAGTAAATTGAAAATGAATTTAAATAATTGGCTTCCAGGTCTTGGCAAGACATAGGAGCCTTCTGAGATATCGGAGCAACGACCCTTTCATAGACAAATCCTTTTCAAGAAATTGTAATTTTAAGTTACTCTTTGAGAAACCTTGATCTAACTAGTCGAGGATATGGTGAGGTAGCGTCAGCTAGTTCCACGGGCTAAAAAGATAAAATAGGATACTCCTTAACCTACCTGACTCTTTAGATAGGCTTTCCTAATGTACTATCAGCTCGCCCCACCCTAATAATAGGTTGTGTAAGTTTCAATTAAGTCAGTTCCTTATCTAACTATTTCTATTCCTAAACATGACAATTTTATAAAAAAATAAATAAACAAACATTCAAGCAATTTTAACAAACATGCAAAGAAATCATCTAATAATATGAATGATTTCGGGTGCCTAGTTCGAAAATAGGTTGGGCGCCCGTGAGGATTCGGGCGCCCGATTAACCAAGTAATCACAAATAAGTACACAATAAAATTTGAAAAACAAAATTATTAATCAAGTTAAACAAATTTATTAAGTTTCAAAAAGAATTAAGCTAAGTTTTTATTAAGTATGAAACATTATTTAATTAATTTTGAATTATGTTTTAAAATTAAGCTAGGTTCAATTTTGAAATTAAATTTAATAATGAAATTAATTTTAAATTTTGAAATTAAGTTTTAAATAAAAAAAATTAGGTTAATTTTAATTTTCAAATTAAGTATAATTTTGAAATTAAATTTTAAAATTTAAAATTAAGTTTAAAATTTTAAAAAATTATGTAAAGTTTAATTTTGAAATTAGGTTTAATTTTGATTTTGAAATAAAATTTAATTTTAAATTTTGAAAAATTAAGTTAAGTTTAATTTTAAAATTAAGTTTAATTTTGAAATTAAAATTTTGAATTTTAAAATTAAGTTTAAATTTTGAAAAATTAAGTTAATTTCAATTTTGAAATTAAGTTTAATTTTGAAATTAAATTCAATTTTAAATTTTGAATTTAATTTTTAAAATTTAAAATTAAGTTTTAAATTTGAAATTAAATTTTAATAATTGAAATTAAGTTTTAAATTAAGAAAAAATTAAGTTAAGGATTTTAAGTCAGAATTTTAATAAGATAAGGTTTTAAATTAGATTTAGTAAATTAAGAGTGAAGTTAATTAGGGTTGTGAAGTTGGTTGGGTTGGATTAATCTCTTTGGGTCCTAAGCATCTCACTGTTTCTGAGTAACAAAATAGGGAAACCTTATCATTTTTGTGAGATGTGTCAAATTTTATCTTTAAATTTAAATTGAATATTAAGATTTGATTCAACCTTGAGTTAGATATAAGTTTAACAAGTAGTAAATTAAAAATAAATTTTGATAATTGGCTTCCAAGTCATGGCGAGGCACAAGGGCCTTTTTGGTTATCGAGGCAACGATCTTTTCCTAGACAAAGCCTTTTAAAGAACTTGTATTTTCGAGTTACTCTTTGAGAAACCTTGGTCTAATTAGTCGAGGATGTGGCGAGGTAGCTTCGGCTAGTTCCACCAAGCTAAAAAAACCAAATAGGGTACTCATTACCCTACTTGACTTTTTAGATAGGTTTTCCTAACGTACTATCAACTCGCCCCACCCTAATACTAGGTTGTGCAAGTTTCAATCAAGTTAGGTCCTTATCTAACCATTTCTATTCCTAAGCATGAAAATTTTGTAGAAAAATAAACAAACAAACATTTGAGCAATTTTAACAAACATGCAAAAAATCATCTAATAATATGAATAGTTTTTTCTATTGGCTCCACCTGGACTAAAGCCTCGATATGAACTATCTAGGAAATGTATTGTCCTTGGGGAACCAATAGTGACTTGGTCCTGCTTGATTTGTCAAGCTAAGTTTAGGGACCCATGCTTGGACTCGGGTGCTAGTATGGTTCAGAATTGAATAATACGATTTATACCGTGAGTTGGTTGTATACCTAAGTCCGGATCGGTTAAGAATGATATTCTATTTCCCAAGAATCATATCAAGATTCTTGGAACCTGAAGTGAACCTCTCTAGGGCAACTCTAAGTTCCTTGACTTGAGTTTTTAGGAAGGAATTCTCTTTCTCAAGTTGTTGGACTTGAGTTGAGGTTCCTTCTTGAACAGTCTTAGTCAAGGGACTTGAGTTAGCCTCCTCCTTAAGGGCTTTTACCTCATTTTGGAGGGACTTAACCTAGACGTTGGATTTGACCAACTTATGTGATAGATATGATATGAGATCATATAATTCGGATTCAAGGAAGCCTCGTACAGTGAGTTGACCATTTTCTGACATGGAGATTATTCTGGTTCCGTGGCTTTCCTCCAGCTCTGCTTCATATTCAAAATTGGTGTCGAGTTCTTCTGATGTCGTCAGCGTGAGGAGGATCGAGTGGGGTACTTCTTCTTCATCTTCCGAGAATGATTCGTCCCACGTAGCTTGGAGCGCCTTCTTTTTTCGTTGCTTCTTTACTACTTTTAAGTTGGGACACTCCGATTTAAAGTGACCCATCTTGTTGCACCCATAAAAGGTGATCTCCATCTTGCTTTTCTGGCTCATGCTTGGTCCTGTCGGATAATCCTGTGACTGAACCAATTTCTTCTTCTTTTGACTTTTGCTCCTCTTGTTCACACTCCAAAACATCTTGACTAGCTTGGTATAGCCAAAGTCATCTTCGTCAGATTCTGAGTTGGAATCAAACTCGGGGTTTGGTTGTAGCTTTTTATTCTTAATTTTACCTGCAACAAAGGTAATACCTTTCTTGACCTGAGTGGTATTATTTTGTTCATGCAATTAGAGTTTAGAAAATAATTCATCTAAATTTATTTTAGAAAGGTCCCTTGAAACTTTGTAAGCTTCTACCTTAGATGCCCACAATGTATTTCGTGGGAAAGAGTTTAGTGCATACCATATTAAATCTCGGTTCTCTACCTTGTGGTCGATAGCATGAAAATCGTTCATCAGCTCTTGGATGCGTTCATGTAGTTGTGCAGCAATTTCACCTTCTTGCATCATAATGTTGTATAGATTGTTTAGAAGAAGGTCCCGCTTGCTTATCTTTGTGTCGGAGGTCCCATCGTGAAGTTCGATCAGCTTATTCTAGAGTTCCTTCATGCTATTGAAGGGGCCAACACAGTTAAGTTCCTCTTTTGTGAGTCCACACTGGAGAGTTTGAGTCGCGTTGGCATCAACTTCCATCTTCTTCTTCAGGGTTGCGCCCATTCAATGTATCCTTGAAGTTCGCCTTGAGCATTTTTTAGAATTTTGACGCCGGCTTGGATAATGATCCATATTTCCAATTGAGTTTTTAGGTGATCTTCCATGTAGCTCTTCCAGTAGCTAAAGTTTTCTCCCGAGAAGAGAGGAGGACAAGCAGTGCTATATCCTTCATGTTGGGTCATTTAAGATAGAGAACTGCTACAAAGACAGAAATAAGAAAACTTTTCCCAAGACTTGGTCTTGGATTAGTAGTGTGGAAAGAAATATATGTAAAAGAAATCTCGAGTGGTGTTGCACCAACTTTGAGAAACGATAAACTTATGAAGAATAAAACAAAACAAGAAAAATATCAGAAATAGGCAAGAATACCTCTTCTGATAAATTCAAAAATCAAAAAATTCAAAAAAAATGGCTCAACTGGCGGTTTTACCGAATTTGAGCAACTTGCTCTGATACCACTTGTCGGATCAGTGAGATTGATAGAGGGGGGGAGGGGTGAATATCGATTCAAAAATTTTCGAATTCAAGTAGAGAGTAAACGTAGTGGAAATAAAAGAACTCAAGTCAAACCAATGCTAACAGCTTTGTTTTTACTTGGTTCGAAGTCTGTGACGGCTCCTACTCTAAGGTCCACGGTCCTTAACCATTTAGGTTGGGTAATTCTATAAGTTCGCAAAAACAGTAACAGATATACAATTATATGTACAAAAGAAAATTGTAAAATATACCAACAACATGAAGAAATTGAAAAGAAAGCGCGACGTTGTCGGAGTAGCGTTTTGGCTTTTCTGGACTATCTTAGCGCAGCAAACTTGAGCACAGATAGTGTTGAAATTGATGTGGAAAGTTGTGGCTCGAAACCCCTTATATACAAGCACTCGGGCACCCGAGTGCCCATAGGAGCGCCCCATGTCATCGATCCTGCCGCGTCGTGATTTGTTGATCAAGTGCAAACATTATCCTTCTCGGGTGCCTAAGAGGCTCTAGGTGCCTGTTTTGATGACATGGCGATCCAATTAGCAGCTGCCAACTCAGCCTCGCCCAGGCTGAGTAAACCTCATAGGGGCATCAAAGACCTCTCGGGCGCCTGTGTTGTAGGGTGCCCGAGACCTCTCGGGCACTTGGCTTCTTGGGCGCCCAAGACCTCTCGGGTGCCTTGGAGGCTACAAGTTCAAATCTCTTCAACTGCAACATAGGATTAGTCTGAAATACAAATAACATAATATATATAAAATGAATGCATGTTTGATAGTCGAAGATGTCCGACCCTGACTTTGGATTTCAAATGAATCCTAGGTCAGACCGAAGCCTACTCTTTCGTGTGCCGAGGAACGTGTCCTCACCTACTCCACTCTGGAGAAGTTACATTTGTTCGATTGGAGAAATCGATAGGGGGGGTGAATATTGATATCAATTTTTCGGATAAAACCAGAGCAGTTACGCAGCAGAAAATAACAGAACACACATGCGAACACAAGTCGATTTTACTTGGTTCGGAGTCGCGGTCGGCTCCTACTCCAAGGCCCACGGTCTTTGACCGTTCACTTTGGGAAATTCTATAGTCGTAAAAAGATTTTACAAATTGAGTACAGAAATAGAACTGAAAATGAACTTTGCAACACTTTTCGTTACTGATGCCCGAGGTGGATCGAATTTTGGAGCATAGGGTCGTCGTCGGCGTTGGAATCTCGAAGTCGAAGCTGGTCGGAGAGTAGTGCTTGAACGAAAAGTCTTGGAGCGTTGAGACCGATGTGTGTTGAAGCCTTTGGGGTGAACCCCCTTTTATAGCACCCATGGGGCTGCCTGTGTCGATGGGGGCGCCTACATGTGGCCTTGCCTGCGCGATCTCTTATCCGTAGGCTCGATCAGCGCTTATCCATCATCACAGGGATGCTTGAGCTGATGGTGACACTCGTATGATCTCAGGCGCCTGAGCTGAGTATGTCCAGAGGCTTCGTGGCAGTTTGCTTCGCTTGCTTCTGTTTTGTCTTTACACTGGGTTACCCGTCTCCACACAGGCGCCTAGCTCCAGTGGGGAGCCTCAACCTTCAACTTGGGCGCCCGTATCCATCTGGGCGCCTAGCCCCAGTGAGGTGCCTCACTCCATTGAGGCGCCTAACCTGCAGAAAACTAGTCCTTCGTGTTAGTGATATGAGAGAAGTGTCCTAAGGCAATCGCCTTATGATTGTAAACATTTATTTTAATAAATGATAATTCACTATTTGAATATACATGTTTGTGTATTTGATTGGGATCTTAAACTCATCTACTGAATGTCCGCAATACAATTCACAGCATAAGAGAATTTGTGATGGGATCACAACTAGTGATTATCTCTAAATGTGCAATTGTGAAATATTGAAAATATCCCTAGTCGATGAATTGATAAAAATGGACACTATCAATTCTGTTGAGACTAGCATGGGTTATTCTCTAATCAGCTGATTCTCACTGGCTAGCGACATTGGGATGTCCGGAGATAAACATGGATGCTAGTTAAGGGAACTAGTTCATTGGAGTGACTAGCTGTAAAACTTCATATGATAATCTACATATAGATATGTCAATGAAGTTCTTACTGCAGCTTAAGTGCGATGTTCCTTTGACTTGCGGTGTTCAAGTCATCTTGGTCATGGAGACTTATACTTTAACATCGTAAGCAAGCATCTCCAAGGAGGTGTGGACCCAGGATGATTGGGTATAAGCCGAAGTGCCCGAAGATGTTTGAGCAGCCTACAAAGGATTCACCACTCCTTGCGAGGAGATGTATACCCAGGCCTATCGTCGGATTATTACTCAAAGCCTCTGGCCAGAGCATATCATGTTTGGAGTATGAGTCTCTTAAATACATGAGAGTAATTAGAAATCCAAAGGACGAGAAAGACACTACTTGGGCTAGGTGTGACGTAGTCAGTCTAGTGGGGACTGACACAAACAGATCATGTCCTGAACCAAGTGGGTATAAGATGGTGAAGGGAATGGGTACGATTCATTAGAGCTGCTGAAGGGTTTTAGAATTACTTCTAAGGTCAACCGTTGATCTTTCGATTAATTGGGGGTCATGATGTACTACTAGGTGCCACTCATGATCGTTCTATAATTAGTTGATTATAGACGACCAACATAAATCGAAAGCCTATTTAGTCACACGCACTACGAGTAATCTGAGGGATTTAAAACGAGTTGAAAATTAGATTTTCCGATCAAGAGAAATAAGTCGAATCTGAGTTAATCAGAGGCGCAACGGAAGCTAAAAATGGCTAAGTCTTTTGAAGGCTTATTGGGCGAATTAAATGAGTTTAATTCGCGATGGGTTTGGCTCGGTTTGGCCGGCCAAAGAGGGTGTCAACCCTCTTTGGTTTGGTCGGCCACCACTTGGGGAGAAACCAATTTATTTGGTTTAATTAATAAAATGAATCTAGCGCGATTTGTTTTATAAATTATGGATAAATAAATTTGTATAAAGAAATTTATAGAAATTTATTCTTTTTTTTTTGGAAATTAAAATGATCCATGGAATGGTTTATTTTAATTCTATAAAATCAATTATGAATTGATTTTACCATAATAAAGAAAATTTATAAATTTCTTGTAAAATTTATTCCATAATAAAAGGAGAGATGTATTTGATTTATTATAAAGTTAGTTATAATAAAACTTGGCTTAAACGGAATAATTCATGAGAAAATTTATAGGATAAATTTCTTATTAAAATTCCGTTAAGAGAGAGACTTGGCAAGGGAGAGGATACTATATAAAGTAACCAAAGGCAAGCCTTGAATTACTAATTAAGTGATCAAGAGATTAATTCTCTTCCTCTCTCTCTTAATCTCTCCCTCTCCTTCTCCTTTCCTCCTAGGGCCGGCGCCCCCCTTTGCTCACCCTAGGGTCGGCGTCCACCCCACCTAGGGCCGGCGCATCACCCTCCCAATCCAAGGGATTGCCGTGAGTTGTCATCACCAAGAAGGAGCCAACGAAGAAGAAGAAGAAGCGGATCGCGTCTCCTTCCTTCCCGGAATTTAGATTCCGTTTCTTGGTATCTTCGTTATTGAATGTCACTCTATTTCCTCAAATACCTGGGTACTTGATACTTGGTGTAGCTCACATATATGTAATGACATACAGGGGCTAAAGAATAGAAGAAGACTCGTCAAAGGAGAAGCGAATTTGCGAGTTGGAAATGGAGCAAAGATTGCTGCTATTGCCATCAGAACATATTTGCTAAAGCTCCCTACTGGACGTATCTTAGAATTGGATAATTGTTATTTTGTTCCTTCGTTAATAAAGAACATTGTATCTATTTCATGTTTGAATGAAAAGGGTTATCATTTAACTTTTAGTAACAATTGTTGTTACATAACTTTAAATGGCGTTCTTTATGGAAATGGAACTTTATGCAATGGTATCTACACGTTAGATTTATCCGGTGACGTTTTCAATATCGAAGTTAGCAACAAACGTGCTCGAATAGATAATCGAATAGACTCCAATACGTGGCATTGTCGTCTTGGCCATGTAAGTAAGAAACGCATGACCAAATTACACCGATGTGCAATTTTGGAATCATTTGAACCCGGTTCATTTGATACATGCGAATAATGCTTTAAAGGCAAGATGACCAAATTACCCTTTTCCGGAAAAGGTAATCCAGTGGGAGAATTGTTTGGTCTAATACATACTGATGTATGTGGACCAATGTCAACTCTTGCACAAAGAGGCTATAGCTACTTCATCACCTTTATCGATGATCACTCACGATTCGGGTACGTGTTCTTGATGAAACACAAATCTGAAGCTTTTGAGAAATTCAAAGAGTTCAGAAATGGAGTAGAGAAATAGCTTGGCAAAAGTATTAAGATACTTCGATCCGATCGGGGTGGTGAATACTTAAGTCAAGAGTTTCAAGATTATCTTAGGGACAATGGGATATTGTCCCAATGGACTCCGCCGTATACACCACAGCATAATGGTGTATCTGAGAGGCACAACCGAATCTTGATGGACATGGTTAGGTCGATGATGAATCATGCAACTCTTCCAAAATCCTTTTGGGGCTATGCACTTAAGACAACTGTTTACTTGCTAAATAGAGTCCCGACCAAGTTAGTCTCTACTACTCCATATGAGACTTGGAATAGTAAGAAACCTCACTTAACTCACCTTAAGATATGGGGTTGTCCTGCTTATGTGAAGCGGACTATATCAGACAAATTGGATGCTAAGTCTGATAAATGTCTATTTTTTGGATACCCTAAGGAAACGAAGGGTTACCAATTCTATCATCCCTTGGAACAAAAGGTGTTTGTTTCAAGGCATGCTGTATTTCTGGCAAAAGAATTTCTTTTACAAGAAAATAGTGGGAGTGGCATTTAACTTGATGAAGTTCAAGAAACTCCAATAGACATTAAAGAGACACCTAGTCTAGACCCACAACCAATAACTCATAATGATGAGCTATCAGTTGAACCTAAAACAACACCACCTCTTCGAAGGTTTGATAGGACACGCAATATTCCAGAGAGATACGGATTTCTCATAAGTGAATCGAACGACGTGTTACTCATAAGCGATGATGAATCTATCAGTTATGAAGATGTTCTGAAAAGTTCAGAAAGGGACAAATGGCTTGAAGCCATGAAGTCGGAAATGGATTCCATGTACGAAAATCAAGTATGGGACTTGGTTAACCCACCTGAAGGGATTATGCCCATAGGGTGCAAGTGGGTTTTCAAGAAGAAAACCGACATGGAAGGTAATTATGCTTAAATCCATTCGGATGCTCCTGGCCATAGCAGCTCATTATGATTATGAGATATGGCAAATGGATGTGAAAACAGCTTTCCTTAATGGAAACCTGCTTGAGGATGTATACATGATACAACCTAAAGGTTTCACATCGGTTGATAAAACCAAAGTATGCAAGCTTCGATGATCCATATATGGACTGAAGCAAGCATCCAGGAGCTGGAACATCCGTTTTGATGAGACAATCAAAGAGTTTGATTTCTCACAAAATCCTGACAAACCTTGGGTGTACAAGAAGGTTAGTGGGAGTGCAGTCGTATTCCTAGTATTATATGTCGATGACATATTACTTATAGGAAACGATATATCAGTTTTACAGACAGTTAAAATTTGGTTGTCCAAAACTTTCTCCATGAAAGACCTGGGAGAAGCAACCTATATCCTTGGGATTAGAATCTATAGAGATAGATCAAAACGGTTGCTTGGTCTTTCGCAGTCTACATATATAGACCGAGTGCTAAAAAGGTTTAGCATGTCGGAATCCAAGAAAGGTTACCTTCCCATCAGGCATGGGATCAACCTTTCAAAGTCTATGTGTCTGCGCACAGAAGATGAGAGGATTTGCATGAATAAGATTCCTTCTGCATCCGCGATAGGATCTATCATGTATGTTATGCTATGTACTTGGCCCGATGTATCGTATGCTTTGAGCGTCACGAGCAGATACCAGTTTGATCCAGGAACGGATCATTGGGCGGCTGTCAAAATAATCCTTAAGTACTTAAGAAGAACTAAGGATGTGTTCCTAATATATGGAGAAGGAGATATGGTAATACGTTTGTATACAGATGCCAGTTTCCAGACAGATAAGGATGACTCCAAATCTCAGTCTGGATACTTATTTAGCTTGAATATAGGCGCAATAATTTGGAAGAGTTCCAAACAAGACACCGTAGCGGATTCTACCACGGAAGCAGTCTGGATCAAGAAGTTTGTCTCAAAACTTGGTGAGGTTCCAACCATTGATGAAGCAATACCGGTTTATTGCGACAACAATGGAGCTATTGCACAAGCAAAGGAACCAAGGTCTCATCAGCGATCCAAACACGTGCTTCACCGCTATCATCTGATCAGAGAGATTATAAGTAGGAATGATATACAAATTGAGAAAATTCCCACTGAAAGGAATTTAGCGGATCCTTTAACTAAGGCCTTGCCTCAAAACAAGTTTGAGGGTCATGTTAGAGCCTGTGGTATAGGATACCGTAGCGATTGGCATTAGGCCAAGTGGGAGTTTGTTAGTGATATGAGAGAAGTGTCCTAAGACAATCGCCTTATGATTGTAAACATTTATTTTAATAAATGATAATTCATTATTTGAATATACATGTTTGTGTATTTGATTGGGATCTTAAACTCATCTACTGAATGTCCGCAATACAATTCACAGCATAAGAGAATTTGTGATGGGATCACAACTAGTGATTATCTCTAAATGTGCAATTGTGAAATATTGAAAATATCCCTAGTCGATGAATTGATAAAAATGGACACTATCAATTCTGTTGAGACTAGCATGGGTTATTCTCTAATCAGCTGATTCTCACTGGCTGGCGACATTGGGATGTCCGGAGATAAACATGGATGCTAGTTAAGGGAACTAGTTCATTGGAGTGACTAGCTGTAAAACTTCATATGGTAATCTACATATAGATATGTCAATGAAGTTCTTACTGCAGCTTAAGTGTGATGTTCCTTTGACTTGCGGTGTTCAAGTCATCTTGGTCATGGAGACTTATACTTTAACATCTTAAGCAAGCATCTCCAAGGAGGTGTGGACCCAGGATGATTGGGTATAAGCCGAAGTGCCCGAAGATGTTTGAGCAGCCTACAAAGGATTCACCACTCCTTGCGAGGAGATGTATACCCAGGCCTATCGTCGGATTGTTACTCAAAGCCTCTGGCCAGAGCATATCATGTTTGGAGTATGAGTCTCTTAAATACATGAGAGTAATTAGAAATCCAAAGGACGAGAAAGACACTACTTGGGCTAGGTGTGACGTAGTCAATCTAGTGGGGACTGACACAAACAGACCATGTCCTGAACCAAGTGGGTATAAGATGGTGAAGGGAATGGGGCACGATTCATTAGAGCTGCTGAAGGGTTTCAGAATTACTTCTGAGGTCAACCGTTGATCTTTCGATTAATTGGGGGTCATGATGTACTACTAGGTGCCACTCATGATCGTTCTATAATTAGTTGATTATAGACGACCAACATAAATCGAAAGCCTATTTAGTCACACGCACTACGAGTAATCTGAGGGATTTAAAACGAGTTGAAAATTAGATTTTCCGATCAAGAGAAATAAGTCGAATCTGAGTTAATCAGAGGCGCAACGGAAGCTAAAAATGGCTAAGTCTTTTGAAGGCTTATTGGGCGAATTAAATGAGTTTAATTCGCGATGGGTTTGGCTCGGTTTGGCCGGCCAAAGAGGGTGCCAACCCTCTTTGGTTTGGCCGCCACCACTTGGGGAGAAACCAATTTATTTGGTTTAATTAATAAAATAAATCTAGTGCGATTTGTTTTATAAATTATGGATAAATAAATTTGTATAAAGAAATTTATATAAAGAAATTTATAGAAATTTATTCTTTTTTTTTGGAAATTAAAATGATCCATGGAATGGTTTATTTTAATTCTATAAAATCAATTATGAATTGATTTTACCATAATAAAGAAAATTTATAAATTTCTTGTAAAATTTATTCCATAATAAAAGGAGAGATGTATTTGTTTTATTATAAAGTTAGTTATAATAAAACTTGGCTTAAATGGAATAATTCATGAGAAAATTTATAGGATAAATTTCTTATTAAAATTCCGTTAAGAGGGAGACTTGGCAAGGGAGAGGATACTATATAAAGTAACCAAAGGCAAGCCTTGAATTACTAATTAAGTGTTCAAGAGATTAATTCTCTTCCTCTCTCTCTTAATCTCTCCCTCTCCTTCTCCTTTCCTCCTAGGGCCGGCGCTCCCCTTTGCTCACCCTAGGGCCGGCGTCCACCCTACCTAGGGCCGGCGCATCACCCTCCCAATCCAAGGGATTGCCGTGAGTTGTCATCAACAAGAAGGAGCCAACGAAGAAGAAGAAGAAGCAGATCGCGTCTCCTTCCTTCCCAGAATTTAGATTCCGTTTCTTGGTGGTTAGTTTCCTTTCTTCTCTCTTGATCTTCTAGTTGTGCCTTTAGAGAATCTAGTAGTTCTCGTCGGCACAAAACTCGTGACTTTGCGAAGTCATCCCGAAGAGAACTCGGCGTGGATGCAAATAGAGGCGGAGCTTCCAAGGGACGCTACGGTTGGATCTCGTCCCTTTCTTCGAGTTACGTGAGGTACAAAGTAAATTAGTTTACTTTTCCGCAAAGTTTTAATTTATGATCATGTCCACACATCATAAGGTTGCATGCTAGATACGTGGTTAAAATAATTTGAGAAATTATTTTATGCTAATTCTTCCGCTGCACGTAAAAATTTAAAATTTTACGAACCCGTATCCTTGTCAACATGCACCCGGTCCCAACACTTCGATCCCTGCAACAAGGTTAGGTCCAAAACAAAAAGAAGCAAACATGTTAGCCATTATTTACAGCCTAAGCTATCTTGGTTCTGACTTTGGGTCTCCCAAATGGAACCCTAGGTCAAACCGACGCCTACTGTTCCCTCGCACGGGGAACACGTCCTCACCTACTCCTCTCTGGAGAGTTTACCTTTTTGCCAACCGGCTCCTCCGGTTGGACTTTTGCCCAATCCACCTGACCAGGTCTTCGTGCCCAGTCCACGACCAGGACTTCTTGCCCAACTTCCGGTTAGGTCTTCGGTGCCAAGCCCTTTGCCAGGACTTCTTGCCCAGTCCTCGACCAGGTTCTTTGCCCAACTTTCGGTCAGGTTTTCATGCCCAGTCCTTGACCAGGACTTCTTGCCCAGCCCTTTGCCAAGACTTCTTGCCTAGTGTACCTAGGACTTCTTGCTTGTTAGATCACAATAACACCTTAACTTCTGAACCCTTTGCCATTATCAAAACACAGGTTTGACTTAGGTGCTTCTTGCACCAACAATCTCCTCCTTTTTGATTTATGGCAACACGGTTCAAAAAGTTAAGTTAAAAAAATAGTTAACAAGCAACGAAAAAAAACTTAGTTTTCTCCCCCTGAAACGAAAATTCTCCCCTTGAGTTTTTCAAAAATAAGAGGGTTTTTATAAATCTTCTAAGTTCTTTAGATCCAGAAAGTTTTTGCACACTAAGAACTTTCCCATTAAAAAATTTCCCCTACTTTAGAAAATTTTCAAAATTTTTTTTACCTTTATACTTAGAAAATTTTCAAAATTCATTTTTTTGAAATGCATAGATTTGAAAATATTTTTAAGCATTTATTTACTTTATTTTTTTGAAAAGGAGATAAAAGTTTTGAAAAATAAAATTTTGAAAAAAACTTCTTTTCTCTCCTTTCCTTTCTCTCCCCCTTTGCCATATATCAAAAAAATGATTATAGCAAAAAATATTAGAAAAAATATGATGTTCTGTATTGAACCAACTCTAATAAGCATAAACTGGACCAAACCAAATTATATCTTCTTTTTTCGGTCCTGTCTAACCCAGTTAGTTACTTACTAACTGTCATAAATAGTAGCTTTCACTAGGGTTAGTCAAGTTAAGTGATCTGACCAAGTTAGATTTCCTAAGCTTGACACTTAAGCTGATTGCTGTTCAATTGGTATTTATTGCCCCAATTACTGCAGATGCACTGACTTAAAGCATCTTGAATCAAGACATAGACCTAAGCATCTCAACCCAGTCTCGGTTATCGATCAAAAGTACCCTAAGGTGCTTGTGAGATGCTGTCTTCTAGATCTATAGGTGCATGCAGTTCTAGGGTTAAGGCCTAAGTTAAGTTCATTTGCGAAAAAGCCATAGTTTTGATGGGGGTAAGTTTTTTAAAAAAACTAAGTCGGAAAATCTTTTTAAATTTTAAAAAAAGGATTTTTCACAAAACATTAATTAACAATTAATAAAACAATTTTTGAAACAAATGTAGAGCAGTCCTATTCTACAAAGCATAACCCTAACTGCCTTCTTAATGAGCTAAACTCAGACTCAGGTAAGGGTTTGGTGAAGATATCAGCTATGTTTGACTTTGAGTCTACATGCTTAAGGACTATTTTATCCCTGGCTACATGATCCCTTACAAAGTGATCTTTAACTTCTATATTCTTTGCTCTTGAGTGTTGAATTGAGTTTTTAGTTAGGTTGATTGAGCTTATGTTATCAATGTAGACTTGAGTTTGAGTGTAATCAAGCTGGAAGTCCTTAAGAGTGTGCATCATCCATAAGAGTTGTGCCACACACTCTCCTAAAGCAACATATTCTGCTTCGGTTGTAGATAGGGCTACGCAGTGTTGCTTTCTACTGCACCAGCTGACTAAACTATTTCCTAAAAGTCGGCAGCTTCCACTTGTACTTTTTCTATCTAGTTTACATCCAGCATAGTCACAATCAGAATATCCTGACAGTTCAAAGGTGGACGTCCTAGGATACCAAATCCCTACATTTAGGGTGCCCTTAATGTATCTAAGTACTCTTTTTAGGGCTGCTAAGTGCGTTTCCTTTGCACAAGTTTGGTACCTAGCACACATTCCTACAGAGAATAAAATATCAGGTCTGCTAGCTGTTAGGTAAATTAGACTTCCAATCATACTTCGGTATAGCTTAAGATCTACAGGTTTGCCTTCAGGGTCACTATCAATCTTGACATTTGTGGTCATAGGGGTACTTATACTTTTGGAGTTATCCATTTTAAATTTCTTTATTAATTCCTTAGCATATTTAGATTGGTGAACATAATTCCCATCCCTAGTTTGCTTAATTTGTAGTCCTAAGAAGAAATTGAGCTCACCAACTAAGCTCATTTCGAATTCGTTTTCCATTATTTTTACAAATTCCTTTAAAAAGTTTGAGTTGGTAGATCTAAAAATTATGTCATCAACATAGATTTAGGCAATGAAAATGTCTTTTTCTAAGGTTTTAACAAAAAGGGTGAAGTCAATTTGTCCTTGGTTAAAATCCTTAGAAATAAGGTAAGTTGATAAGCGTTCATACCATGCCCTAGGTGCTTGTTTTAATCCATAAAGTGCATTTTTAAGTTTGGAAACATGATCAGGTTTTTCTAGGTCTTCAAACCCTGGAGGTTGTCCTACATAGACTTCTTCTTTGATGAACCCATTTAAGAAGGCTGACTTAACGTCCATTTGGTAGAGTTTGAACCCTCTATGGGCTGCAAATGCTAACAACATTCTAATTGACTCAAGTCTGGCTACTGGGGCATAGGTTTCATCATAGTCTAATCCTTCGACTTGACTGAACCCTTTTGCTACTAAGCGGGCTTTATTTCTAACTATTTCCCCTTGGTCATTTATTTTGTTTCTAAACACCAACTTAGTATCTATAATAGATTTGCCCTCAGGTTTAGGTACTAGTTCCCAGACTTGGTTTCTCTCAAATTAGGCTAATTCCTCTTGCATAGCTATGATCCAATCAGGATCAGGTAAGACTTCCTCTATAGTCTTAGGTTCAATTTTTGAAATTAGTGCGATCTGACTCAGATTTCTATAGGAAGACCTAGTTCTGACTCCTAAGATTGGATCACCCACAATTTGATCAGAAGGGTGACTGAGTCTGGGTTTCTTGGTTCTTCTAGAACTTGGTTTAGCCTCAGGTCCGGCTGGACGGTTTGGTTCAGTATTTCGTTCAACTACTTGGGTTGGTTCATTTATTGGTTCAGTTGATGCAGTAGTTGGTTCAAGAGTTAATTCATTTAGAGGTTCAACTAGTGTTTCAATTGATGGTTCATTTGTTTGTTCATTTTCTTCTTGATCAGTATTTGATTGGTTCAGGTTTTGGTTATTAGATTTTGGATTAGTCTCCTCATCAAAGATTAAGTTAGTTGTTTCTTCAATTTTATTAGTTTGTTTATTATAGACTCTATAGGCCCTACTGGTTGTTGAATATCCTAGGAAAACTCCTGGAGTTAACTTAGACTGAAATTTACCTAGATAGTCCTTGGTGTTCAAGATGTGGACTTTGCACCCAAAGACCCTTAGGTAATGTAGGTTTGACAGTCTATGGTGATATAGTTCATAGGGAGTTTTATTATGTCTTTTGTTAATTAGAACCCTATTTTGTATATAGCAAGTCGTACTAATTGCTTCCGCCCAGAACTGATTAGCTAGGTTAAATTCATTGAGCATTGTCCTAGCGGCTTCCTGTAGGATTCTGTTCTTTCTTTCTACTATCCCATTTTGTTGGGGGGGGCGTTCTAGGACAGGAAAATTCGTGAATATATCCATTTATTCTACAGAATTCCTCAAACCTTTGATTCTAAAATTCTCCCCCATGATCACTTCTAAGTCTTTTGATCTTGGTATCATTTTGATTTTCGATTATCTTACATAAGTCAATAAACAGGTTTAGGGTTTCATCCTTAGTTTTTAGGAACCTAACCCAGGTGAACCTAGAGTAATCATCGATAATAACTAAGTAGTACCGGTTCCCGCTTAGTGACTTGGCTCCATGTGAGTCAAATAGGTCAAGGTGAAGGAGCTCAAGTGTAGTTTGGGTCAAGTCTGATTAAATTGGCTTGTGATTAGACTTGGTTTGTTTACCTTGGTTATACGAGTTACATATTGTGTTTTCATAGTTCTTAATCTTTGGTATCCCTTTTATTAGACCAAGTTGGGTAATTTTGGAAATTAGTCTAACATTTGTGTGACCTAATCTCCTATGCTAGAGGTTGGATTTTTCTAATTGAGTTAAGAGGCATTTTGGTACTACAAGTAGATTGATAGTATAAACATTATTTTTCCTAGTACCCTTAAGCATCACTTCTGAGTCTTGAAGATTTCTAATTAGACAATCAGAGTTGGTAAATGTAACTACATAGCCAGTATCACATAGTTGACATATACTAAGCAAATTAAATTTGAAATTTTCAACTAACAGTACCTTTTTAATTACAAAATCAGTTTTGAGTTTAATGTTACCTGACCCAATGACCTTGAGCGTAACATTGTTGCCAAATGCTACTGAGCCTAGGTTCTTGAACTTGAGTTTGGTGAATTTTAATTTGTCTCCAGTCATGTGTTTGGAGCATCCACTATCCAACATCCATTGGTCCAAATGTTTATATTCCTACACATAAAGTATTTATTGATTTGGATCCAATTTGAATTAAGGATAGCTTAAATTGATCTTCACAATCTAGTCTGTCTCACCTAATCTAGTGTTATCAATCACGTTAACCTTATGGGTTTTGTGAGATAGGTTTTGACAAAAACAAAGATTTTAATTTGAAAAGCATGGTTAATTTTGAAAGGTTAAACTAATTTAAAAAAAATTTTTAACTAAGTTTAACGTTTATTTTGAAAAATTGTGTTGAATCTAGGATTAATTGAAATTTATGTTAGATTCAAATCTGACAATAGTAAAGTGAATTTGATTTTCAATAATTGGCTTCCAGGTCTTGGCGAGACACTAGGCCTTCTTTGGCCGTAGCCTTATTGGATCATCAACCATTTCCTTGAGAAAGCCTTTTATTGAAAATTCATCTTCAAGTTATTTCTTGAAAGATTTTGGTCTAACTAGTTTGGGTCTTGGATCGGTAGCTTCGGCTAGTTCCACCAGAATGGCTTCCCTAACGTACTATCATCTCACCTCCACCCAATACTATGTTGTTCAAATTTCAATTAAGTCATTTAGTCCTTAGTCTAACCAGTCCTAGGTCCAAGCATAATGAATTGCAGAAGGAAATAAACAAGCAATCATGCAATAAAATTAATAAAACTTATCTAATTATGAAAATTATTTTTAAATTGACTCCCCCTGGACTATAGCCTCGATAATGATTTGGCAAGATGTGAATCTTGTCCTTGGGGATCCAATACTGGTTTGGTCCAGCATGATTGTTCAAATAGAGCTTGGGGACCCATGCTTGAACTCGAGTTCTAGATTGGTTCAATACAGCATAATAAGACCTTTGTCTAGACTTGGTTCGATACCCTAATCCAGATCGGTTAAGAACGGACTTCTATTTTCCAAGGATCATATTAAGACCCTTGGAACCTGAAGTGAATCGTTCTAAAGCCACTCTGAGCTCCTTGACTTGAGTTTTCAAGGAGGAATTCTCTTTCTCAAGCTTTTCAACTTGAGTAGAGTTTCCTTCTTGAACCTTCTCGGTCAAGGATCTCAAGTCGGCTTCCTCTTTCAGGAGTTTTACTTCCTGTCGGAGGGACTCGACCTGGATTTTGGCTTTTGCCAAGTTGCGAGATAAATAAGTAATTAATTTAGATAATTCAATTTCAGAGTAACCACTTACCGTTATTTGGCCATTTTCCGAGATTGTGAGCCTTCCGTCATCTGGCTCCGATTCTGATCCAGTGTCGATGTCTTCCGAAGCAGTTAAAGTGAGAAGATTTGTTTGCGGGGCCTCTTCTTCTTCTTCGGAGGAAGATTCATCCCAGGTGGCTTGGAGAGCCTTCTTCCTTCGAGTCTTCTTGGCTTCCTTCAGATTTGGGCATTCTGATTTGTAATGTCCCTTCTTGTTGCATTCGGTGCAGGTGACATTGGTTTTGCTTTTTGAAGTTGAAGGTTCAGCTGGATCTTCCTTCCTTCGGCTTGCTTTCTTTCTATTTGTCTGGTGTTTTAGCTCCTTGTAGTAGTCCCGAACTAGTCGAACCAACTTGGGTCGATCTCCTTCACTGTCTTCTGAGTCTGAGTCTGAGTCAGACTCGTGTGCTGGATGAGGCTTCTTCTTGGTGACTTTTCCTTGGGATTTACCAGCAATAAAGGCAATACTTTTCTCGACCATAGTGTAGTTAGTCTGTTCATGCAATTCTAATTCTGAGAAAAGTTCATCTAATTTAATTTTTGAGAGGTCCCTAGAAACCTTGTAAGCATCTACGATAGATGCCCACAGTGTGTTCCTAGGGAACGTGTTTAGGGTGTACCTGATTAGGTCACGGTTCTCTACCTTGTGACCTATTGTGTGCAGCCCATTCATCAGCTCCTGGATTCTGGCGTGGAGTTGTGCTACTGATTCTCCTTTATTCATCTTTATCGTGTAAAGTATGTTCAGCAATAGATCCCTTTTGTTGATTCTGGTGTCAGAGGTACCTTCGTGCAACTCAATCAGCTTGCTCCAAAGTTCGTTGGCGCTGTTGAAGGGACCCACCCAGTTCAACTCTTCCTTGGTCAATCCACATTGCAATGTCTGAGTTGCCTTTGCATCAGCCTCGATCTTCTTTTTCAATAAGGCGTCCCATTCAGAGTAGTGTTGTGGCACTCCTTCTGCGTTCTTGGGAATCTCCAAGCCAGATTGGATAATTATCCACATGTCCACCTGAGTTTTTAGGTGGACTTCCATCCTGATTTTCCAGTAGAAGAAATATTCACCACTGAAAAGCGGTGGTCTGGCTGTGCTGAATCCCTCTTGCATGGCCATTAATATTTTCTGAAAATTTACAAAAATAAGACAAACTTGTTCCAAGACTTGGTCATGGATTAGTAGTGCGGAAGAAAATTAATAGAAATGAGAAACGATCGAGTGGTGTTACACCAACCTCGATTAACGAGAAAGATTTGAAAAAAATTTAAAATTAATTTTGTAAATCCAAAAAAAAAACTCTCAAATTGATGGTTGCACCAAATTTGAGCCACCCGCTCTGATACCACTTGTTGGATCGGAGAAATCGATAGAGGGTGGGGGTGAATATCGATATCAATTTTTTGGATAAAACTAGAGCAGTTACTCAGCGGAAAATAACAGAACACACACGCGAACACAAGTCGGTTTTACTTGGTTCGAAGTCGCGGTCGGCTCCTTCTCTAAGGCCCACGGTCCTTGACCGTTTACTTTGGACAATTCTATAGTCGTAAAAAGGTTTTACAAATTGAGTACAGAAATAGAACTGAAAATGAACTTTGCAACACTTTTCGTTACCGACGCCCGAGGTGGATCGAATTTTGGAGCAAAGGGTCATCGTCGGCACTGGAATCTCGAAGTCGAAGTTGGTCGAAGCGTAGCGCTTGAACGAAAAGTCTTAGAGCATTGAGAGCGATGTGTGTTGAAGGCATGGGGGTGAACCCCCATTTATAGCACCCATGGGGGCGGATGTGTCGATGGGAGCGCCTACACGTGGCCTTGCCTGTGCGATCTCTTATCCACAGGCTCGGTCAGCGCTTATCCATCTTCACAGGGACGCCTGAGCTGATGGGGCGCCCGTATGGTCTCGGGCGCCTGAGGTGAGTACGTCCAGAGGCTTCATGGCAGTTTGCTTCGCTTGCTTCTATTTTGCCTTTGCACTGGGGCGCCCATATCCACACAGGCGCCTAGCTCCAGTGGGGAGCAGCCTTCAACTGGGGCACCCATATCCATCCGGGCGCCTAGCCCCAGTGAGGTGCCTCACTCCATTGACGCGCCTCAGCTGCAGAAAACCAGACCTTCGATCCCTGCAACCAAGGTTAGGTCCAAAACAAAAAGAAGCAAACATGTTAGCCATTATTTACAACCTAAGCTGTCTTGGTTCTGACTTTGGGTCTCCCAAATGAAACCCTAGGTCGAACCGATGCCTACTATTCCCTCGCACGTGGAACACGTCCTCACCTACTCCTCCCAGGAGAGTTTACCTTTTTGCCAACCGACTCCTCCGGTTGGACTTTTACCCAATCCACCTGACCAGGTTTTCGTGCCCAGTCAGCGACCAGGACTTCTTGCCCAACTTCCGGTCAGGTCTTCGGTGCCCAACCCTTTGCCAGGACTTCTTGCCCAGTCCTCGACCAAGACTTCTTTGCCCAACTTCCGGTCAGGTCTTCTTGCCCATATCTTGACCAGGACTTCTTGCCCAGCCCTTTGCCAGGACTTCTTGCCTAGTGTACCTAGGACTTTTCCTGCACACTTAGTAAGCTTGTTAGATCACAATAACACCTTAACTTCTGAACCCTTTACCATTATCAAAACACAGGTTTGACTTAGGTGCTTCCTGCATCAATAATCTCCCCCTTTTTGATTTATGGCAACACAGTTCAAAAAGTTAAGTTAAAAAAATAGTTAACAAGCAACGAAAAAAAACACTTAGTTTCCTCCCCCTGAAACGAAAATTCTCCCCCTGAGTTTTTCAAAAATAAGTGGGCTTTTAGAAATCTTCTAAGTGCTTTAGATCCAGAAAGTTTTTGCACGCTAAGAACTTTCCCATTAAAAAATTTCCCCTACTTTAGAAAATTTTCAAAAAATTTTTTTCCCTTTATACTTAGAAAATTTTCAGAAAAAGTTTTTCAAGTTTTCACACTTAGAAAATTTCCAGAAATTTTTTTTCAAGTTTTCACACTTAGAAAATTTTCATTTTTTTGAAATGCTTAGATTTGAAAATATTTTTAAGCATTTATTTACTTTACTTTTTGAAAAGGAGATAAAAGTTTTAAAAAATTAAATTTTGGAAAAAACTTCTTTTCTCTCCTTTCCTTTCTCTCCCCCTTTGCCTTATATCAAAAAAATGATTATAGCAAAAAAAAAATTAGGAAAAAAATGAAGTTCTGTATTGAACCAACTCTAATAAGCATAAACTAGACCAAACTAAATTATATCTTCTTTTTTCGGGTCCTGTCTAACCCAGTTATCTACTTACTAATTGTCATAAACAGTAGCTTTCACTAGGGTTAGTCAAGTTAAGTGATCTAACAAAGTTAGATTTTCTAAGCTTGACACTTAACCTGATTGCTGTTCAATTGGTATTTATTGCCCCAATTACTGTAGATGCACTGACTTAAAGCATCTTGAATCAATCCATAAACCTAAGCATCTCAATCCAGTCTAGGTTATCAATCAAAAGTACCTTAAGGTGCTTGTGAGATGCTGACTTCTAGATCTATAGGTGCATGCAGTTCTAGGGTTAAAGCCTAAGCTAAGTCCATTTGCGAAAAATCCCTAGTTTTGAAGGGGGTACGTTTTTAAAAAAAAACTAAGTCGGAAAATCATTTTAAATTTAAAAAAAAAGGATTTTTCACAAAAGATTAATTAACAATTAATAAAATAATTTTTGAAACAAATGTAGAGCAGTCATATTCTACTAAGCATAACCCTAACTGCCTTCTTAGTGAATTAAACTCAGACTCAGGTAAGGGTTTGGTGAAGACTTAGACTACCCTAACAATGTATTCAAATTTAGAAAAGCTCTTTATGGTTTAAAACAAGCACCTATGGCTTAGTATGAAAGACTATCCACTTACCTAATTTCTAAGAGTTTTAACCAAGGTCAAATTGACTCAACCCTATTTGTTAAGACCTTAGAAAAAGACATCTTTATAGCCCAAATTTATATAGATGATATAATCTTTGGATCAAATAATACTAATTTCTTAAAATAATTTATTAAAATTATGAAAAGTGAATTTGAAATGAGTTTAGTAGGTGAACTGATCTTCTTTTTAGGACTCCAAATTAAACAAAACAGGAATGAAAATTATGTTCACTAATCAAAATATCCAAAAGAATTGATTAAGAAATTCAAAATGAAAAATTTAAAAGACTTAAGTACCCCTATAGCCACAAATGCTAAAATAGATAATGACCCTGAAGGTAAGCCAATTGACATAAAGTATTATAGAAGTGCTATAGGGAGCCTACTTTACCTAACTGCTAGTAGACCTGATATCCTTTTTGCAGTAGACATTTGTGCTAGGTACCAAATCTGTGTTAAAGAGTCCCACTTAATTGCAGTTAAAAGAATCCTTAGATATATTAAGGGCACCTTAAATATAGGTATTTGGTACCCTAGGACTTTCAATTTTGAATTATTAGGATTTTCTGACTCAGCCTATGCAGGTTGTAAACTAGATAGAAAAAGTACAAGTGGGAGTTGTCAATCACTGGGTCACAGTCTAGTTAATTGGTGCAGTAGAAATCAACATTGTGTTGCCTTATCTACAATTGAAGCAGAGTATATTGCCTTAGGGGAATGTATATCTCAACTCTTATAGATGATGCATACCCTTAAGGATTTTAACCTAGACTATACCTAAACTAAGGTCGTTATTGATAATATCAGTTCAATAAACCTTATCAAAAAACCCAATCCACCATTCTAGGACTAAACATATAGAAGTGAAATGTCACTTTGTTAGGGACCATGTAGCTAGGGGTGAAATTATCCTTCAACATATAGAGTCTAAATCTAACCTAGCAGATATTGTTACTAATCCCCTACCTAAGTCTGAGTTCAATTCAAAGAAGGCAACTTGGAATGTGCTCAGTAGAGTAGGACTTCAAATGTTTGATCTTGATTTGATTTTGAACGTCAAAATTCTTTAAGATTCTATGTTTGATTCTGATTTTAAAAATGATTTCAAAAATCTTTATTTCAAATTTCAAAACTTTGTTTTCAAAATTTATTGCATTTTTTCGATACATAGTTTATACTTTGAGTTTAAAACTACCCCTTCAAAACTAGGGTCTTTCTTCGACATACACTTAGCTTAGGCTTAACCCTAGTATGTATGCTCCCATAGATTTAGAAGCCAGCATCTCACAAGCATATTAGGGTTAACTTGATCGACAACCTAGACTCGGTTATGATGCTTAGGACTGTTGCCCTAGACTTAGATGCTTCAAAATCAGTGCATCGACATAAGTTATGGGCATTATAAATGCAATTCAAATTAATCAAGTCAAGTATTCTGACTAACTGAGTTGATTTATAAAATATACTTGACATGACTAACCCAAGTGAAAATTATTGTTTATTATAGTTAGCAAGTAGCTAAAAGGTTAGATAGATGTCTAAAAGGAATTGACTTTATGTTTTGAATATTTAAAATTATTTTTAAATTTTTTCTTTCATGCTTGGACTCAAAATGGAGGTACCTAGACTTGACTTAGACTTAGCCTAGACTTAGACATTTTACTTAGACTTATTCTGTTACTTGAAATTACTCGCTCTAATACACTTAGCTATTCTTACCCTCTTATTACATGCATGATTTTGATATATGGCAAAGGGGGAGAGAAAGAAATGGAGTTCAAAGAAAAGAGTGCTATTTTACCAGTCTTTTTGTTTTTCGAATTTTTTCGCTTTTCGAAAATCGCTTTTCAAAAATTAAGTTTTTTTTAGTATTTTCGAAAACCAAGCTTCTTTTTAGTGTTTTTGAAAACTAAGTTTTTTTCGAATGCTTTGGACCTATTTTTAAAATGACTCAACATTTTGAAAAACTACATAGTCTCTCTTCTTAGTTTTTGAAAAACAGTTAACTTTTACAAAAAGAATGTTTTAGTACTTAAGCTTTTCAAAAAGTAAGCAAAATTTTCAAAAGTATTCTTTCAAAAAGCTTAAGTCAACTAAGTATTTTTACAATTTTTTTCTAAAGAAAACTTAACTTAATCTCTGAACTTTTTTAATCATATTTGAAAAAGACTAAGTCTATTTTGAAAAATATCATCTTCTCTATAATCACTAATATTAAATGATCTAGGGGGAGATAACTGATTAAGGAGAAAAGATTAAAAGTAATTTTATTTTCCTGTTAAAACTTGTTTAGGCTTAACATTGAACTAGGTTGCCATAATCAAAAAGGGGGAGAATGTTGGTGCTGGAAGCACCAGATCGAACCTTGTTTTGATAAGTGGCAAGGAGTTCAAGTTGAGCTGGTATGGTGTACTAATGAAGTTGTTGAGATTGCAGGAAAATCCTAGGTAAGCTAAGCAAGAAGTCTTGACCTACAAGGTTGAGCATGAAGTCCTGGTCAGGGATCGAGCAATGAAGACTTGGCAAGTGAAGCTGAGCACGAAGTCTTGGTCGGGGATCGGACAACAAAAACTTGGCGAGTGAAGCCGAGCACGAAGATTTGGTCCAGGGGGACCATGTAGAAGACTTTGCCGAGCGGGGATCATGGATAGGAGTCGAGACGGGTCAAAGTCGAACGTCATTGAGTTCTGGGTTCTTGGAGGCTGACCAAAAGTCCAACTGGAGGTTTCGGGTGGCAATAGGTAAACTCTCCTGAGAGGAGTAGGTGAGGATGCATTCCCCATTGAGGGAATAGTAGGCATCGGTCAGAGCTAGGGTTTTAAGTGAAGCCTGAAAGTCAGAACTAAGACAGCACTGGTTGTAATTCATATATGTCTTAGTTCTATATTTTATTATTGTATGTTTGGAACTGACCCTTGTTGCAGCTAAAAAGATAAAGTAGTTGACTGGGGTTCCTGAATGGGACTCAGGCGCCTGAGAGCCGCCATCGGGCAGCTGAGCTGGCGCAACGGTTTGGCTTACGTGGCAAGTGCTGAGTGGAGGATCCACGTTGGCACTCAGGCGCCTGAAAGGGACTCAGGCGCCTGGCCAGGATAAAGTTTGACCAAACAACAGATAGAGTTTCTGCCTGGTACGCTGCAATGAGGGCACCTGAAAGTGTAGGATCGGTGCCGGTCGATAGAGGGGGGGGGGTGAATATCGACTCGAACTTTTGTCAGAAAACTTCGTCGTTCATTCATCTTTTTATCAAAGTTAATACGCAGCGGAAATAATAAAGAAAGACACAGCAAAAAATCTCCCGGGATTTACTTGGTTCCCAACCCCCCAGGGTTACATCCAAGGCCTAAGTACTCAGCGTGAGTCCACTAGTGGTCTCCTTTCCGGACTTTTCGAAGGTGGAGAAACCAGTCTTACAGTTTGAATTACAAACAAAGAAATTATAATAAAAACAAGTACATCTTTGTAAACTAAAAGCAAACCGACGGAAAATGAAGATTCGGCCAATCCGGAAGTCTGAAGTGCAACACACTTCCTCCTATAGCCTCCTTGGTCTCAGAGCTTCAACTTTATCGCTTTTGCTTCGCATAGATTGCTTTAGCGGATGGGAAACTTGGATTCCTTAAAGTGAGGGGTCGAACCCCTTTATATATTGCGTTCTCGGTTACCTCAGGGCTCTTGGGTGCCTGCCATATGTGGTCAAAATCTGATCCGCAACAACTAATCTCGCCAAAGGTAAGACTGGCTTCCCAGTTTCGTGGGAGCCTCCCAGGCGGCTGGGAAGCCTCAGGTGCCTGGCTTACAAGGCGCTTGGGAGGGGTTGCACTTATCCAGGGCGCCCAACTTCTTACTGGGCGCCTGATTCATTCAGGCGCCCAGGAAGCCTTCTTCCCATGTCGCATTTTTCCTGCGTTTGCTCTCCTATCTTGCCTCCAACTCTAGGTACCTGCAAGACAACAAACACAAGACAAAAACACAAATAATCTTAGCCTTTATTGATTGGTTCTAACTTTGGATTTCTCCCAAAACCCTAGGTCGAACTGACGCCTAATGTTCCCTTTCCCGGGGAATGCGTCCTCACCTACTCGACCCTGGAGAAGTTACCTTTGCCAACCGGGACCTCCAGTTGGACTTTCGCTCAGCCTCCGAGAACCTGAATCTCAAGACGCCCGACCTCAACCTGTCTCTACTTTTGTCCGCGATCCTTACTCAACTAAGTTTTTTACCCGATCCTTGACCAGGACTTCGTGCTCGGCCTCCGAGACTCCCGGATCTCGAGACGTCCGACCTCGACCCGTCTCTACTTCTGTCCGTAGTCCTCGCTCGGCTAAGACTCCGTTGCTCGATCCCTAACCAGGACTTAGTGCTCAGTCCCCTAGACCAAGACTGCGTGCCCAGCTTTACTCACCAGGACTTCGTCAACCTAGCTTCACTCACTAGGGCCCAGCTTCACTCACCAAGATTTCTTCCAACCTAGCTTCACTCACTAGGACCCAGCTTCACTCACCAGGATTTCTTCCAACCTAGCTTCACTCACTAGGGCCCGACTTCACTCACCAGGATTTCTTCCACCATAATCACTTCTTTGATAGTCATCTTAATCCTGACTAGACTTCTTCCAACCTTCAGGTAAGTATACTCCCAAACCTCAAGTCCGGTTTGGTTCAATCCCTTGGTCAAACTGACCAATCTTGGGTTCTATTCAATCTACCAAATATCAGATCCGGTTTGACTATCCCTTTGTTAAACTGATCAAACCTGAGTTTACCATACCAAACATCAAGTCCTGTTTGACTAAACCCTTGATCACTTTGACTAAACCTTTGGTATATTGTCACTTATAGTTCTGCCAAACATCAGGTCCTGTTTGGCTAACCCTTTATCAAACTTGGGGTTCTCCTACCAAACATCAGCTCTTGTTTGGTTTAACCCATGATCACTTTGACTAACCTTAGTATATTGACAAACATCGAAACCCTAGAGGATGACTGTTCATCACTGATGCTCTTTGCACTAACAGAAAGGTCATTAAGGTGCCTGAGTAAGTACTATAAAAAGGGATCGAGTGCAGCTGTTTAGTACAACAATTCTAAGACTACAATCAGTTTCTTCTTCTGTGTGCTGTTCGACCAAAGTTTCGATAAACGCTTAAGCGTTGTCCGACTCTTCAAACAAAGATCTTCCTTTTATTTCAGGAGTCGATATAATTATTTTTCTTTTATTTCACATTTTAGTTCTGTAATTTATAATATTCTTACGATTATTAGTATTACCCAAAGTAAACGATCAAGGATTGTGAGCCTTGTAGTATGAGCCGATCAAGACTCCGAAGCAAGTAAAATCAACTAGAGTTAGCGATCGTGTTGTGTTTTATTTTCCATTGCTTCCTATCTCTCTCTAACTCCGATGCTTATTCTAACCTTAAGTTTTCGCTGTGTACTCTATCATCGTTAAGTTTTAAAATTCGAAATTTTGTTAAGCGATATTCACCCCCTCTATCGCTCAATCTCGATCCTACAAGTATAGAGTCTATAAGTGAGGTCATTTATGCTCTTAGGTCCTCCTCTTTCGCCAAATCCAATATAAGTCCCTTAACCCTAGACTTTATGCTATCTAGTCCTTTCTAAATTAAGGTTTTGAAAAATCATCCCCTCTAATTTAATGTATTAACCCGTTACGTCCTCCCTAGCTTTGGTTCACAACCAGTTTACCCCTTAAATTCAGTTTGGGTCCTGGAAAGCCTAATTCCTTTCCGAAGAAAATTCTTGAACAATTTTTAAACTCCAATTTACCGTATTTAACATTCTCTCCCACTAATAAAAATTTGATCCCTAAATTTCGTTATATACCATAGTGAACACTATCAAGAAGTATGTAGCTATAGCTGTTGTACAGAAATTAACCATGCATAGCTCAAATAAATTGGTGGGGATAGCGAGCTCGGATCACATCCTCACTCTCCTACGTAGCCTACTCATCTGAGTGATATTGTCATCTGACTTTGACCAGTCAGATTGTCTTATTCCACAACTAACGCTCTTTTTGTCCCATTTGTACAGGAATCTCCTCGTAGGTTGCATCAGGCTGGAGTAGAACCGAGATATCTAACAGCACATGTAAAGGGTCTAGTGCATACCTCCTCAACATAGATACATGGAATACATCGTGTACGCCAATAATAGAGGATGGAAGTGCTAGGCGATACACCATTGTGTTGGATCGAGAGAAACGATAGAGGGGGGGGTGAATATCGTAAATCGTTCGGATTAGAGTTAGAGAAATTACGCAGCGGAAGAATTAAACACAAAACACAAACACAAGATCTTTTACTTGGTTCGGAGTCGTGGTCGGCTCCTACTCCAAGGCCCACGGTCGTTGACCGTTTACTGCGGTCAATTCTATATGTGCGCAAAATAGTTTACAGACAGATATGATAATTGTAGTACAGTAAACAAAACAAACAGCTCTTCGTTACCGACGTCCGGTGTAGATTGTATTTTCGGAGCAGAGGGACGTCGTCGGCGCTTGTATCTCAAGTTGGGAGGTTTCCAGAGTAGAGCGCGGGAGTAGAAGAGCGTGAGTGTGTTGGAAGAATTGATGTTCGAAGCCTTGGGGTCGAGGGCCTTTTTATAGCCCCTGGGGGTGCCCGGAACATCGGGGGTGCCCCCTCCCCCCCACGTGTCATCTGATCTGAGTTCCTCTCGGTCAGCTCTGATCCCTTTAAACTCGGGATCGAGCTTTGACGGGGGCGCCCAGGACGCTGGGGGCACCCGGGTTGACTCGATCCGCTGGCTTCTCGCTGGCTTGAGTTTATCCACTTCGTTAGCTTTAGCTCAGGGCGCCCGGACCATCCGGGGCGCCCGGGAGCATGGGGCGCCCCGCCCAGTAAGCTGCCGAAGCACATCTTTGCTTCACTCGTTTTGTATTGACCTTGGGGGCGCCCAGAACACTGGGGGCGCCCTGCTCAGCCACTTGCCTCTCTCCTATGGGCATTCTGAGATGCAGACACACGTTCCTTCAGTCTTGCATCCAGGGTTAGTCCAAAACAACATAAAGCCATTAAGTATTCGGTTTATACAGCCTCCGCTGTCTTGGTTCTGACTTTGGGTCTCCAAAATGGAGCCCTAGGTCGAACCGACGCTTACTGTTCCCTCGACGGGGAACGCGTCCTCACCTACTCCTCTCGGGAGAATTTACCTGATGCCAACCGGCTCCTCCGGTTGGACTTTTGCCCAGCAGCCCTTCGCCAGGTGCCTAGTTGTCCTTCACCAGGTCTTCAGTACCAAGCTGTCCTTCGCCAGGTGCCTAGTAGTCCTTCGCTAGGGCTTTGTATCCTGGCATTCCTTCGCCAGGTGCCTAGCAGTCCTTCGCTAGGGCTTTGTATCCTGGCATTCCTTCGCCAGGTGCCTAGCAGTCCTTCTCTAGGACTTTTCCTGCACACTTGAGTAACATGTTAGATAAAATTATATCTTAACTTTTGAGCCCTTTTGCTATTATCAAAATACAGGTTCGACATGGGTGCTTTCTGCACCAACAATCTCCCCCTTTTTGATTTATGGCAACCCTGGTTCAAAAAGTTAAGTTAATCAGAACATATAAAACAAAATTTTGTTTCCTCCCCCTAGAAGGAATCTCCCCCTAGATTTTCCAAAAGTTCGTGGGGTTTTTGAAACTAACTTCTAAGTCTAAAGATGGATTTTACTTAGAATAATTTTCAACATAAACTTCAAAGACATATTTTCCAAAATAATTTTGATTGTGCACTTTGAAAAACTTTTTAAAATTTTTTTTGAGAACTTAAGTTTAAATACTTAGAAAATTTTTTGCAAACTTAAGTTTAAATTCTTAGTAAATTTGAAAACTTAAGTTTAAGTACTTAGGAGAATTTTTAAAGCTTAAGTTTAAGTACTTAGCAAAATTATGAAAGCTTAAGTTTAAGTACTTAGGAAAATTTTGAAAGCTTAAGTTTAAGTACTTAGGAAAATTTTGAAAGCTTAAGTTTCAGGTACTTAGCAAAATTTTGAAAACATAAGTTTCAAGTACTTTAGGAAAATTTTTAAAAACTTAAGTTTCAAAACAAATGATAAAATTTTGATGAGTTTCAAAACAAACAAAAACAAAATTTTAATTTTGATGAGTTTCAAAACAAACAAAAACAAAATTTTAAAGTTTCTCTCTCCTTTCCTATCTCTCCCCCTTTGCCATATATCAAAAAAAATAAAGCAATATTGAAAAGATAAATTGTATAATTGCAGAAAGAAAATTGCTAAATTGCATAATTTGCTGTACTGAACCAATACAGGATATGAACTAAATCAAACCAATTTCAATTTTCTCTTTTAGGGTCCTGTCTAACCCAATTAGCTACTTACTAACTGTTATAAATAGTAGTTTTCGCTAGGGTTAGTCAAGTTAAGTGTTCTGTTCAAGTTAGATTTTCTAAACTTGACACTCAACTTGATTACTGTGTAAATTGTATTTAGTGCCCCAATTACTGCAGATGCACTGACTTAAAGCATCTTGAATTAAGGCAAAGACCTAAGCATCTCAACCCATTCTAGGTTATCAATCAAAAGTACCCTAAGGTGCTTGTGAGATGCTGGCTTCTAGATCTATAGGTGCATGTAGTTCTAGGGTTAGGGCCTAGGCTAAGTCCATTTGCGAAAAAGCCCTAGTTTTGAAGGGGTGGTTTTTGAAAGTAAAACTAAGTCGAGAAATTGATTTTAAAGTTTGAAAAAATTTCAAACTAAGTAAAAGTGATTTTGAAATAAAATTTATTTCAGAAACTGATTTTAAAATGAGTTAAAAAAAAGCAAAAGTAGAGTAACCCTAGTCTACCAAGCATAATCCTAACTGCCTTCTTAGTGAGCTGAATTCAGACTCAGGTAGGGGTTTGGTGAATATGTCAGCTAAGTTAGACTTAGAGTCTACATGCTTAAGAACTATTTCACCCCTGGCTACATGATCTCTTACAAAGTGGTGTTTAACTTCTATGTGTTTAGTTCTAGAATGTTGGATTGGATTCTTGGTTAGATTAATTGAGCTTATATTGTCAATGAAAACCTGAGTATGGGTGTAGTTGAGCTGGAAGTCCTTAAGAGTGTGCATCATCCATAGTAGTTGTGCTACACACTCTCCTAAAGCAACATACTCAGCTTCAGTTGTGGATAGAGATACACAGTGTTGTTTTCTCCTGCACCAACTTACTAGACTATTTCCTAACAGTTGGCAGCTTCCACTTGTGCTCTTTCTATCTAATTTACAACCAGCGTAGTCAGAATCTGAGTATCCTGACAAGTCAAAGGTTGAAGTCCTAGGATACCAAATCCCTACATTTAGGGTGCCCTTAACATATCTTAGTATTCTTTTTAGGGTTTCTAAGTGCGTTTCCTTAGCACAGGTTTGGTATCTTGCACACATACCTACAGCAAAAAGGATATCAGGTTTGCTGGCTGTAAGGTATAGTAGACTTCCAATCATACTTCTATAGAGTTTAAGGTCTACTGGTTTACCATCAGGGTCACTATCTATTTTTACATTTGTGGCCATGGGGGTACTTATGCTTTTAGAGTTATCCATTTTAAATTTCTTTATTAATTCTTTAACATATTTGGATTGATGGACATAGTTTCCATCTCTAGTTTGATTAATTTGTAATCCTAGGAAGAAGTTGAGCTCTCCAACTATGCTCATTTCAAACTCATTTTCCATTATTTTCACGTATTCTTTTAGAAAATTAGAGTTGGTGGACCCAAAGATTATGTCATCAACGTAGATTTGGGCAATAAAGATTTCATTTCCTAGGGTTTTAATAAATAAGGCTGAGTCAATTTGTCCTTGTTTAAATTCTTTAGAAATTAAGTAAGTTGATAATCGTTCATACTAGGCCCTAGGTGCTTGTTTTAGTCCATATAGTGCTTTAGTAAGTTTATAAACGTGGTCAGGTCTTTCTAAGTCCTCAAACCCAGGGGGTTGTCCTACATAGACTTCTTCCTTAATAAATCCATTTAGGAAGGCTGATTTTACATCCATTTGATATAGTTTGAATCCTTTATGGGATGCAAAGGCTAATAACATCCTAATGGACTCAAGTCTAGCTACTGGGGCATATGTTTCGTCGTAATCTAACCCTTCTACTTGGCTGAATCCTTTCGCTACTAAGCGGGCTTTATTTCTGACTATTTCTCCTTGATCATTTAGCTTATTCCTAAAAACCCACTTATTGTCAATAATGGATTTGCCTTCAGGTTTAGGTACTAGTTCCCAGACTTGGTTTCTCTAAATTGGGCTAACTCCTCTTGCATAGCTATGATCCAATCAGGATCAGGTAAGGCTTCTTCTATAGTCTTAGGTTCTATTTTTGAGATCATTTCTATTTGACTAAGGTCTCTATAGGACGACCTAGTTCTGACTCCTAGAGTTGGATCACCCATAATTTGATCGGTTGGGTGATTGAGTCTAGGTTTCTTGGTTTTTCTAGAACTTGGTTCGGCCTCAGGTCCGGCTGGTCGGTTTGGTTCACTATTTGATTCAATTCTTTGAGCTGGTTCAATTATTGGTTCAATAGTTGGTTGATTTGATTCAGTAGTTGGTTCAATAGTTAGTTCGTTTATGGGTTCAATTAAAGATTCAACAACTTGTTGATCTTCTTGATTAGTATTTGATGAAGCCAGATTTGGATTGTCAGATTTTGAGTTAATTTCTTCATCAAATATTAGATTAGTTGTTTCTTCAATTTTCTTAGTTTGTTTGTTGTAAACCCTATAGGCTCTACTTGTTGTTGAGTATCCTAAGAAGATGCCTCGGGTTGATTTAGACTGGAACTTACCTAGATAGTCCTTGGTGTTTAGGATATGGACTTTGCACCCAAAGACCCTTAGGTAGTGTAGGTTTGGAAGTCTATGGTAGTATAATTCATAGGGTGTTTTGTTGTGTCGCTTGTTAATCAGGACCCTATTTTGGATGTAGCAAGTTGTACTAATTGCTTCTACCCAATATTAGTTAGCTAAGTTAAATTCATTGAGCATAGCCCTAGCGGCTTCCTGTAAGGTTCTATTTTTCCTTTCAACTATCCCATTTTGCTGGGGGTTCTAGGACACAAAAATTCGTGTATATACCCATTTACCTTACAGAATTCCTCGAACCGTTGATTTTCAAATTCTCCCCCGTGGTCACTCCTAAGTCTTTTAATTTTAGTATCGTTTCGGTTTTCAATTAACTTACAAAAGTCATTGAATAGGTTTAGGATTTCATCTTTGGTCTTTAGAAACCTAACCCAGGTAAACCTAGAATAATCATTAACTATTACTAAGCAGTATCGATTTCTGCTTAGCGACTTGGCTCCATGTGAATCAAATAGGTCAAGGTGCAGGAGCTCAAGTGTGGTTTGAGTTTGATCAGATTGGATAAGTTTATAATTAGACCTGGTTTATTTACCTTGATGACATGATTCACATATTAAGTTTTCATGATTTTTAATTTTAGGAATACCTTTAATTAGGCCAAGTTGGGTGATTTTTGAAATAATTCTTAGGTTAGTGTGACCTAGTCTCCTATGCCAGAGGTTTGATTGTTCTAACTGAGTTAACATGCATTTAGGTACTAGGGGTAGGTTTATAGTGTAAACATTATTTTTCCTAGTGCCCTTAAGCATGATTTCTGAGTCTTGCAAGTTTCTAATCAGGCAGTTAGAATTGTTGAAGGTAACTACATAACCAGAATCACATAACTGACTTATGCTAAGCAGGTTAAATTTGAAATTTTCAACCAAAAGGACTTTCTTAATAACAAAGTCAGATTTAAGTTCAATATTACCTGACACAATTACCTTGAGTGTAGCATTGTTGCCAAATGCCACTGAGCCTAGGTTCTTGAACTTGAGTTTGGTGAATTTCAATTTATCTCCAGTCATGTGTCTAGAGCAACCGCTATCCAACATCCATTGGTCCAAATCTTTATGTTCCTACACATAAAGAGTTTTGTTGATTTGGATCCAATTAGAATTAGGAATAGCTTAAATTGATTTTCACAACCTAGTCTGTCTCACCCAATCTAGGGTTAGCAATCACTTTAGCCTTTTGGGTTTTGTGAGACAGGTTTTGGTAAATAGAATTTTGAAAAATTATGATTTATTTTAAAAAAAATCTAATTAGTTTTTGAAAGCAATTGATTTGAGTTTATTTTAAAAATAATGTTTGAATCTATAATTAACTGAAATTTTGTGTTAGATTCGAATTTGACAAAGAATAATTTGAATTTGAATTTCAAAAATTGGCTTCCAGGTCTTGGCGAGGCACTAGGCCTTCTTTGGCCGTAGCCTTATTGGATCATCAACCTTTTCCTTGACAAAGCCTTTTAATAAAATTTCATTTTCAAAATTATTTTTCAAAAAATTCTGGTCTAACTAGTTTGGGTCTTGGATCGATAGCTTCGGCTAGTTTCACCAGTCTAAAGAGACCAAGTAGCGAATACTTGACCTTATTAGAATTGGTTTCCCTAACGTACTATCATCTCACCGCCACCCAATACTATGTTATTCAAATTTCAGTTAAGTTGGTTCAGTCCTTAAACTAACCATTCCTAAGTCTAAGCATGACAAATTGCAGAAATTAAATAAACAATCAATCATGCATATTGCAAACAAGAATTGAATTTTATCTAACAATAAATATTGTTTTCAATTTGGCTCCCCCTGGACTAAAGCCACGATAATGGTTTGGCAAGATGTGAATCTTGTCCTTGGGAATCCAATACTGATTTGATCCAGTTTGTTTGTTCAGGTATAGTTTAGGTACCAATGCCTGAACTTTAGGTCTGGACTGATTCAGTATAGCAAGGTAGGATCTTTGTCTAGATTTGGTTCTATAGCCTAGTCCGGATCGATTTAGAACTGATTTCTGTTTTCCAAGAATCATGTCAAGACCCTTGGAACCAGAAGTGAATCGTTCTAAAGCTGATCTAAGGTCCTTAACCAGAGTTTTCAGGGAGGAGTTCTCTTTCTCAAGTTTTTCAACTTGAGTAGAGGTTCCTTCTTGAACCTTCTCAGTTAAGGATCTAGAGTCAGCTCCCTCTTTTAGGAGTTTTACTTCCTATTGGAGGGATTCGATTCGGAGTTTAGCTTTCGCCAAATCTCAAGAAAGATAAGAAATTAACTCGGTTAACTGACTTCTAGTAAAACCACTTACCTTGATTTCGCCGTCCTCTGAAAATGTCAGTCTGCCGTCGTCCTGTTCCGATTCTGACTCGGTCTCGATTTCTTCTGAGGCGGTTAGTGCGAGTAGGTTCGACTGTGGGACCTCTTCTTCTTCTTCTGAGGAGGACTCGTCCTATGTTGCTTGAAGTGCCTTCTTCTTCCTTGTCTTCTTTGTTTCCTTCAGGTTGGGGCATTCGGTCTTGTAGTGGCCCTTCTTCTTGCACTCGTAACAGGTCACGTTGGGCTTGTTCTTTTCATTTGAGGGTTCAGCTGGTTCATCCTTTCTTCGGCTGGCTTTCCTTCTGTTGGTTTGGTTCTTCAATTCCTTATAGTAGTTCCGGGCCAGTCGAACCAGCTTAGGTCGATCTCTTTCTTCGTCTTCTGAGTCTGAGTCTGAGTCAGACTCGGGTGCAGGTTGAGATTTCTTCTTGGATACCTTTCCAATTTTACCTGCAATAAGGGCAATACCTTTCTCGGCCAGGGTGCAGTTAGTCTGCTCATGCAATTCAAATTCTGAAAATAGTTCATCTAGTTTAATTTTTGAAAGGTCCCTTGAAACCTTGTATGCATCTACCATAGATGCCTACAAGGTATTTCTCGGGAAAGCATTCAGAGCGTACCTTATCAGGTCACGGTTTTCTACCTTGTGACCGATTGTGTGTAGTCCGTTCATTAGTTCTTGAATTCGGGCGTGGAGCTGAGCTACTGTTTCATTGTCGTTCATCTTGATCGTATACATCTTGTTCAGGAGGAGATCTCTCTTGCTGATCCGAGTGTCTGAAGTTCCTTCGTGCAGCTCGATCAGTTTCCCCCACAACTCCTTGGCACTGTTGAATGGACCCACCCGGTTCAGCTCCTCTTTTGTTAAGCCGCATTGGAGGGTCTGGGTGGCCTTTGCATCAGCTTCAATCTTCCGTTTTAGAGCGGTGTCCCACTCTGTGTAGGTTTGAGGTACTCCTTCAGCATTCTTTGGAATCTCCAGTCCGGACTGGATGATTATCCACATGTCCACCTGAGTTTTCAGGTGGACCTCCATTCTGCTCTTCCAGTAGGAGAAGTCCTCCCCACTGAAGAGAGGTGGTCTTGCGGTGCTGAAGCCTTCTTGCATGGCCATTTTATCTGAAAAGTAAACTAAGAGGAAAGAAAATATCCCAAGACTTGGTCTTGGATTAGTAGTGCGGGAAGTAAAAGAAAAATATTTGTCGAGGGGTGTTGCACCGACCTCAATTAACAAGAAAAATTTCGAACAAAAAAAATTTCGTAAAATCTGAAAAATTCTCAAATCGGTGGTTGCACCAAATTTGAGCTTCCTCGCTCTGATACCACTTGTTGGATCGAGAGAAACGATAGAGCGGGGGGTGAATATCGTAAATCGTTCAGATTAGAGTTAGAGAAATTACCCAGCGGAAGAATTAAACACAAAATGTGAACACAAGATCTTTTACTTGGTTCGGAGTCACGGTCGGCTCCTACTCCAAGGCCCACGGTCGTTGACTGTTTACTGCGGTCAATTCTATATGTGCACAAAATAGTTTACAGATAGATATGATAATTGTAGTACAGTAAACAAAACAAACAGCTCTTCGTTACCGACGTCCGGTGTAGATTGTATTTTCGGAGCAGAGGGACGTCGTCGGCGCTTGTATCTCGAGTCGGGAGGTTTCCGGAGCAGAGTACGGGAGTAGAAGAGCGTGAGTGCGTTTGAAGAATTGATGTTCGAAGCCTTGGGGCCGAGGGCCTTTTTATAGCCCCTGGGGGCGCCCGGAACGTCGGGGGCGCCCCCCCCACGTGTCATCTGATCCGAGTTCCTCTCGGTCAGTTCTGATCCCTTCAAACTCGGGATCGAGCTTTGACGGGGGCGCCCGGGACGCTGGGGGCGCCCGGGTTGACTCGATCCACTGGCTTCTCGCTGGCTTTAGCTTTACCTCGGGGCGCCAGGACCATCCGGGGCGCCCGGGAGCATGGGGGCGCCCGGGAGCACGGGGGCGCCCTGCCCAGTAAGCTGCCGAAGCACATCTTTCCTTCACTCATTTTGTATTGACCTTGGGGGCGCCCGGAACACTGGGGGCGCCCTACTCAGCCACTTGCCTCTCTCCTTTGGGCATTCTGAGCTACAGACACACATTTCTTCGGTCCTGCATCCAGGGTTAGTCCAAAACACAATAAAGCCATTAAGTATTAGGTTTATACAGCCTCCGCTGTCTTGGTTATGACTTTGGGTCTCCAAAATGGAGCCCTAGGTCGAACCGACGCTTACTGTTCCCTCGACGGGGAACGCATCCTTACCTACTCCTCTCAGAAGAATTTACCTGATGCCAACCGGCTCCTCCGGTTGGACTTTTGCCCAGCAGTCCTTCGCCAGGTGCCTAGCTGTCCTTCGCCAGGTCTTCAGTACTAAGCAGTCCTTCGCCTGGTGCCTAGCAGTCCCTCGCTAGGTCTTTGTGTCCTGGCATTCCTTCGCCAGGTGCCTAGCAGTCCTTCGCTAGGGCTTTGTATCCTGGCATTCCTTCGCCAGGTGCCTTGCAGTCCTTTTCTAGGGCTTTGTATCTTGGCATTCCTTCGCCAGGTGCCTAGCAGTCCTTCGCTAGGACTTTTCCTGCACACTTGAGTAACATGTTAGATAAACATTATATCTTAACTTTTGAGCCCTTTTGCCATTATCAAAATACAGGTTCGACTTGGGTGCTTTCTGCACCAACACATTGGTCCAACCCTTTTGAGAATCTGAAAAGGACCAATATAACGTGGAGTAAGCTTACCTTGAAGGTCAAACCTCTTCACCCCTTTTGTGGGTAAAACTCACAAAAATACATGGTCACCTACGGAGAACTCCAACGGTCTCTGTCTTCAGTCACCATAGCTCTTCTGGCGGTCTTGTGCCTCGGACATCCTACGTCTGATGGTGCGGATTAACTTTGCCTCGTGCTGGGCTCTTTGAGGTCCTAATAGCTGGGGTTCCCCAACCTCCTACCAAAGGGTGGGTGTCCGACATGGCTTACCATACAACGCCTCAAACGATGTCATTTGAATAGCCGCATGATAGCTGTTGTTGTAGGCAAACTCAACAAGATGAAGATGATCCTCCCAATTGCCATGAAAATCCATAACAAAGGCTCTTGGCAAGTCCTCTAAAGTCTGGATGTTGCGCTCTGTCTGTCCGTCTGTCTGTGGATGAAAGGCGGTACTGAAGTTGAGCTATGTACCCATTGCCTTCTACAGACTCTGCTAGAAATGTGAGGTAAAACACAGAACCCGATCGGATATAATACTGAACGATATGCCATATAATTTGATAACTTCTCTGCAATACAACTCTGCAAGTCTTTCTAGAGAGTCAGTCCTCTGAATAGCTATAAAATACGCGGATTTGGTCAATCGATCGACGATCACCCAAATTGAATCATGGCCTCGTCTGGTCCTAGGTAGTCCCACCACGAAATTCATAGTAATGTGCTCCTACTTCCACTCGGGAATGGGGATCCTCTGAAGTAACCCAGTAGGTCTCTGATGCTTTGCCTTAATTAGCAATGTCCCGGTAAGTTGAGAAATAATATTAATTATATGGTGTGCTGTTGATTATTGACGGAATCCGTGTCCTAGTGAGTTGGGATGATGATGCCCCCTTGATGAACTCATAAGGTTCATCATGTTAAACCCTGTAGGTGGATTTGATCCGACATGATGATAAGGTTGAGTGGAACTAGTCAAGGAGCCAGAAGTCGATTAATTAAAATTATCAGTAATTTAAATTAATCGACGGGCATTCGATATCTTAAACATGGGGGGATGGATGACTCATAATAGGTGGAGCCCATATGACAATATGGGGATTGGTGAGGATGTTCAATGAAGATCCTTTAGTGGAATGGATCTTCATTAATGGATTGGTTTTAGATCCATTAGTGGACCAAGATCTAACTCCTCCTCTTGGTCCCTACCTTAGCCCTAAATAAACCCCATAAGATCATGAACCCAAGGCTTGATCCAATTCATTAAACCCTTGGTTTTTCTCTTCTCTTCTCTCCCTCACTTTCTCTCTCCTAGGGCTGCCGGCGGAGAGGGCACAAGAAGGTGGCGCAAGGTGACAAAGGGGAAGAAAACTCATCCTTTCTTCCTCCCTTTTGATCCTTTTCTCTTCTTCTCCCTTGGAGGACTCGGCAGGAAGCTCGGGAAAGGAAACCCGGCACCACCTTGAGGCAAGGTGGCTGACGGCTTGCGTGAGCAAGGGAAGAAGGCCGACGGGTTGAAGTTAAAGGAAGAGGGAGTGTTCTCCTTCTTCCTATCCTATTTCTTCATCTTCCTTTTGTTTCCTCACCTAGATACCTTGTGGCCGAATCCTCCTTGAGGTTGGAAGTGGTCGGCGGCACTTGGTTGGAGAGGAAGGAGCGCCGGCGGCAACCCTAGTGGCTAGGGTTTGTTGGAGTGGGAAGAAAGAAGAAAGAAGGAAGGAATTGGAGTGCCTTTTGTGATCTCGGTTCTCAGTAGCTCGTCGCCCACATGACGTCCGGGAGGGAAGGGACATAAGGTAGAAGGCTACAAGGTAAAGAGAGGTATATTTCTCTCTCGGCTCTAGTTTCTTGTCTCATCATTTTATGAGTTAATTAATTGTTTTGATTGTTTGATAATCATAGATAATAATTAATTAATTGGACCTTGATTATAAACACAAAAATTGGCGATCTAATCATCATCTTTTCCGCGGTCATTTGGTTAGGAGAATTACAAGGCACGATCTTTGTGATTGGCCAAGTTGTAATTCGTACCGAACGATACAATGACGAGATGGTCGTTGGGAGATGGCTCTCCATTCGGATTAAATTTTTAATCCGTAGACATGGAGAGGTCTCTCGAGAATGACCAAGTATTCGCTAGGGAAACCCACCAAGTCATACCCAACAATTGGTATCAGAGCTGAGGTTTCCAGTTTTGTGTGTTTAGGATTGGTTAATTACTTGCACTTTCCCATATATTTTATTTTGCAGGATGATATGTGGATGTGCGTTGGCTAACTTTGTGTTGTAGGCACTAGATTCCAACATATCATGGCCAAATAATTGTTATGTATGAATGGTTGTACTATTTTTGTAAATTAATTAAATCCTCAGGGTTGACGAGGCTAGATAGTATTTAATTTTTATAAATAAATACGACACGTGTTTAGTCGAGCTTTTTGTTTACTTGCAATCTAGATTTTATGTACACTGTTAGTGATATGAGAAAAATGTCCTAAGACAATCCCCTTATGATTGTAATGATTTATTTTAATAAATGAATATTCACTATTTGAGTATACATGTTTATGTATTTGATTGAGATCTTAAACTCATTTACTGAATGCCCGCAATACAATTCACAGTATGAGAGAATTTGTGATGAATTCACAACTAGTGATTATCTCTACATGTGCAATTGTGAAGTATTGAAATTGTCCCTAGTCGATGAATTGATAAAAACGGACACTATCAATTCTGTTGAGACTAGCATGGGTTATTCTCTAATCAGGTGATTCTCACTGGCTGGTGACATTGGGATGTCCGGAGATAAACATGAATGCTAGTTAAGGCAACTAGTTCATTGGAGTGACTGGCTGTAAAACTTCATATGGTAGTCTACATATAGATATGTCAATGAAGTTCTTACTGCAGCTTAAGTGCGATGTTCCTTTGACCTGCGGTGTTCAAGTCATCTTGGTCATGGAGACTTATACTTTGACATCTTAAGCAAGCATCTCCAAGGAGGTGTGGACCCAGGATGATTGGGTATAAGCCGAAGTACCCGAAGATATTTGAACAACCTACAAAGGATTCACCACTCCTTGCGAGGAGATGTATACCCAAGGCCTATCGTCGGATTGTTACTCGAAGCTTCTGGCCAGAGCATGACATGTCCAGAGTATGAATCTCTTAAATACATGAGAGTAATTAGAATCCATAGGATGAGAAAACGTTACTTGGGCTAGGTGTGACGTAGTCAGCCTAGTGGGGACTGACACACATAGACCATATCCTGAACCAACTGGGTATAAGATGGTGAATGGAATGGGGCACGATTCATTAAAGCTGCTGAAGGGTTTTAGAATAGTTTCTAAGGTCAACCGTTGATCTTTCGATTAATTGGGGATCATGATGTACTATTAGGTGCCACTCATGATCGTTCTATAATTGGCTAATTATAGACGGCTAACATAAATCGAAAGCATATTTAGTCACACGCACTACGAGTAATCTGAGGGATTTAAAACGAGTTGAAAATTGCATTTTCCAATCAAGAAATATTAAGTTTGGTTGAGCCAAACGATTAGTCAAAACTGAATTTATTTCAGACACATCGGAAGCATAGAATGGCTAAGTCTTTAAAGACTTAATGGGTGAATTAAATAAGTTTAATTCATTAAGGGATTTGATCTAAAGTGGTATGTTTTATTATAAGCTTAAAATAATCCATGGGATTATTTGAATTAAAATAAACCAAAGAGTTGGTTTGTTTTATAAAAATTTATAATAAATCAAAGATTACAAAATTATGGATGATATAAATTTTTATATAATAAACCAAGGTTTAGTTTATTTTTCATGGAAATTAAAATGAACCATGGATTGGTTTATTTTATTTTATAAAATCAATCAAGGATTGATTTACCATGATAAGAAAATTTATTCCATAAGAAAAAAGGAGACTTGGTCGGTTTTTATCATGAATTAAAATATGATAAAACTTGGCATGATGGAATAAGTCATAGAAAATTTATTCCATAAGAAAAAAGAGACTTGGCGGTTGAGAGACCACTATATAAAGGACCCAAGGCAAGACTTAGAAATCAATCGAAGTATTCTTGCCTGGGCTCTCTCCCTCTCCTCCCTTCTTTCTCTTGGCCGACCACAATTCCTCTCCCTTCTTCTTGCCGTGAGCACAAGGAGAAGCACCGAGGCGACGAAGCTCTTCTGTTGGGACGATCTTCCTCTCCGGCCATCATCACCTTGGGATTGGGCGCAAGTCATCTTCCTCCTTCTCGCCGGAATTGTGATTCCGACCAACCTTGGTAGTGAGTTTTTTCGATGTGATTACTTCTCTCTTGGTTTTCTTGTCGCATTCTCGGAGAATCTAGTAGTTCTCGAGAACACGAAACTAGTGGCTTTGCGAAGTCATCCCGAAGATACTCGGTGTGGACGCGAATAGAGGCGGAGCTTTCGAGGGACGCTTACGGTTGGATCTCGTCCCTTCCTTCGAGTTACGCGAGGTAATATGTAAATTAGTTTACGTTTCTACAAAATTTTAAATATATGATCATGTCTACACAAGATAAAGTTGCATGCTTAGATGTGTGGTTAAATAATTTGAGAAATTATTTATGGGAATATTAATTGGCATTTAAATTCATAATTGGAAATTAAATTATTTACAAAATTCTTTATTTTGGATTGAGCCTCGCGGAGCCGTTCAATTTAAAGTTAGTTGTTATAATTAAATTTCCTAAATTGAATTTAAACTGTCAAATGTTTAATTTGGATTGAGCCTCGGGGAGCCGTCAAAATTATATTATCAATAAATTCTTATTTTGGATTGAGCCTCGGGGAGCCGTCCAATTTAAGTTATTGATATTAATTTTCCATAAATAGAATATGTGATCAAATCTTAGAAATTTTTGAGGTGATTCTCAAACAATAATTTCCTTATTTGATTTATGAGGTGATGCTCTTACATATTATTGTCTCCAAAATTAATTAGGAAAATTGTTTCCTATAGAGTATATTTCCTTAAATAAGATTTTCATGAAAATAATATGTGGTTGAATTAAGGGAATCTGTCTCTTAATTTAATAAGATTTGATTTAGAGAAATCAAAGTCTTAAACATATTATTTCCGAAATTGATTATGATAATTTAGGAAATTGTTTCCCAAAACAATTCCTTGAATAAAGTATGAAATTAGAATTAGGAAATCCGATTCCTAATTCAATTAATGAGACTTGATAAATTAAGTCACATACATACTTTATTAAGGAAATCATTAGTACATGACATAATTAGATGTCATGAATGTGCTTAAAAGAAAAAGATGAGACCCAAAACCCCTTACAAAATATTAAGGCCAACACCTTCCATTAATATGGTTAGAACCGGAGTTTTGTTTCTCGATTGGGTTGATGGACACATCCATGCCCAGCTTGAACCTCAACATGTTCAAACCATGGAATTAGTTTATGATTAATATAGTTGGAGTCAGAGGTCAATCCTTAGTTTTGGTTGTTGGACACATCCAAGCCTGACTAAACGGTTGAATGAGCTCCAACCATATTAAAACTATTTCTTGATTAATGGGTCAGCCTTAAGCTTGGAGCATCGATTTGTTGTGCCACAGCCAAGGTCGATGTAAAGAGAGGTGCAATTGGGTGCTATGTATATTGTTGCATACTTGTTAATGAGTTAACAACCCAATGATATATGCAAACATTCAATTAGTTGATAGCATAATGTGATAGTTACATATGTGTAATACGTAATCGGTATAATTACCTACCTTCATATCTAAGAATAACTTGATGGACTCCAGCCATGGTTGTTCTTATCTATGGTTGGATATCAACCTATTTGGAGATGTTCCTACGATCTCCCAAATTGATAAAAAGGTTATTCAATTCAAAAAATAAATAGGATTTAATTAATGTATATTGATGCATTCTTTATCATTCTCATCACATAACCTCAATTTGTATTTCTAGGATAATCACCTGATCATGTCTTCTCTGAATTTGCATTCCATTTTGGACACCAATAAGTTAATTAAGGCCAAAAGGATTGAAAAGGCACCAAAAGGCACTTGCCATCACTCCGGCAAGGAGGGCCACTGGCGAAGAAACTGCAAGGTTTATCTTGAGTCCTTGAAGAAGAAGGCATCCGATGCCCCATCCTCTTCAGGCATCTTCGTTATTGAATGTCACTCTATTTCCTCGTACACCTGGGTACTTGATACTGGGTGTAGCTCACATATATGTAATGACATACACGGGCTAAGGAATAGAAGAAGACTCGTCAAGGGAGAAGCGAATTTGCGCGTTGGAAATGGAGCAAAGATTGCTACTATTGCCATCGGAACATATTTGCTAAAGCTCCCTACTGGACTTGTCTTAGAATTGGATAATTGTTATTTTGTTCCTTCATTAATAAAGAACATTGTATCTATTTCATGCTTGAATGAAAAAGGTTATCATTTAACTTTTAGTAACAATTGCTGTTACATAACTTTAAATGGTGTTCTTTATGGGACCGGAACTTTATGAAATGGTATCTACACATTAGATTTATTTGGTGACGTTTTCAATATCGAAGTTAGCAACAAACGTGCTCGAATAGATAATCAAATAGACTCCTATACGTGGCATTGTCGTCTTGGCCATGTAAGCAAGAAATGCATGACCAAATTATACCGATGTGGAATTCTGGAATCATTTGAACCTAGTTCATTTGATACATGCGAATCATGCTTAAAAGGCAAGATGACCAAATTACCCTTTTCTGAAAAAGGTAAACCAGTGGGAGAATTGCTTGGTCTAATACATACTGATGTATGTGGACAAATGTCAACTCTTGCACAAGGAGGCTATAGCTACTTCATTACCTTTATCGATGATCACTCACGATTCTGGTATGTGTTCTTAATGAAACACAAATCTGAAGCTTTTGAAAAATTCAAAGAGTTCAGAAGTGAAGTAGAGAAACAGCTTGGCAAAAGTATTAAGATACTTCGATCCGATCGGGGTGGTGAATACTTAAGTCAAGAGTTTCAAGATTATCTTAGGGACAATGGGATATTGTCTCAATGGACTCCGCCATATACACCATAGCATAATGGTGTATCTGAGAGGCGTAACCGAACCTTGATGGACATGGTTAGATCTATGATGAATCATGCAACTCTTCCAAAATCCTTTCGGGGCTATGCGCTTAAGACAGCTGTTTACTTGCTAAACAGAGTCCCGACCAAGGTAGTCTCTACTACTCCATATGAGACGTGGAATAGTAAGAAACCTCATTTATCTCACCTAAAGATAAGGGGTTGTCCTGCTTATGTAAAGCGGACTGTATCAGACAAATTAGATGCTAAGTCTGATAAATGTCTATTTATTGGATACCCTAAGGAAACGAAGGGTTACCAATTCTATCATCCCTTGGAACAAAAGGTGTTTATTTCAAGGCATGTTGTATTTCTAGAAGAAGAATTTCTTTTACAAGAAAACAGTGGGAGTAGCATTGAATTTCAAGAAGTTCAAGAAACTCCAATAGACATTACAGAGACACCTAGTCTAGACCTACAACCAATAACTGATAATGATGAGCTATCAGTTGAACCTAAAACAACACCACTTCTTCGTAGGTCTGATAGGACACGCAATATTCCAGAGAGATACGGATTTCTCATAAGTGAATCGAACGACGTGTTACTCATTAACGATGACGAACCTATCAGTTATGAAGATGTTCTGAAAAATTCAGAAAGGGATAAATGGCTTGAAGCCATGAAGTCGAAAATGGATTCCATGTACAAAAATCAAGTATGAGACTTGGTTAACCCACCTGAAGGGATTAAGCCCATAGGGTGCAAGTGGGTTTTCAAGAAGAAAACCGACATGGAAGGTAATGTTGTTACCTTTAAGGCTAGATTAGTGGCAAAAGGATATCGTCAGAAACAAGGAATTGTTTATGACGAAACCTGTTCGCCAGTAGCTATGCTTAAATCCATTCGGATGCTCCTGGCCATAGCAGCTCATTATGATTATAAGATATGACAAATGGATGTGAAAACAGCTTTCCTTAATGGAAACCTGCTTGAGGATGTATACATGATACAACCTAAAGGTTTCACATCGGTCAATAAAACCAAAGTATGCAAGCTTCGACTATCCATATATGGACTAAAGCAAGCATCCAGGAGCTGGAACATCCGTTTTGATTAGACAATCAAAGAGTTTGATTTCTCACAAAATCCTGACGAACCTTGTGTGTACAAGAAGGTTAGTGGGAGTGCAGTCGTATTCCTGGTGTTATATGTCGATGACATATTATTTATAGGAAATGATATATCAGTCTTACAGTCAGTTAAAATTGGTCTGGTGACAGACCCAGGGAAGTCTGATCGGTCTGGTGACCGATCAGGAAAGAACAGAAAGGTTTCTGTTGAGCTTCTGATCGTTCAGGTGAACGATCAGAGAGAGGTCAGTAGCCTTGGGGAGAAACTCTTGATCGGTCTGCTGGACCGATCAAATATCGCGACACTGCTCATCTCGACCGATCAGGAAGGCTCCTGATCGGTCAGGGAGTGACCTGATCGGTCAGGTGACCAATCAAAGGGTTTGGCCTACGGGAGCAGGAATTCCTCCAGCGAAGTGTTGGATCGGTCCGGTGACCGATCCACAACCTGTGATCGGTCAGTGTGACCGATCACAAGAAGTCGCGATTCCCAGTTTCTCACTATGGACCGATCAGGCTGGAGCCTGATCGTTCAGGGCTTACCCTGATCGGTCTGGTGACCGATCAGGGTCGTCTCTGGTCAGTCTGGTGACCGATCAGTAGCTGTAACTTTAATTCGAAATCGCTGTCAGACTTCTGATTGCGTCTGCGTTTTCTCTGCTACCTGCTGATATTGTGTGATATTGTTTGATATGCATTTGCTAAGCTTCTGTTGGAGTGTGCAGACTTTACAGGGATGATTCAAACAAATGAAGGAGAGTCAAATGGGGACTTTCCATCGAGCAGGTTTGGATGTTTTCTCTTCTCAGGTTTCAACGGCATCTGAGGCGCGGCTGGCGACTGACGGAGACTCAGCTGAAGAGGTCTTCAGTGGACTGAGTGCTCAGGGAGGTCAGTGTGTTCAGGCTATGCTCAGGGGATGCTGATGGAGCCTGGCGATGAAGCAGGAGCTTAAGAGGAAGATGAGAAGCAGAGGAGCGGAAGAGAGAACGAACAGGAAAACAAGCAAGTGTGGCTGTGGGTTTCGCTGTTGTTGTTGTGCTTCTCGTGTAGCTTCTCTCTTGAGCTTTCTTGCTACATTCTTGTGAGAGTTTCCTTCTTAGTCTCGTAAGCTTATCTTGTATCTTCTATTGAGACGCTTGTGGAGAGGTTTCTCCACCGAGAAGGTGCCGCTGTTATATCCGGGTTCACCAGGGCTTGATCTGTCGACGATCAAGGGATCGCCCACCTCACGGGCACGCCAAGGAGTAGGGGTAAGTTATCCCCGAACCTTGTACATCGCGGTGTTAGCGTTTGTTTGGTTTGCTTTTCCTTCTCTGCTTTGTTCTTTCTTCTGCATTTCTTCCTCTACTAATCTGATCACGCAGAAAGTTTCAAAGAGGGGAGCGATTTGGGTGTCTGGCTACATTCACCCCCCCCCCTCTATAGCCATCCAAGCACCAACAAGTGGTATCAGAGCTTGGGGCTCTGTTCAAGCGGCTTAACATCCGAGAGCTTACAACAACGATGGCTTTGAGAGAAGGTTTCAGCACCACCCGACCTCCATTCTTTGACGACACTGATTTCCATTATTGGAGGTCAAAGATGGAGTATTATCTCAAGATGAACATCAACACATGGTTCGCTGTGAAGGAGGGTTTCTCTCCTCCAAAGGATGTTGAGAGAAAAGATCTAGACTTCTCAATGTGGTCGGCTGAGCAAACTCGCAAGGGGGAAGCCGATGCCAAAGCCATGGTCACCTTGCAATGCAGGATGACAAAGGAAGAGTTGATCAAGCTTGGCCCCTTCACCTCTGCTAAAGACCTATGGAGCAAACTCATTGAGCTCCATGAGGGAACTCAAGATGCAAGGACAGCCAAGAAGGACCTCCTTCTCAGCCAACTCCAAAACTTGACAATGGGAGAAAATGAAACTGTAAGTATGCTTCATTGTCGGTTCAAGGAGATCTACAATGGCCTTCACTCCATTAGCGAGAAAGTAGAAAATCGAGACCTTGTGAGGTATGTGCTCAAAGCTTTCCCTAGGAATGCCTTGTGGTCATCCATGGTGGATGCTTACAAGGTTTCCAAGGACTTATCATTTGTTAAGTTAGAGGAGTTATTTTGTGAAATGAAACTACATGATATCTCTAACCAAAGCCCCAAGGAGAAGAGGATTGCTTTAGTGGCAGGTGACAAAAAGAAGAAGAAGAAGAAGAAGAAGAAGGAAAAGGAGGAGGAGACCTTCTGTCATTTTGCTTTCATGGCTTTAGAAGAGTCAAACAAGGAGAGTGAAGACGAAGCAAGTAGCTCCTCAACTGCACCTTCATCATCTTCGGATGATGAAGAGGTAATCTCTCCTGAGTTAGACAAATGCTATAGAACAATAGCATGTTTAACCAAGTTGTTAAAGAAATCTAAGAACAAAGCAAAATTATTGAAATTAGAAATAGAGGAGTTGAAATCCTCTAAGGTTGAGGATATTAATGATTTGCATGTTAAAAATCTTGAGGATGAAAATAAGGGCTTGAAGAGTGAAGTTGAAAACCTCAAGAATATTCTTGAGAAGTTTTCAACAAGCTCTAAAACATTAGATATGATTCTAAATTCACAAAAAGCGGCTTACAACAAGGTTGGTTTGGGTTACCAACCTAAAGAACCTAGTGACATATCATTAATGTCAAGAACCCATTTTAGATCATCAAATGATTCTAGGGTTCAAAAAGGCAAAAAGAAAATGACTAAGGCATTGGATGCCTAAGTCCTTCATTGTTGATGCATTAAGTCCCAAAATTTGGGTACCTAAAACCTCTATATTTAGAATTGTATAAGCATTGGTTGAGGGGGAGCATCTATCAACATGGGTTGTTGATAATGGGTGCTCCAAATCTATGGTCAGGGAAAATTGTTATCCACATGATTAGTTATGGAAAATTCAAATTAGATAATTTGATCTCCATTGCTTTAGTTCTTATAACAATGTAATCCCTTGGCTAGATTTTTATGGAATTCATGTGTCAAAGTACTTAATCATGCTTAAGTATAATCTACTTTAGTATTAAAGTTCTTCCATGATCAAGTTTGCTTCCAAAACAAAAAAAACTGTCTAGTTCATCTATACCAAATAGCAATACATGTTCATTACTTCTAGTATCCATGGTTGGTAAATTTCTGTTTGAAAATTGAATGGTTGAGATCATGAATAGTATAGCTAAGGATTGGATGCATTTTCATCAGCTGTTGCTATATATGCCATGTTTAACCTTTAGCCCATTTGGAAAAAGAAAAATTGTAAGTTGTTGCTAATAATTGAGATTAGGACTATGGACTAAATTAGATTATCAAAAGTATGTACACACTGATACAAACTGATCAAAAGTGGAACATAATTGATCATTCATTGAAATTGATACAAACATGTTTTGTTTATCTTCATAGAAATCCTTGAATCTTGATGGGGAATCAAGCTTAGTTAAGGGACCCAAATCATGATGTTTATTTTGGTTAAGAGAAATGAGTTTTGTTTAATGGAACCCTGTTAGGGGTAAAATCTGATTGTATTAGGGATTAGAGATGAAACAAAATTGTTTCTAAAACTGATCAGTTTCAACAAACTCACTGTATCACACCTGATCGGTCCACCAACCGATCAGAACTCACCCTGATCGGTCCGACGACCGATCAGTTAAGTTCAGATCAGGAAATTCCTGATTGGGTCAAAACTCCTCAGTCTGATCCCCTTTCATCGAATTGTATCAGTTTAATGATCATATTACAAACAAATCTATACAAATCGATTACAATTGGAACATACTCATCATACTTGGAACAAATGTAATACTGATTCGATACACACCCGTGTTGGAATTTTTGAAATTCATAAAGAAGGGTTGTTTGAATCATGATTCTTATTCCTTGATGAGAAGTAACTTTAGTCATGAAACTCATGTCGTGTTTCAGAAATTTTTCTAAAATACCTATTGTCTACACACGTGTGGTCGGACGAGTTTTGGATTGAATAAACATGTTCCTGGAAATTTCAATTGTTAATGCAATCTGATCTTGAACGAATCAGAGTTACAGAATTTTTTCTGAAAACTGATCGTCCATAGATAAATCAGAAATTTGTCTGTATCGATCATCAGTCTGATAGAGTTGCATTACTTACTTGTCATATAAAACATATACATGTTTGACCATGATATTATTCTGTATATGTTTTCATGTACAATTCATAATTACCTTTGATCATTTTGGATTTGGGGAGAGACCCTCGGTTAAGGGAGAGGTGTGTTTAAACATAATAACCATACCCCTTTTTCGATGTTTGACAAAGGGGGAGAGAATGGTTAATTATGTTTAGGGTTAATTATTGTAGGGGGAGGATCTTGATTCTCTTACGATAATTGACGTCAATTGATCTAATACCTAAACTTAAATCGGGGTTGTCAAACAACAAAAAAGGGGAGATTGTTGATGTAGTCTGGCCCGATTGTTGTTTTGGTGTTGACAACGATTTAAGTTTGGTTGAGTGAAGTTTGGTTGAGTGAATTCAGATTAAGTCCTGGTCGGGGACTGGGCACGAAACCCTATTGAGTGAAGCTAGGTTGAAATCCCCGTGAGTGAAGTCGGGTCCTGGTGAGTGAAGCCAGGTGACCGAAATCCTAGTGAGTGAAGCTAGGTTGAAATCCCGGTGAGTGAAGCCAGGTCCTGATGAGTGAAGCCAGGTGATTGAAATCCTAGTGAGTGAAGCTAGGTTGAAATCCCGGTGAGTGAAGCCGGGTCCTGGTGAGTGAAGCCAGGTGATAGAAATCCTAGTGATTGAAGCTAGGTTGAAATCCCGGTGAGTGAAGCTGGGTCCTGGTGAGTGGAGCCAAGTGATTGAAATCCTAGTGAATGAAGCTAGGTTGAAATCCCGGTGAGTGAAGCCGGGTCCTGGTGAGTGAAGCCAGGTGAATGAAATCTCGGTGAGTGAAGCCGGGTCCCAGTGAGTGAAGTCGGGTGACTGAAACCCTGGTGAGTGAAGCCAGGTCCTAGAGAGTGAAGCTAGGTTGACCGAAATCCCGGTGAGTCAAGCCGGGTCTCAGTGAGTGAAGCCGGGTGACCGAAACCCTGGTGAGTGAAGCCAGGTCCTAGCGAGTGAAGCTAGGTTGAATGAAGTCCCGGTGAGTGAAGCTGAGCATGGAGTCTTGGTCCGAGGGACTGAGCATGAGTTAGGGAAGGCTAGGGAGTCGTTCTCTTGACTTAGAGTTGAATTGGGAATCTCTGGATCGGTCTGGTGATCAATCAGGGAGATTGGCATGAACTCCTATTGTGGATCGGTCTGGTGACCGACCCAGGGAAGTCTGATCGGTCTGGTGACCGATCAGGGAGAGAACAGAAAGGTTTCTATTGAGCTTCTGATCATTCTGGTGAACGATCAGAGAGAGGTCAGTAGCCTTGGGGAGAAACTCGTGATCGGTCTGCTGGACCGATCAAATATCGCGACACTGCTCATCCCGACCGATCAAGAAGGCTCCTGATCAGTCAGGGAGTGACCTGATCGGTCACCAGACCGATCAGGGCACAACCTGATCGATCACGTGACCGATCAGAGGGTTTGGCCTGCGAGAGCAAGAATTCCTCCAACGAAGTGTTGGATCGGTCCGGTGACCGATCCACGACCTGTGATCGGTCAGTGTGACCGATCACAAGAAGTCGCGATTCCTAGTTTCTCACTATGGACCGATCAGGCTGGAGCCTGATCGTTCAGGGCTTACCCTGATCGGTCTGGTGACCGATCAGGGTCCTCTCTGATCGGTCCGGTGACCGATCAGTAGCTGTAACTTTAAATCGAAATCGCTGTCAGACTTCTGATCGCGTCTACGTTTTCTCTGCTACCTGCTGATATTGTGTGATATTGTTTGATGTCCATTTGCTAAGCTTCTGTTGGAGTGTACAGACTTTACAGGGATGATTCAAACAAATGAAGGAGAGTCAAATGGGGACTTTCCATCAAGCAGGTTTGGGTGTTTTCTATTCTCAGGTTTCAACGGCTTCTGAGGCGCGGCTGGCAACTGACGGAAGCTCAGCTGAAGAGGTCTTCAGTGGACTGAGTTCTCAGGGAGGTCATGTTAGTGATATGAGAGAAGTGTCCTAAGGCAATCGCCTTATGATTGTAAACATTTATTTTAATAAATGATAATTCACTATTTGAGTATACATGTTTGTGTATTTGATTGGGATCTTAAACTCATCTACTGAATGTCCGCAATACAATTCACAGCATAAGAGAATTTGTGATGGGATCACAACTAGTGATTATCTCTAAATGTGCAATTGTGAAGTATTGAAAATATCCCTAGTCGATGAATTGATAAAAAAGGACATTATCAATTCTGTTGAGACTAGCATGGGTTATTCTCTAATGAGCTGATTCTCACTGGCTGGTGACATTGGGATGTCCGGAGATAAACATGGATGCTAGTTAAGGGAACTAGTTCATTGGAGTGACTAGCTGTAAAACTTCATATGGTAATCTATATAGATATGTCAATGAAGTTCTTACTGCAGCTTAAGTGCGATGTTCCTTTGACTTGCGGTGTTCAAGTCATCTTGGTCATGGAGACTTATACTTTAACATCTTAAGCAAGCATCTCCTAGGAGGTGTGGACCCAGGATGATTGGGTATATGCCGAAGTGCCCGAAGATGTTTGAGCAGCCTACAAAGGATTCACCACTCCTTGCGAGGAGATGTATACCCAGGCCTATCATCGGATTGTTACTCAAAGCCTCTGGCCAGAGCATATCATGTTTAGAGAGCGAGTCTCTTAAATACATGAGAGTAATTAGAAATCCAAAGGACGAGAAAGACACTACTTGGGCTAGGTGTGACGTAGTCAACCTAGTGGGGACTGACACAAATAGACCGTGTCCTGAACCAAGTGGGTATAAGATGGTGAAGGGAATGGGGCACGATTCATTAGAGCTGCTGAAGGGTTTCAGAATTACTTCTGAGGTCAAACCGTTGATCTTTCGATTAATTGGGGGTCATGATGTACTACTAGGTGCCACTCATGATCGTTCTATAATTAGTTGATTATAGACGGCCAACATAAATCGAAAGCCTATTTAGTCACACGCACTACGAGTAATCCGAGGGATTTAAAATGAGTTGAAAATTGGATTTTCCAATCAAGAGAAATAAGTCGAATCTGTGTTAATCAGAGGCGCAACGGAAACTTAAAATGGCTAAGTCTTTTGAAGGCTTATTGGGCGAATTAAATGAGTTTAATTCGCGATCGGTTCGGTTTGGTTTAGCCGGCCAATGAGGGTGCTAACCCCCTTTGGTTTGGCCGGCCACAACAAGGGGAAGAAACCAATTTATTTGGTTTAATTAATAAAATAAATCTAGCGCGATTTGTTTTATAAATTATGGATAAATAAATTTGTGTAAAGAAATTTATATAAATAAATTTATAGAAATTTATTCTTTCATGAAAATTAAAATGATCCATGGAATGGTTTATTTTAATTTTATAAAATTAATTATGAATTGATTTTTTCATAATAAGAAAGTTTATAAATTTCTTATAAAATTTATTCCATAATAAAAGGAGAGAAGGTATTTGTTTTATTATAAAGTTAGTTATAATAAAACTTAGCTTAAACGGAATAATTAATAAGAGAATTTATAGGATAAATTTCTTATGAAAATTCCGTTAAGAGGGAGACTTGGCAAGGGAGAGGTTACTATATAAAGGAACCAAGGCTAGACTTGAATTCCTTAATCAATTGAGTAATCAAGAGATTAATTCTCTCCCTCTCTCTTAATCTCTCCCTCTCCTTCTCTCTTCTCCTAGGGCCGGCGCCCACTTCTTCTTGCAAGAGCCGGCGCACCTCAACCCTAGGGCCGGCGCCTCCTCCCCTTAGGGCCGGCGCACCTCCCTCACATCACCTTGAGATTGGCGTGAGCAACCATCATCAAGAAGGAGCCAAACAAGAGGAAGAAGAAGCGGGACGCATCTCCTTCCTTCTCGGAATTTAGATTCCGTTTCTTGTTGGTAAGTTTCCATTCTTTTCTCTTGTTCTTCTAGTTGTGCCTTCCGAGAATCTAGTAGTTCTCGTCGGCATAAAACTCGTGACTTTGCGAAGTCATCCCAAAGAGAACTCGGCGTGGACGTGAATAGAGGCGGAGCTTCCAAGGGACGCTACGGTTGGATCTCGTCCCTTTCTTCGAGTTACGCGAGGTACAAAGTAAATTAGTTTACTTTTCCACAAAGTTTTAATTTATGATTACGTCCACACATCATAAGGTCGCATGCTTGATACGTGGTTAAAATAATTTGCAAAATTATTTTATGCTAATTCTTCCGCTGCACGTAAAATTTTAAAATATTACGAACCCGTATCCTTGTCAACATGCACCCGGTCCCAACAGTGGTATCAAAGCCGGTTAGTGTTCGACATAATCATATAATTGTTTTGCGGAAAACTTTGTCATAATCTCAATTTTGGAAAATTTTTCAATTATGGAAACTTTCCAATTATAATAAATTTTAGATTTAGGAATTTCAAAGTTTGGAAATCCTCATGAAATTTCGCAAACATTTGAAATTTTCTAGTTTCTGAAATTTTATAATAATTGTGAAAACTTCCCATCTTTGGTAACTTTCCAATTTTGGAAAATTTTCTATTTTAGAAATTTTTTAATTTTGGAAATATGTAAGTTTTCTTTGTACCAGAAACTTACAATTATTCTGAAAACCTATTATGAAATCTCGCAATTTTGGGTACTTTCTTTCAAGAAAGTCTAGACAAATTTATGGACAATTAATTGACAATTAAATTTGAATTGGTTTTTAAATTGACAACAAAATTCTTTATTTTGGATTGAGCCTCGGGGAGCCGTCCAATTTAAAGTTAGTTGTTGTAATTTAATTTCCCAATTTTAAATGAAATTGTCACGTTTAATTTGGTTGCGCTTCCGAAGCGGACCAAATTGGATTTACGACAAATTACTTTTCTTTGGGTATCTGAGCCTCGAGGAGCCACCCTTAGAAAACGATTTGTTGTAATTAATTAAATCCATGAATAAAATATGATTTAAGAGGTGATGCTCTTACAAATTGTTGTCTCCAAAATTAATTAGGAAAATGGTTTCCTATAGAGTTTTCTTGAATGAGATTTTCATTAAAATAATATGTGGTTGAATTAAGGACTCATGTCTCTTAATTTAATAAGATTTGATTTAGAGAAATCAAAGTCTTAAACATATTATTTCCGAAATTGATTATGACAATTTAGGAAATTGTTTCCCAAAACAATTCCTTCAATAAAGTATGAAATTAGAATTAGGAAATCCGGTTCCTAATTCAATTAATGAGACTTAATAACTTAAGTCACATACATACTTTATTAAGGAAATCGTTAGTCATGACATGATTATATGTCATGAATGTGCTTAGAAAAGATGAGACCCAAAACCCCTTACAAAATATTAAGGCCAACACTTTCTATTAATATGGTTAGAATCGGAGTTTTGTTTCTCGTTTGGGTTGATGGACACATCCATGCTCAACTTGAACCTCAACATGTTCAAACCATGGAATTAGTTTATGAATAATGTAGTTGGAGTCAGAGGTCAATCCTTAGTTTTGGTTGTTGGACACATCCAAGCCTGACTAAACGGTTGAATGAGCTCCAACCATATTAAAACTATTTCTTGATTAATGGGTCAGCCTTAAGCTTGGAGCATCGATTTGTTGTGCCACAGCCAAGGTCGATGTAAAGAGAGGTGCAGTTGGGTGCTATTTATAATGTCGCATACTTGTTAATGAGTTAACAACCCAATGATTTATGCAAACATTCAATTAGTTGATAGCATAAAATGATAGTTACATATATGTGATATGTAATCGGTATAATTACCTACCTTCATAGCTAAGAATAACTTGATGGCCACAGCCATGGTGGTTCTTATCTATGGTTGGATATCAACCTATTTGGAGATGTTCCTATAATCTCCCGAATTGATAAAAAGGGTTATTCAATTTGAAAAATAAATAGGATTTTTAATTAATGTATATTGATACATTCTTTATAATTCTTCTCACATAAGCTCAATTTGTATTTCTAGGTTAATCACTCGATCATGTCTTCTCTAAACTTGCGTTCCATTTTGGACACCAATAAACTGACTGGGCCAAACTTCATGGACTGGCTTCGAAATCTGAGGATAGTCCTCAAGGAAGAGAAGCTTGCATATGTCCTTGAAGATCAACTTCCCAACCATCCTCCAGAAGGTGCAACTCCAGACCAGCTAATGGCCTATCAGAAACATGTGACCGATTCTGAACTTGCGAGTTGCATCATGCTAGCCTCTATGGTACCTGAGCTGCAAAAGCAGCATGAGCATTTGGATGCTTATACCATCATCTTCCATCTTAATGAGTTGTTTGAAGAGCAGGCGAGATCCGAAAGGTTCGAAGTCTCCAGACTCCTCTTCACCACTAAGATGAAGGAAGGCACTTCTGCCTTGCAGTTTGTGTTAAAGATGTTGGGGTACATTGAGCGACTGAGCACACTCGGTTTTGCAATGGATCATGAACTAAGTATTGACTTAATTCTGAGTTGTTTGCCCAAAAGTTATTCACAATTTGTGATGAACTATCGGATGAACAAACTAGAGACCACCATTCCTGAGTTGCTCAACCTGCTGAAGACTGTGGAGCCTTCTGTAAAGCCGGATCAAAAGACGGTACTGTTAGTTGGTTCCTCGAAGAAAGGTTCTAAGAGGAAGGCCAAAGAACAGAATAAAGGGAAGAAGAAAAAGGCCAAAAAGACTGAAAAGAAACCAAAAGGAACTTGCCATCATTGTGGTAAGGAGGGTCACTGGCAAAGAAACTGCAAGGTTTATCTTGAGTCCTTGAAGAATAAGGCATCCGATGCCCCATCCTCTTCAGGTATCTTCGTTATTGAATGTCACTCTATTTCCTCAAATACCTAGGTACTTGATACTGGGTATAGCTCACATATATGTAATGACATACAGGGGCTAAGGAATAGAAGAAGACTCGTCAAAGGAGAAGCAAATTTGCGAGTTGGAAATGGAGCAAAGATTGATGCTGTTGCCATCGGAACATATTTGCTAAAGCTCCCCACTGGACGTGTCTTAGAATTGGATAATTGTTATTTTGTTCCTTCGTTAATAAAGAACATTGTATCTATTTCATGTTTGAATGAAAAGGGTTATCATTTAACTTTTAGTAACAATTGTTGTTACATAACTTTAAATGGCGTTCTTTATGGGAATGGAACTTTGTGCAATGGTATCTACACGTTAGATTTATCCAGTGACGTTTTTAATATCGAAGTTAGCAACAAACGTGCTCGAATAGATAATCAAATAGACTCCTACACTTGGCATTGCCGTCTTGGCCATGTAAGTAAGAAACGCATGACTGAATTACACCGATGTGGAATTCTGGAATCAATTGAACCCGGTTCATTTGATACATGCGAATCATGCTTAAAAGGCAAGATGACCAAATTACCCTTTTCTGGAAAAGGTAATCAAGTGGAAGAATTGCTTGGTCAAATACATACTGATGTATGTGGACCAATGTCAACTCTTGCACAAGGAGGCTATAGCTACTTCATCACCTTTATCGATGATCACTCACGATTCGGGTATGTGTTCTTGATGAAACACAAATCTGAAGCTTTTGAGAAATTCAAAAAGTTCAGAAATGGAGTAGAGAAACAGCTTGGCAAAAGTATTAAGATACTTCGATCCGATCGGGGTGGTGAATACTTAAGTCAAGAGTTTCAAGATTATCTTAGGGACAATGGGATACTGTCCCAATGGACTCCGCCATATACACCACAACATAATGGTGTATCTGAGAGGCGCAACCGAACCTTGATGGACATGGTTAGGTCTATGATGAATCATGCAACTCTTCCAAAATCCTTTTAGGGCTATGCACTTAAGACAACTGGTTTTTTTTTTTGATAAAAGATTTTTTTTGATAAAAGGAATCTTTTATTCCTATGAAGAAAATCCATATTAGAAGGGGGATAAATCCAAACCTTCTAATACAGAATTACAGCATCCTAAAATGATTTACAAGTAAATTAAAGAACTATAAACGCCATCTGTTTATATGAATCTATACAGGTTTTACTAATTCAACTCTAATCTTAGACTCAATCTTCTAGCAGCATCGCTTTCCTCTTGCTTCCCAGCAGCCAACAGCCCCTCCTTTTTATTTGTAATTCTGACTTAAATCATCCTGAAACAATCCTTTGGAGTCTAAGATTGCTATAGCATCCTCCCTTTGAGCCATCCTTGAAGACCAGTCTTCCACTTCTGGTAATCCTTCATTTGCAGAGATAAAGCTTTTCACTCCATCAGTCATCCGTAACTCACTGTAATCAGACCATAGCTCGAACCCATCACTTGAGCTTCTTTGGCACATTTGGCACGTTTGGCACGCCGCAGTAGTAGACGGTTCGAGTCCATGCAGCTCCTCCACTTAAGACAGCTGGTTACTTGCTAAACAGAGTCCCGACCAAGGTAGTCTCTACTACTCCATATGAGACATGGAATAGTAAGAAATCCCACTTAACTCACCTTAAGATATGGGGTTGTCCCGCTTATGTGAAGCGGACTGTATCAGACAAATTGGATGCTAAGTCTGATAAATGTCTATTTATTGGATACCCTATGGAAACGAAGGGTTACCAATTCTATCATCCCTTGGAACAAAAGGTGTTTGTTTCAAGGCATGCTGTATTTCTGGAAAGAGAATTTCTTTTACAAGAAAACAGTGGGAGTGGCATTGAACTTGATGAAGTTCATGAAACTCCAATAGACATTACAGAGACACCTAGTCTAGACTCACAACCAATACCTCATAATGATGAGCTATTAGTTGAACCTAAAACAACACCACCTCTTCGTAGGTCTGATAGGACACGCAATATTCCAGAGAGATACGGATTTCTCATAAGTGAATCAAACGACGTGTTACTCATAAGCGATGACGAACCTATCAGTTATGAAGATGTTCTGAAATGTTCAGAAATGGATAAATGGCTCGAAGCCATGAAGTCGGAAATGGATTCCATGTACGAAAATCGAGTATGGGACTTGGTTAACCCACCTGAAGGGATTAAGCCCATAGGGTGCAAGTGGGTTTTCAAGAAGAAAACCGACATGGAAGGTAATTATGCTTAAATCCATTCGGATGCTCCTGGCCATAGTAGCTCATTATGATTATGAGATATGACAAATGGATGTGAAAACAACTTTCCTTAATGGAAACCTGCTTGAGGATGTATACATGATACAACCTGAAGGTTTCACATCGGTTGATAAAACCAAAGTATGCAAGCTTCGACGATCCATATATGGACTGAAGCAAGCATCTAGGAGCTGGAACATCCGTTTTGATGAGACAATCAAAGAGTTTGATTTCTCACAAAATCCTGACGAACCTTGTGTGTACAAGAAGGTTAGTAGGAGTGCAGTCGTATTCCTAGTATTATATGTCGATGACATTTTACTTATAGGAAACGATATATCAGTTTTACAGACAGTTGAAATTTGGTTGTCCAAAACTTTCTCCATGAAAGACCTGGGAGAAGCAACCTATATCCTTGGGATTAGAATCTATTGAGATACATCAAAACGGTTGCTTGGTCTTTCGCAGTCTACATATATAGACCGAGTGCTAAAAGGGTTTAGCATGTCGGAATCCAAGAACGGTTACCTTCCCATCAGGCATGGGATCAACCTTTCAAAGTCTATGTGTCCGCGCACAGAAGACGAGAGGATTTGCATGAATAAGATTCCCTATGCATCCGCGATAGGATCTATCATGTATGTTATGTTATGTACAAGGCCCGATGTATCGTATACTCTAAGCGTCACTAGCAGATACCAATCTGATCCAGGAATGGATCATTGGGTGGCTGTCAAGACAATCCTTAAGTACTTAAGAAGAACTAAGGATGTGTTCCTAATATATGGAGAAGGAGATATGGTAATACGTGGGTATACGTGGGTACGTATTTACTTTGAATGGAGGCGCAATAAGTTGGAAGAGTTCCAAATAAGACACCGTAGCGGATTCTACCATGGAAGCAGTCTGGATCAAGAAGTTTGTCTCAAATCTTGGTCAGGTTCCAACCAATGATGAAGCAATACCGGTTTATTGCGACAACAATGGAGCTATTGGACAAGCAAAGGAACCAAGGTCTCATCAGCGATCCAAACACGTGCTTCGCCGCTATCATCTGATCAGAGTGATTATAAGTAGGAATGATATACAAATTGAGAAAATCCCCACTGAAAGGAATTTAGCGGATCCTTTAACTAAGGCCTTGCCTCAAAACAAGTTTGAGGGTCATGTTAGAGCCTGTGGTATAGGATACCGTAGCGATTGGCATTAGGCCAAGTGGGAGTTTGTTAGTGATATGAGAGAAGTGTCCTAAGGCAATCGCCTTATGATTGTAAATATTTATTTTAATAAATGATAATTCACTATTTGAGTATACATGTTTGTGTATTTGATTGGGATCTTAAACTCATCTAATGAATGTCCGCAATACAATTCACAGCATAAGAGAATTTGTGATGGGATCACAACTAGTGATTATCTCTAAATGTGCAATTGTGAAGTATTAAAAATATCCCTAGTTGATGAATTGATAAAAACGGACATTATCAATTCTGTTGAGACTAGCATGAGTTATTCTCTAATGAGCTGATTTTCACTGGCTGGTGACATTGGGATGTCCGGAGATAAACATGGATGCTAGTTAAGGGAACTAGTTCATTGGAGTGACTAGCTGTAAAACTTCATATGGTAATCTATATAGATATGTCAATGAAGTTCTTACTGCAGCTTAAGTGCGATGTTCCTTTGACTTGAGGTGTTCAAGTCATCTTGGTCATGGAGACTTATACTTTAACATCTTAAGCAAGCATCTCCTAGGAGGTGTGGACCCAGGATGATTGGGTATATGCCGAAGTGCCCGAAGATGTTTGAGCAGCCTACAATGGATTCACCACTCCTTGCGAGGAGATGTATACCCAGGCCTATCGTCGGATTGTTACTCAAAGCCTCTGGCCAGAGCATATCATGTTTAGAGTGCGAGTCTCTTAAATACATGAGAGTAATTAGAAATCCAAAGGACGAGAAAGACACTACTTGGGCTAGGTGTGACGTAGTCAGCCTAGTGGGGGCTGACACAAATAGACCGTGTCCTGAACCAAGTGGGTATAAGATGGTGAAGGGAATGGGGCACGATTCATTAGAGCTGCTGAAGGGTTTCAGAATTACTTCTGAGGTCAAACCGTTGATCTTTCGATTAATTGGGGGTCATGATGTACTACTAGGTGCCACTCATGATTGTTCTATAATTAGTTGATTATAGACGGCCAACATAAATCGAAAGCCTATTTAGTCACACGCACTACGAGTAATCCGAGGGATTTAAAACGAGTTGAAAATTGAATTTTCCAATCAAGAGAAATAAGTCGAATCTGTGTTAATCAGAGGCGCAACGGAAACTTAAAATGGCTAAGTCTTTTGAAGGCTTATTGGGCGAATTAAATGAGTTTAATTCGCGATCGATTCGGTTTGGTTTAGCCGGCCAAAGAGGGTGCTAACCCCCTTTGGTTTGGCCGGCCACAACAAGGGGAAGAAACCAATTTATTTGGTTTAATTAATAAAATAAATCTAGCGCGATTTGTTTTATAAATTATGGATAAATAAATTTGTGTAAAGAAATTTATATAAATAAATTTATAGAAATTTATTCTTTCATGGAAATTAAAATGATCCATGGAATAATTTATTTTAATTTTATAAAATCAATTATGAATTAATTTTTTCATAATAAGAAAGTTTATAAATTTCTTATAAAATTTATTCCATAATAAAAGGAGAGAAGGTATTTGTTTTATTATAAAGTTAGTTATAATAAAACTTAGCTTAAACGGAATAATTAATAAGAGAATTTATAGGATAAATTTCTTATGAAAATTCCGTTAAGAGGGAGACTTAGCAAGGGAGAGGTTACTATATAAAGGAACCAAGGCTAGACTTGAATTCCTTAATCAATTGAGTAATCAAGAGATTAATTCTCTCCCTCTCTCTTAATCTCTCCCTCTCCTTCTCTCTTCTCCTAGGGCCGGCGCCCACTTCTTCTTGCAAGAGCCGGCGCACCTCAACCCTAGGGCCGGCGCCTCCTCCCCTTAGGGCCGGCGCACCTCCCTCACATCACCTTGAGATTGGCGTGAGCAACCATCATCAAGAAGGAGCCAAACAAGAAGAAGAAGAAGCGGGACGCATCTCCTTCCTTCTCGGAATTTAGATTCCGTTTCTTGTTGGTAAGTTTCCATTCTTTTCTCTTGTTCTTCTAGTTGTGCCTTCCGAGAATCTAGTAGTTCTCGTCGGCACAAAACTCGTGACTTTGCGAAGTCATCCCAAAGAGAACTCGGCGTGGACGCGAATAGAGGCGGAGCTTCCAAGGGACGCTACGGTTGGATCTCGTCCCTTTCTTCGAGTTACGCGAGGTACAAAGTAAATTAGTTTACTTTTCCGCGAAGTTTTAATTTATGATTACGTCCACACATCATAAGGTCGCATGTTAGATACGTGGTTAAAATAATTTGCGAAATTATTTTATGCTAATTCTTCCGCTGCACGTAAAATTTTAAAATATTACGAACCCGTATCCTTGTCAACATGCACCCGGTCCCAACAGGTCAGTGGGTTCAGACTATGCTCAAAGGATACTGATGGAGCCTGGCGATGAAGCAGGAGCTTAAGAGGAGGATGAGAAGCAGAGGAGTTGAAGAGAGAACGAACAGGAAAAGAAGCAAGTGTGGTTGTGGGTTTCGCTGTTGTTGTTGTGCTCCTCATGTAGCTTCTCTCTTGAGCTTTCTTGCTACATTCTTGTGAGAGTTTCCTTCTTAGTCTCGTGAGCTTATCTTGTATCTTCTATTCAGACGCTTGTGGAGAGGTTTCTCCACCGAGAAAGAGCCGCTGTTATATCCGGGTTCACCGGGGCTTGATCTGCCGACGATCAAGGGATCGCCCACCTCACGGGCACGCCAAGGAGTAGGGGTAGGTTATCCCCGAACCTTGTACATCGCGGTGTTAGTGTTTGTTTGGTTTGCTTTTCCTTCTCTGCTTTGTTCTTTCTTCTGCATTTCTTCCTCTGCTAATCTGATCACGCAGAAAGTTTCAAAGAGGGGAGCGATTTGGGTGTCTGGCTACATTCACCCCCCCTCTATAGCCATCCAAGCACCAACAAATCCAATTGTAATCTTTTTCGCGGTTGTTTGGTTAGGAGAATTACAAGGCATGATCATTGTGTTTGGCCAAGTTGTAATTCGTACCGATCGATACGATGACGAGATGGTCGTTGGGAGATGGGTCTCCATTCGGATTATATTTTTAATCCGTAGATATGGAGACGTCTCTCAAGGATGACCAAGTATTCGCTAGGGAAAACCACCAAGCCATACCCAACACACAGGATGTCCCTTAGTCTCGCACAACCTCCCACAAAAATACAAGACACCCTCATCATCCCGTGTAAAATCAGTCTGCTCCTCTGAGGGCTGCTCTACTGCCAAAAACTATAGATGTCGATCACTCGTCTGAGCCTCTCTGATCCTAGTCTGAATGGAGGATTGAGCAACCATGGTCACCATAATATCCCTTGCAGTCTGACCCTACTCCTCATGACCCAACTCTGAGATCCTCTGAACTATCTCGATAACTAGAACTCGGTGGCAAGCCAACACTCCTCTAGATTTCTTACTCAATGCATCAACGACTACATTAGCTTTCCTAGGGTGGTAACTAATAGTACAACTATTGTCCTTCAGAAACTCCATCCACATCCTCTGACAGAGGTTGAGTACCTTCTGCATGAATAGGTACTTAAGGCTTTTATAATCCGTGAATATCTCAAAAATAATCACATATAGATGGTGCCTCTAGATCTTCAGAGCAAAACTAATGGCAACCAACTTTAGATCATGTACAAGGTAGTTCTTCTCAAGCTCCTTCAGCTGTAGAGAATATAAGATACTACCCGCTCATGCTGCATCAGAACCGCGCCCAATTCTTAATAGGACACATCAGTATAAAGCATGAATTCGTCCTCTCTTGATTGTTGTACGAGAATGAGTTCCGACACTAATCTCTGCTTTAGCTCCTGAAAGCTAGTCTCGTAGTCCTCCAACCTTGTGAACTTCACGCCTTTCCTAGTAAGGCGTGTCAATGACATAGCGATACTAGAAAAACCCACCATAAATCGTCTATAATAACCAGTCAATCCCAAGAAGCTCCGAACCTCTTGAACTAACTTCGGCTGCTCCCAACTAGTGACAACGTTGATCTTCTGGGGGTCTACGAAAATGCCTCTGCTGGAAACCACGTGTCCTAAAAAATTGACTGAGGGTAGGTATAATGCACACTTGCTGAACTTCACAAATAGACTGAAAGTCTCCAATACAATGCAAAGATGCTGCACGTGTTCCTCCTCGAAACATGAATAGATCAAAATATCATCAATAAATACAATGACAATCTAATCCAAGTACTCTAGAAGCATGTGGTTCATCAAGTCCATGAATATCGCTGGAGCATTGGTAAGCCCAAATGACATTACCAAAATCTCGTAGTGCTCATATCTAGTGGGAAACGATGTCTTCTGGTTGTCTGAGTCTCTGACTCTCAACTGATGATATCCAGACCACATATCAATTTTAGAATACACTGATGTATCTCTGAACTGATCAAACAAGTCCTCAATCTGTGGCAGAGGGTATTTGTTCTTGATAGTTATTGCATTCAATGGTATATAGTCAATGCATAACCTTAATGAACTATCCTTCTTCTTGACAAACAGAACCTGTGAACCCTAAGGAGATACGCTCAGTCTGATGAACCTCTTGTCCAACAACTCCTGGAGCTAGACCTTTATCTCATCTAACTCTTTTGATGTCATACGATATGGAGCTTTAGATGTTGACACTATCCTCGGAATATGCTCAATGGTAAACTCTACATATCTCCTAGGAGGAAGACCCGGTAGCTCCTCTGAAAAAACGTCCGGAAACTCTTAGATCACTGGAATGCCCAAAAGTGAGGTGCTGCTACTGTCGTCGACGTTGATCAGCGATAACAAGAAACCTTGGTAGTCGTGCGATAGCAGTCTCTGTGCCTGAAGTGCATAAATAACTGATATATCATCATCTCTGATATTGGTGAAATCCCACGAGGGTTGGTTCAGAGGTCGAAAGGTGACCACCCTCGTCTGGCAATCCACGGTGGCATGGTACGCCGTAAGCCAATCCATGTCGAGAATGATGTTGAATTCCACCATCTTGAGTACTAACATATTTACCGTGAGGGTAATACTACCGAAATCCAATAGGTAGGCTATAACCTCCTGAGTGATACACAATGCCTCGCTAGATGGTAATGATACAGATAACTGTCGAAACCTGGGGTAGGTATCTTACCAACTCTAGTCATGAATATCCGCGAAATAAAGGAATATAAACTACCAGTATTTACTAATAATTCTGCAGGAACGGAATAAAGAGAAATAGTACTGTGGAAAACTGATCCATCGGCCCGCTGAGTCTCCTCTCTGGTAATAACATAGACTCATCCGGTCTCTAGCGGTGGGGGTAGTGGTGGATATTGCTATGGCTGTGCTGTGGTAGAGACTGAGACAATGATGCTCCAATAGACGACTGAGCCTAATACGTTGCAGTCTGATATGTTGGATAATACTAGGGCTGGGGAATAAACTATTGTTGGGGTCCTGAGGCGGAACACTGTGATGCTGCTAGGGTGCTGATGTGCTCATATCCATCCATGCTATAGATGGATGCTGGATGGACGATCTCCGGCTGATGGAAAGAAGGTTGAGTCTTCTGTCCTCCTCTCTGAGGTCCTAACTGCCCTGAATGTCCACTTTGATCCGTAGCTCCGGTCTTCTCGTTCTGTTCCTTCAACGCACAGTCTTGGCTTATATATCCCGGAAGCTTGCAGTAGAAACACACTGCATGCCCTACAGGACAATCTGACTTGGGGTGCTCTCTAGAACTACACTGCGTACACTGGTAGTGGTTAGCCATCTTCTTCTTCTAGTTTTGCTGAGAAGACCAGGAGGGTCCTCCTGCAGAACGTCCAGACTTCTGAGGCCAAGAAGACGCCCCAGAAGTGCTCTATGCTGACTGACTCTAGCTGCCATGCTTCTGCCTCATGCCTTGAGATGGCTGAGTTTGAGCTGAACCCTGAGTCGACTCCTTTCCCTTCTTATCCCCGTTTACTTGCTGCTAGGCCATCTCAATCAGAAGGGCTTTCTCTAATGCCTCGTAGTACGATGCCATGCTAAAACTAGTTATCTGGAGCTTGATGTACCTAGCTAATCCCTGAGTAAACTAGATCATATGTGATCTATCCTCTGCGACTAACTGGGGGCAAAATTCAGCCAAACGGTTGAATTGTACATTATACTCCATGACTGTGCGGTTTCCCTGCTGGAAACTCAAGAATTCTTGACGCTGAGCCATTTGATATGCAACTAGGAGGTACTGACTCTCGAACGCCTCTCGGAAAACTTCCCATGTGATGTGCTACTCACCAATGACTGTGTGTTGCATGACCCACTAGGTAACTACCTCATCTCGCAAATGGTAGGCAACCAACTCCGTCTTCTCAAAATTCAAACAGGCCATATAGTAAAACGTACCCTCCAAGGACTCGATCCTCGAGTGAGTAACACACAGATCTGGTCCTCCATGGAATAGTATAAATCGACCTTTCACCGACTAAGCCTATGTTGGAATCCGTGCTCTGACCCTGGCCTAGTCCGTCGGAATGATAAGATCCACCAATGAAGCTATAGTAGATACCAGAGCACGAGCTACAGGTGGAATCGTGGGAAGTCCCAAAGCATGTACCACTGGGGGAACTGGGTGAACCACCAGAGCCGACACAACTGGAGGTACGGTAGAATACCCTGTAGGGGGTATTGATGGTGGTACAATTGAATACGCAACTGCAGGCACTGTTAGGGGTGTGGGTACCACTTGCTGCACTATTGGATACGTAGAGGCATATACTACTAGGGGTACAGTTGGATACACAGTATTAGGTACCACTGGTGGTACCGCTGGATATGCGGCAGCAAGTAATGATGTTGATACTATGGAAATAACTGGGGCAGATGTCACGGGTGGAACGGTATGAACCGCTGACAATAGTGGAGATGGGGCCCTTGGACCACTCGGAGGAGTCTGTCCCTGACTGATAGGCCCTGTTTCTGTCGGTCTCTCGGGTGACCCTTGATGGGTATGGCTTGGCGGGTTTCCTAAGTGAATACTTGGTCGTCCTTGAGAAACCTCTCTATGTCTACGGATTAAAAAATGTAACGACCCGGCCCGTCGACCCGACCCCTCGGCCCCTTGGGCGGCCAAATTCCATTTTTGGCGGCCCAACAACCTGGCCCTATTGGTCGTCGACCGTTGACCGTGCCGTTACTCACGAGGACTTCCCACCCCTAGGCAGTGGATTTTTGCCTTCCTCAGGATTCGAACTCTAGACCTCCAGGCTAAGTATTAGAGTTTATGAATTCTAATAGCCAAGTGAGCGCGGCTCACTTGACTATTAGGATTCATAAACTCTAGTACTTAGCCTGGAGGTCTAGAGTTCGAATCCTGAGGAAGGCAAAAATCCACTGGCCAGGGGTGGGAAGTCCTTATGAGTAACAGCATGCCGACGGTCGACGACCAATGTGGCCAGGTTGTTGGGCAGCCAAAAATGGAATTTAGCTACCGAAGGAGCCGAGGGGACGGGTCGACGGGCCGGGTCATTACAATAATAGGCGCCTTTTTATGTAGTGACATGACCCCTCTAGCCTCATCAGGCGGCTCTCTAGGCCATGCCCTACGGCCTTCCCACACCCGGCGGTGGGTTTTTACCTTCCCCAGATTCGAACCCTTGACCTCCGTGTTAGTGATATGAGAGAAGTGTCCTAAGGCAATCGCCTTATGATGTAAACATTTATATTAATAAATGATAATTCACTATTTGAGTATACATGTTTTATGTATTTGATTGGGATCTTGAACTCATCTACTGAATGTCCGCAATACAATTCACAGCATAAGAGAATTTGTGATGGGATCACAACTAGTGACTATCTCTAAATGTGCAATTGTGAAGTATTGAAAATATCCCTAGTCGATGAATTGATAAATACGAACACTATCAATTCTGTTGAGACTAGCATGGATTATTCTCTAATCAGCTGATTCTCACTGGCTGGTGACATTGGGATGTCCGGAGATAAACATGGATGCTAGTTAAGGGAACTAGTTCATTGGAGTGACTAGCTGTAAGACTTCATATGGGAATCTACATGTAGATATGTCAATGAAGTTCTTACTGCAGCTTAAGTGCGATGTTCCTTTGACTTGCGGTGTTCAAGTCATCTTGGTCATGGAGACTTATACTTTAACATCTTAAGCAAGCACCTCCAAGGAGGTGTGGACCCAGGATGATTGGGTATAAGCCGAAGTGCCCGAAGATGTTTGAACAGCCTACAAAGGATTCACCACTCCTTGCGAGGAGATGTATACCCAGGCCTATCGTCGGATTGTTACTCAAAACCTCTGGCCAGAGTATATCATGTTTAGAGTGCGAGTCTCTTAAATACATAAGAGTAATTAGAAATCCAAAGGACGAGAAAGACACTACTTGGGCTAGGTGTGACGTAGTCAGCCTAGTGGGGACTGACACATATAGACCGTGTCCTGAACCAAGTGGATATAAGGTGGTGAAGGGAATGAGACACGACTCATTAGAGCTGCTGAAGGGTTTCAGAATTACTTCTGAGGTCAAACCGTTGATCTTTCGATTAATTGGGGGTCATGATGCACTACTAGGTGCCACTCATGACCATTCTATAATTGGTTGATTATAGACAGCCAACATAAATCGAAAGCCTATTTAGTCACACACACTACGAGTAATCCGAGGGATTTAAAACGAGTTGAAAATTGAATTTTTCGATCAAGAGAAATAAGTCGAATCTGAGTTAATCAGAGGCGCAATGGAAGCTAAAATTGGCTAAGTCTTTTGAAGGCATATTGGGCGAATTAAATGAGTTTAATTCGCGATGGATGCGGCTTGATTGGCCGGCCAAGGAGGGTGCCAAACCCCCTTGGTTTGGCCGGCCACTTAAAATAGAGAAAACCAATTAATTTGGTTTAATTAATAAAATAAATCTAGCGCGATTTGTTTTATAAATTATGGATAAATAAATTTGTATAATGAAATTTATATAAATAAATTTATAGAAATTTATTTCCTTTTTGGAAATTAAAATAATCTGTGGAATGGTTTATTTTAATTTTATAAAATCAATTATGAATTGATTTTTTCCATTAAAAGAAAAATTATAAATTTCTTATAAAATTATTCCATAATTAAAGAAGATAATTAATTGTTTTATTATAAAGTTAGTTATAATAAAACTAGGCCTAACGGAATAATTTATAAGAAAATTTATAAGATAAATTTCTTATGAAAATTAATTCCGTTAATTCCGTTAAAGAGGAGACTTAGCAAGAGAGAGGTTGCTATATAAAGGAACCAAAGGCTAGCCTTCAATTCCAATCAATTGAGTTGATAAAGAGTTAATCCTCTCACTCTCTCTCTCTTATTCTCTTCTCCTTCTCCCTCCCATCTAGGGCCGGCGCCCAACGTAGATCTCCTAGGGCCGGCGCACCTTCATTGTTCTCCAAGGAGTTGGCGTGAGCAATCTACACCAAGGAGAAGCCAACCAAGAAGAAGAAGAAGCGGATCACATCTCCTTCCTTCTCGGAATTCGATTCCGTTTCTCGGGCGGTTAGTTTCCTATCTTTTCTCTTGTTCTTCTAGTTGTGTCTTCGGAGAATCTAGTAGTTCTCGTCGGCACAAAACTCGTGGCTTTGCGAAGTCATCCCGAAGAGAACTCGGCGTGGACGCGAATAGAGGCGGAGCTTCCAAGGGACGCTACGGTTGGATCTCGTCCCTTACTTCGAGTTACGAGAGGTACTTAGTAAATTAGTTTACTTTTTCCACAAAGTTTTAATTTATGATTATGTCAACACATCATATGGTTGCATGCTAGATACGTGGTTAAAATAATTTTGGAAATTATTTTATCCTAATTCTTCCGCTGCACGTAAAAATTTAAAATTTTACGAACCCGTATCCTTGTCGACATGCACCCGATCCCAACAGTGGTATCAGAGCCAAGTTAGTGTTCGACATAATCATATAATTGTTTTGCGGAAAACTTTGTCATAATCTCAATTTTGGAAAAAAAATTTCAATTCTGGAAACTTTTCAATTATAATAAATTTTAGATTTAGGAATTTCTAAGTTTGGAAATCCTCATGAAATTTCGCAAACTTTTGAAATATCCTAGTTTCTAAAAATTTTATAATAATTGTGAAAACTTTCCATCTTTGGAAACTTTCCAATTTTGGAAATTTTCTATTTTAGAAATTTTCCAACTTTGGAAATATGTAAGTTTTCTTTGTACCAGAAACTTACAATTATTCTGAAAACCAATTTATGAAATCTCGCAATTTTGGGCACTTTCTTTTAAGAAAGTCTAGACAAATTCATGGACAGTTAATTGACAATTAAATTTGAATTGGTCTTTAAATTGACAACAAAATTCTTTATTTTGGATTGAGCCTCGGGGAGCCGTCCAATTTAAAGCTAGTTGTTGTAATTTAATTTCCCAATTTTTAATTGAAATTGTCATGTTTGATTTGGATTGAGCCTCGGGGAGCCGTCCAATTGGATTTACAATAAATTATTTTTCTTTGGGTATCTGAGCCTCGGGGAGCCACCCTTAGAAAACGATTTGTTGTAATTAATGAATAAAATATGATTTAAGAGGTGATGGTCTTACATATTGTTGTCTCCAAAATTAATTAGGAAATGGTTTCCTATAGAGTTTTCTTAAATGAGATTTTCATGAAAATAATATGTCGTTGAATTAAGGGAATTGCCTCTTAATTTAATAAGATTTGATTTAGAGAAATCAAAGTCTTAAACATATTATTTCCGAAATTGATTATGACAATTTAGGAAATTGTTTCCCAAAACAATTCCTTTAATAAAGTATGAAATTAGAATGAGGAAATCTGGTTCCTAATTCAATTCATGAGACTTGATAAATTAAGTCACATACATACTTTATTAAGGAAATCGTTAGTCATGACATAATCATATGTCATGAATGTGCTTAGAAAAGATGAGACCCAAAACCCCTTACAAAATATTAAGGCTAACACCTTCCATTAATATGGTTAGAACCAGAGTTTTGTTTCTCGCTTGGGTTGATGGACACATCCATGCCCGACTTGAACCTCAACATGTTCAAACCATGGAATTAGTTTATGAATAATATAGTTGGAGTCAGAGGTCAATCCTTAGTTTTGGTTGTTGGACACATCCAAGCCTGACTAAACGGTTGAATGAGCTCCAATCATATTAAAACTATTTCTTGATTAATGGGTCAACCTTAAGCTTGGAACATCGATTTGTTGTGCCACAGTCAAGGTCGATGTAAAGAGAGGTGCAATTGGGTGCTATGTATATGATGCATACTTGTTAATGAGTTAACAACCCAATGATTTATGCAAACATTCAATTAGTTGATAGCATAATGTGATAGTTACATATATGTGATATGTAATCGGTATAATTACCTACCTTCATAGCTAAGAAAATCTTGATGGCCACAGTCATGGTTGTTCTTATCTATGGTTGGATATCAACCTATTTGGAGATGTTCCTACGATCTCCCGAATTGATAAAAAGGGTTATTCAATTTGAAAAATAAATAGGATTTTATTTATGTATGTTGATACATTCTTTAATCATTCTTCTCACATAAACTCAATTTGTATTTCTAGGATAATCACTCGATCATGTCTTCTGTAAACTTGTGTTCCATTTTGGACACCAATAAACTGACTGGGCCGAACTTCATGGGCTGGCTTCGAAACCTAAGGATAGTCCTTAAGGCAGAGAAGCTTGCTTATGTCCTTGAAGATCAACTTCCCACCCATCCTCCAGAGAATGCAACTCCAGACCAATTGTTGGCCTATCAAAAACATGTGACCGATTCTGAACTTGCGAGTTGCATCATGCTAGCCTCTATGGTACCTGAGCTGCAAAAGCAGCATGAGCATATGGATGCTTATACCATCATCTTCCATCTTCATGAGTTATTTGAAGAGCAGGCGAGATCCGAAAGGTTCGAAGTCTCCAGACTCCTCTTCACCACTAAGATGCAGGAAGGCACTTCTGCCTCGCAGTTTGTGTTAAAGATGTTGGGGTACATTGAGCGACTGAGTGCACTCGGTTTTGCAATGGATCATGAACTATGTATTGACTTAATTCTGAGTTGTTTGCCCAAGAGTTATTCACAATTTGTGATGAACTATCGGATGAACAAACGAGAGACCACCATTCCTAAGTTGCTCAACCTGCTGATGACTGTAGAGCCTTCTGTAAAGCCGGATCAAAAGGCGGTACTGTTAGTTGGTTCCTCGAAGAAAGGTTCTAAGAGGAAGGCCAAGTAACAGAACAAAGGGAAGAAGAAAAAGGCCAAGAAGACTGAAAAGAAACCAAAAGGAACTTGCCATCATTGTGGCAAGGAGGGTCACTGGCGAAGAAACTGCAAGGTTTATCTTGAGTCCTTGAAGAAGAAGGCATCCGATGCTCTATCCTCTTCAGGTATCTTCGTTATTGAATGTCACTCTATTTCCTCAAATACCTGGGTACTTGATACTGGGTGTAGCTCACATATATGTAATGACATACAGGGGCTAAGGAATAGAAGAAGACTCGTCAAAGGAGAAGCAGATTTGCGAGTTGGGAATGGAGCAAAGATTGCTGCTGTTGCCATCGGAACATATTTACTAAAGCTCCCCACTGGACGTGTCTTAGAATTAGATAATTGTTATTTCGTTCCTTCGTTAATAAAGAACATTGTATCTATTTCATGTTTGAATGAAAAGGATTATCATTTAACTTTTAGTAACAATTGTTGTTACATAACTTTAAATGACGTTCTTTATGGGAATGGAACTTTGTGCAATGACATCTACACGTTAGATTTATCCAGTGACATTTTCAATATCGAAGTTAGCAACAAACGTGCTCGAATAGATAATCGAATAGACTCCTACACGTGGCACTGTCGTCTTGGCCATATAAGCAAGAAACGCATGACCGAATTGCACCGATGTGGAATTCTGGAATCATTTGAACCCGGTTCATTTGATACATGCGAATCCTACTTAAAAGGCAAGATGACCAAATTACCCTTTTCCGGAAAGGGTAATCCAGTGGGAGAATTGCTTGGTCTAATACATACTGATGTATGTGGACCAATGTCAACTCTTGCACAAGGAGGCTATAGCTACTTCATTACCTTTATCGATGATCACTCACGATTCGGGTATGTGTTCTTGATGAAACACAAATCTGAAGCTTTTGAGAAATTCAAAGAGTTCAGAAATGAAGTAGAGAAACAACTTGGCAAAAGTATTAAAATACTTCGATCCGATCGGGGTGGTGAATACTTGAGTCAAGAATTTCAAGATTATCTAAGGGACAATGGGATATTGTCTCAATAGACTCCGCCGTATACACCACAGCATAATGGTGTATCTGAGAGGCGTAACCGAACCTTGATGGACATGGTTAGGTCTATGATGAATCATGCAACTCTTCCAAAATCCTTTTGGGGTTATGCACTTAAGACAGCTGTTTACTTGCTAAACAGAGCCCCGACCAAGGTAGTCTCTACTACTCCATATGAGACATGGAATAGTAAGAAACCTCACTTAACTCACCTTAAGATATGGGGTTGTCCTGCTTATGTGAAGCGGATTGTATCAGACAAATTGGATGCTAAGTCTGATAAATGTCTATTTATTGGATACCCTAAGGAAACGAAGGGTTATCAATTCTATCATCCCTTGGAGCAAAAGGTGTTTGTTTCAAGGCATGCTGTATTTCTAGAAAAAGAATTTCTTTTACAAGAAAACAGTGGGAGTGACATTGAACTTGATGAAGTTCAAGAAACTCCAATAGACATTACAGAGACACCTAGTCTAGACCCGCAACCGATAATTCATAGTGATGAGCTATCAGTTGAACCTAAAACAACACCACCTCTTCGTAGGTCTGATAGGACACGCAATATTCCAGAGAGATACGGATTTCTCGTAAGTGAATCGAACGACGTGTTACTCATAAGCGATGATGAACCTATCAGTTATGAAGATGTTCTGAAAAATTCAGAAAGGGACAAATGGCTTGAGGCCATGAAGTCGGAAGTGGATTCCATGTACGAAAATCAAGTATGGGACTTGGTTAACCCACCTGAAGGGATTAAGCCCATAGGGTGCAAGTGGGTTTTCAAGAAGAAAACCGACATGGAAGGTAATGTAGTTACCTTTAAGGCTAGATTAGTGGCAAAAGGATATCGTCAAAAACAAGGAATTGATTATGACGAAACCTACTCGCCAGTAGCTATGCTTAAATCCATTCGGATGCTCCAGGCCATAGCAGCTCATTATGATTATGAGATATGACAAATGGATGTGAAAACAGCTTTCCTTAATGGAAACCTGCTTGAGGATGTATACATGATACAACCTGAAGGTTTCACATCGGTTGATAAAACCAAAGTATGCAAGCTTCGACGATCCATATATGGACTGAAGCAAGTATCAAGGAGCTGGAACATCCATTTTGATGAGACAATCAAAGAGTTTGATTTCTCACAAAATCCTGACGAACCTTGTCTGTACAAGAAGGTTAGTGGGAGTGCAGTCGTATTCCTAGTATTATATGTCGATGACATCTTACTTATAGGAAACGATATATCAGTTTTACAGACAGTTAAAATTTGGTTGTCCAAAACTTTCTCCATGAAAGACCTGGGAGAAGCAACCTATATCCTTGGGATTAGAATCTATAGAGATAGATCAAAACGGTTGCTTGGTCTTTCGCAGTCTACATATATAGACCGAGTGCTAAAAAGGTTTAGCATGTCGGAATCCAAGAAAGGTTACCTTCCCATCAGGCATGGGATCAACCTTTCAAAGTCTATGTGTCCGCGCACAGAAGACGAGAGGATTTGCATGAATAAGATTCCCTATGCATCCACAATAGGATCTATCATGTATGCTATGTTATGTACTGGACCCGATGTATCGTATGCTTTGAGCATCACAAGCAGATACCAGTCGGATCCAGGAATGGATCATTGGCCAGCTGTCAAGACAATCCTTAAGGACTTAAGAAGAACTAAGGATGTGTTCCTGATATATGGAGAAGGAGATATGGTAATACGTGGGTATACAGATGCCAGTTTCCAGACAGATAAGGATGACTCCAAATCACAGTCTGGATACGTATTTACTTTGAATGGAGGTGCAGTAAGTTGGAAAAGTTCCAAACAAGACACCGTAGCGGATTCTACCATGGAAGCAGAATATATCGCAGCTTCGGAAGCAGCAAAGGAAGCAGTTTGGATCAAGAAGTTTGTCTCAGAACTTGGTGTGGTTCCAACCATTGATGAAGCAGTGCTGGTTTACTGCGACAACAATGGAGCTATTGCACAAGCGAAGGAACCAAGGTCTCATCAGCATCCAAACACGTGCTTCGCCGCTATCATCTGATCAGAGAGATTATAAGTAGGAATGACATACAAATTGAGAGGGTTCCCACTGAAAGGAATATAGCAGATCCTTTAACTAAGGCCTTGCCTCAAAGCAAATTTGAGGGACATGTTAGAGCCTATGGTATTGGATACCGTAGCGATTGGCATTAGGCCAAGTGGGAGTTTGTTAGTGATATGAGAGAAGTGTCCTAAGGTAATCGCCTTATGATGTAAACATTTATATTAATAAATGATAATTCACTATTTGAGTATACATGTTTTGTGTATTTGATTGGGATCTTGAACTCATCTATTGAATGTCCGCAATACAATTCACAGCATAAGAGAATTTGTGATGGGATCACAACTAGTGACTATCTCTAAATGTGCAATTGTGAAGTATTGAAAATATCCCTAGTCGATGAATTGATAAATACGGACACTATCAATTCTGTTGAGACTAGCATGGATTATTCTCTAATCAGCTGATTCTCACTGGCTGGTGACATTGGGATGTCCGGAGATAAACATGGATGCTAGTTAAGGGAACTAGTTCATTGGAGTGACTAGCTGTAAGACTTCATATGGGAATCTACATGTAGATATGTCAATGAAGTTCTTACTGCAGCTTAAGTGCGATGTTCCTTTGACTTGCGGTGTTCAAGTCATCTTGGTTATGGAGACTTATACTTTAACATCTTAAGCAAGCATCTCCAAGGAGGTGTGGACCCAGGATGATTGGGTATAAGCCGAAGTGCCCGAAGATGATTGAACAACCTACAAAGGATTCACCACTCCTTGCGAGGAGATGTATACCCAGGCCTATCGTCGAATTGTTACTCAAAACCTCTGGCCAGAGTATATCATGTTTAGAGTGCGAGTCTCTTAAATACATGAGAGTAATTAGAAATCCAAAGGACGAGAAAGACACTACTTGGGCTAGGTGTGACGTAGTCAGCCTAGTGGGGACTGACACATATAGACCGTGTCCTGAACCAAGTGGGTATAAGGTGGTGAAGGGAATGAGGCACGACTCATTAGAGCTGCTGAAGGGTTTCAGAATTACTTCTGAGGTCAAACCGTTGATCTTTCGATTAATTGGGGTCATGATGTACTACTAGGTGCCACTCATGACCGTTCTATAATTGGTTGATTATAGACAGCCAACATAAATCGAAAGCCTATTTAGTCACACGCACTACGAGTAATCCGAGGGATTTAAAACGAGTTGAAAATTGAATTTTTCGATCAAGAGAAATAAGTCGAATCTGAGTTAATCAGAGGCGCAATGGAAGCTAAAATTGGCTAAGTCTTTTGAAGGCTTATTGGGCGAATTAAATGAGTTTAATTCGCGATGGATGCGGCTTGATTGGCCAGCCAAGGAGGGTGCCAAACCCCCTTGGTTTGGCCGGCCACTTAAAAGGGAGAAAACCAATTAATTTGGTTTAATTAATAAAATAAATCTAGCGCGATTTGTTTTATAAATTATGGATAAATAAATTTGTATAAAGAAATTTATATAAATAAATTTATAGAAATTTATTTCTTTTTTGGAAATTAAAATAATCTGTGGAATGGTTTATTTTAATTTTATAAAATCAATTATGAATTGATTTTTTCCATTAAAAGAAAAATTATAAATTTCTTATAAAATTTATTCCATTATTAAAGAAGAGAATTAATTATTTTATTATAAAGTTAGTTATAATAAAACTAGGCCTAACGGAATAATTTATAAGAAAATTTATAAGATAAATTTCTTATGAAAATTAATTCCGTTAAAGAGGAGACTTAGCAAGGGAGAGGTTGCTATATAAAGGAACCAAAGGCTAACCTTCAATTCCAATCAATTGAGTTGATAAAGAGTTAATCCTCTCCCTCTCTCTCTCTTATTCTCTTCTCCTTCTCCCTCCCATCTAGGGCCGGTGCACCTTCATTGTTCTCCAAGGAGTTGGCGTGAGCAATCTACACCAAGGAGAAGCCAACCAAGAAGAAGAAGAAGCGGATCACATCTCCTTCCTTCTTGGAATTCGATTCCGTTTCTCGGGCGGTTAGTTTCCTATCTTTTCTCTTGTTCTTCTAGTTGTGTCTTCGGAGAATCTAGTAGTTCTCGTCGGCACAAAACTCGTGGCTTTGCGAAGTCATCCCGAAGAGAACTCGGCGTGGACGCGAATAGAGGCGGAGCTTCCAAGGGACGCTACGGTTGGATCTCGTCCCTTACTTCGAGTTACGAGAGGTACTTAGTAAATTAGTTTACTTTTTCCGCAAAGTTTTAATTTATAATTATGTCAATACATCATAAGGTTGCATGCTAGATACGTGGTTAAAATAATTTAGGAAATTATTTTATGTTAATTCTTCCGCTGCACGTAAAATTTTAAAATTTTACGAACCCGTATCCTTGTCGACATGCACCCGGTCCCAACACTCCGGAACAAGTATAATAGTTCCTTGAATCTAGTAACCAAGTGAGCTGCCACGCCCCGAGACCCAGGAGCCGTTGATCCAATAGAAAATCGGCAGCACCTCCCCTGTCCGGCAGACAATTTACGCATACATATAAATATTCATACAACCCACACAATATATATTTGGCCTCAGGCCTAAATATCAAGTCAGAACATAAAATAAAACATGGTAAACCATACCTGACTGCGGACAGGTCCGACTTACGACAAAACAACCAATACATAAACCCCTTAGGGCACACAAGAACACTCCCAAGACATATACAAATCCAATAAATAAATATGAAACATAGGCACTACAAAGTGCAAAACAAACTTTATCGTCGCGATGGGTAGGGACTTGCTGTTGGGCTCTTCTGGCGACTCCATGTATCTCAACCTGAAATAAAAAGATAGGCAACGGTGTGAGTCCAAACGAACTCAGCGGATACCTAATAGATATGCATAGTAGGTTATATTAACAATATGAATCACGCTGATATAGTCTCATATGTATAATGGAAAGGCATACACTAAAGGTACTGAATGTAGGTACATACCAGAATCCATCTATCCTGTAGAGGGGTGGAATAAATCCCTATGAAACAAGTATAACACATAATCCAAGGTAAACAGGTATCCGGTATATGCATGTCAATCATAATGCATCAATCAAATGCTGCAAGCAATGCACGATGCAAAATATGCACATGGTGCAATGACATGTGTCACCCCTGATGCCAATCAGGCAACGTCCACCTATCATAAATGAACGTCCACGTGGGTAGGGCTATGACAACTGTACGTACCCTGCTATCACTGCTCCTGAGTGACCGAGTGGATAGGATGTTGGCCGAGGTCACTCTCCTAACCTAAGCAATGGAGGAGTCTCGCTCTCATCTTCTTGTGTCTCAAGACGACAAGGGATCTCTGGCTGCTACCACGCCCAGAACCACCCTCCAAATAGTGGCCAAACGGAGCAATACAGGGCAAATGCACACACTCTACAGTAGCCACTACCCCAGAGTGGATGTGTGTGCATATCCTCATGTAACTGGAGATGGACTCTGACTACATAGGAGCCGATGATCGTCAACATGCAACAATGCAAGGATGGTGCATGACACGAACACATACAACACCCACCAAGTCCTCATCTATCACCTCAGTGTACTATGTATAGGTCTGAATCCTATATCATGGGATACAAGTAATCTACTAGGTATACTGACAAAATAACCAATGATCCATCAATGTCGAATGCGAGGGAACATATCACTACATCTATGCACATATATATATACGCATATCAACTATTAAGACTGTATGAAGCTAAAAGGGAGATAACCTCTAGGATGAGCAACAGATATCAAGTACAGATATACTAAGACAGATATAGCATATAAACTTACTGTTATCTATAACAAACCATACATAGCAATATGATAATATCTAAAAAGATAAGTCAAGGGTACCCGCCTCAAAATGAAGAATCCGTATATGTAGGGAACCTCCGATCCAATAATCAACAATAGTAATTGCATCAATGCCCTGTATCAAGGACATATTTAATTAGCTATTACAAAAGATGGTAACTAGCTAATTAATTCCTAATCCATACTAAGATTAGCCTAAGTATTCCTTTCCCATCTAACTACCTCTAATTAAATGGAAAGGTTCTTAATTACCCCATGTAATTTAAGATTAGGTCCATTTTGTTTTATCTCACATTCCAATCCCTCAAACTTAAATTATTAGGTTTAATTTCCATTAAACCTAAACCCAACCTAATCATCTTAGTATCGTGTGGCAAACACCACATGATTCAAATACTAAAACGGACCCAATTCCAAATAGAGGTAAATCGCAAGATTTATACATCAACGATCTAAATCCACAACCTAATATAGATCTAATTAAACATATGATGGAATCATGGGTTGCAAATATGCTGAGGTTAATCATTCCTACAGATCTAACCAGAGCCAAACAAAACAAAACCCATAAGAACACCAAATTGGTACAGCTACACAAAGACCAAATTGCAATAACGGGCTCACGGCAGAAATCTGAAATAGGAGCAGATCTTTGATCAGAAAACTTACAAAAAGACAAGCAAGAACTGCAACTAATGATCCCAAAATAGAATCGAGATCAAAGCTCATAACGAGGAACCAAAACAGCAACCAATCCGAACCAAAACCCAATTGTAAAACTTCAATTTAGTAGCTAAGATCCCCACGAAAATAGCAACCTATATCCTTGGGATTAGAATCTATAGAGATAGATCAAAACAGTTGCTTGGTCTTTCGCAGTCTACATATATAGACCGAGTGCTAGAAAGGATTAGCATGTTGGAATCCAAGAAAGGTTACCTTCCCATCAGGCATGGGATCAACCTTTCGAAGTCTATGTGTCCGCGCACAGAAGACGAGAGGATTTGCATGAATAAGATTCCTTATGCATCCGTGATAGGATCTATCATGTATGCTATGTTATGTACTAGGCCCGATGTATCGTATGCTCTGAGCGTCACAAGCAGATACCAGTCTGATCCAGGAATGGATCATTGGGTGGCTGTCAAGACAATCATCAAGTACTTAAGAAACACTAAGGATGTGTTCCTAATATATGGAGAAGGTGATATGGTAATACGTGGGTATACAGATGCCGTTTCCAGACAGATAAGGATGACTCCAAATCTCAGTCCGGATACGTATTTATTTTGAATGGAGGCGTAAGAAGTTGGAAGAGTTCCAAGCAAGACACCGTAGCGGATTCTACCATGGAAGCGGAATATATTGCAGCTTTGGAAGCAGCAAAGGAAGCAGTTTGGATCAAAAAAGTTTGTCTCAGAACTTGGTGTGGTTCCAACCATTGATGAAGCAATACTGGTTTACTGCGACAACAATGGAGCTATTGCACAAGCAAAGGAACCAATGTCTCATCAGCGATCCAAATATGTGCTTCGCCGCTATCATCTGATCAGAGAGATTATAAGTATGAATGATATACAAATTGAGAAAATTCCCACTGAAAGGAATTTAGCGGATCCTTTAACTAAGGCCTTGCCTGAAAGTAAGTTTGAGGGTGATGTTAGAGCCTGTGGTATTGGGTACCGTAGCGATTGACATTAGGCCATGTGGGAGTTTGTTAGTGATATGAGAGAAGTGTCCTAAGGCAATCGCCTTATGATTGTAATCATTTATTCTAATAAATGAATATTCACTATTTGAGTATACATGTTTGTGTATTTGATTGAGATCTTAAACTCATTTACTGAATGTTCACAATACAATTCACAGCATGAGAGAATTTGTGATGAATTCACAACTAGTGATTATCTCAACATGTGCAATTGTGAAGTATTGAAATTGTCCCTAGTCGATGAATTGATAAATACGGACACTATCAATTCTGTTGAGACTAGCATGGGTTATTCTCTAATCAACTGATTCTCACTGGCTGGTAACATTGAGATGTCCGGAGATAATCATGAATGCTAGTTAAGGGAACTAGTTCATTGGAGTGACTGACTGTAAAACTTCATATGGTAATCTACATATAGATATGTCATGAAGTTCTTACTGCAGCTTAAGTGCGATGTTCCTTTGACATGCGGTGTTCAAGTCATCTTGGTTATGCAGACTTATACTTTGACATCTTAAGCAAGCATCTCCAAGGAGGTGTGGACCCAGGATGATTGGGTATAAGCCGAAGTGCCCGAAGATGTTTGAACATCCTACAAAGGATTCACCACTCCTTCCGAGGAGATGTATACCCGAGGCCTATCGTCGGATTGTTACTCGAAGCCTCTGGCCAGAGCATGACATGATCAGAGTATGAATCTCTTAAATATATGAGAGTAATTAGAATCCGTAGGACGAGAAAACGTTACTTGGGCTTGGTGTGATGTAGTCAGCCTAGTTGGGATTGACACACATAGACCATGTCTTGAACCAAGTGGGTATAAGATGGGAAGGGAATGGGGCACGATTCATTATAGATGCTGAAGGGTTTCAGAATTGATTCTGAGGTCAACCGTTGATCTTTCGATTAATTGGGGATCATGATGTACTATTAGGTGTCACTCATGATCGTTCTATAATTAATTGATTAATTATAGACGACCAACATAAATCGAAAGCCTATTTAGTCACATGCACTACGAGTAATCCGAGGGATTTAAAATGAGTTGAAAATTGGATTTTCCAATCAAGAGAGATTAAGTTTGGTTGAGCCAAACGGTAAGTCGAATCTGAATTTTTCAGAGACGCATCGGAAGCGTAAAATGGCTAAGTCTTTTGAAGACTTAATAGATGAATTAAATAAGTTTAATTCATTGGGGCTTGGCTTGGATGGGCTGGCCAAAGAGGACCTCCATCCTCTTTGCTTGGCCGGCCACAACAAAGGGAGAGAACCAAGTTTTTGGTTCAATTTATAAAATAAACCAAGTGTGGTTTGTTTTATAAAATTATGGATGATATAAATTTTTATATAATAAACCAAGGTTTGGTTTATTTTTCATGGAAATTAAAATGAACCATGGATTGGTTTATTTTATAAAATCAATCATGGATTGATTTACCATGATAAGGAAATTTATTCCATAGGAGAGAAGATTTTTATCATGAATTAAAATATGATTTTAACCATGATATAAAATCAAACTTGGCATGATGGAATAAGTTATTCCATATTTGAGAGGCTTGATGGTTGAGAGACCACTATATAAAGGACCCAAGGCAAGGCTTGGGTGATAATAAAAGAGATGAAGGCATAGGATCTCTCCCTCTCTTTCTTTCCTTCTCTTCTCCCCTTCTTGCCGTGCGCCAACCAGCCCCAAGAAGGAGCACCAGCCGGCCGCCCCTGCCCTTTCCCTGCTGAACACCACCTGCTGCCGGAGAAGGAAGCTCCAGCCATCTCTTGGCCGGAAGAAGGTGCTGCCGGAATTAGAGTTTGCCGCAAGCCTCTTCTTTTGCTTCGGCGGAATTTTGATTCCAGCCATCCTTTTATGGTTAGTCTTCTGACTTCTCTCTTGGTTTTTCTCATCGCGTTCTCGGAGAATCTAGTAGTTCTCGAGAACACGAAACTCGTGGCTTTGCGACGTCATCCCGAAGATACTTGCCGTGGACGCGAATAGAGGCAGAGCTTCCAAGGGACGCTTACGGTTGGATCTCGTCCCTTCCTTCGAGTTACGTGAGGTAATACGTAAATTAGTTTATGTTTCTGTAAAATTTTAAATATATGATCATGTCTACACAAGATAAAATTGCATGCTTAGATGTGTGATTAAATAATTAGAGAAATTATTTATGCTAAACCTTCCTCTACACGTAATTAATTTTAAAATTACGAACCCACATCCATGTCAACATGCACCCAGTCCCAACAGGTGTAATGTAACTCATAATCCTCTAAGGTGTGCATGATCCAAAGGAGTTGGGAAACACACCCACCCATTGCCACATATTTCGCCTCCGTTGTTGATAGGGCAACGCATGGTTGTTTCCTACTACTCCAACTAACTAAGGAAGACCCAAGGAATTGACACCCTCCACTAGTGCTCTTCCAATCTAGCTTACAACCCGCATAGTCCGAGTCGGTGTATCCAATTAAATCAACACTAGGGGTTCTAGGATACCAAAGTCCGACATTGAGGGTACCTTTGACATACCTTAAGATCCTCTTAACTACAACCAAATGGGACTCTTTGGCACAAGATTGGTACCTTGCACACATACCTACCGCAAAGAGTATATCGGGTCTACTAGCGGTTAGGTATAGTAAGCTACAATCATGCTCCTATATTGTTTAGAGTCTACCATTTTCCCTTCAAGGTCACTATCCATTTTCACATTGGTTCCTATGGGAGTAGATGCTACCTTAGCATTTTCTAAACCAAATTTCTTTAACATCTCCTTAGCATATTTGGTTTGAAAAACATGTGTACCCTCATTAGTTTGCTTAACTTGAAGGCCTAAAAAGAAGGTTAGTTCTCCTACAAAACTCATCTCAAATTCACCTTCCATACACTTGATGAATTCTTGTAAGGAGTCATTATTTGTTGACCCAAAAATGATATCGTCTACATAGACTTGTGCAACAAATATGTCCTTGTCCTTAGATTTTAGGAACAAAGTAAGGTCAATTGTTCCTCTCCTAAACCCCTTAGACACTAGAAATGAAGAAAGTCTTTCATACCAAGCCCGGGGAGCTTGTTTCAATCCATATAAGGCTTTTCATAATTTGTAAACGTGTCTTAGATAGTTAGGGTCCTCAAACCTAGGGGGTTGTTCTACATAGACCTCTTCCTTAATGTTGGAGCAATCGACCCTAAGATGGTCCGGAGTGACCATAGGTTTTGATGTTTGGGCAAAGGGTTTAAGTTAGGTTTTCCCTTGTATTCTTATATGTGTATGTTGAGTGTGCAGGTTGTACAGGTTACACATATGGACTTGACTGGACGGCCTCGGTACGGTGAAGGATGGCATGGAGGCAAGCTGGAGGCTTACGTGCGCATCCGAGGGACTTTGGTGAGCAGGGACGATGAGCTGAGGGGCGCGGACTTCGAGGCATGCGTGAAGGATGGCATGGAGGCAAGATGGAGGCTTGCGTGCATCCGAGGGACAGGAGCCGAAGATGAAGAGGCTACGAAGGCAATAGTCAAGGTTGCAGATGAGGAGTCAGTCAAGTCGTGAGGATCGAGTGTTGTGTGAATGTACTCGGGAAGGGAATCAGGTGGGGACCAGTCGACTGCTCTGGGAGCAGTCGACTGGTAGGTGGCTGGTGAGTTGGCTAAAATTCGAATGTTGGGGTACAACGGTCGAATTTGGCTGGCACCAGTCAACTGCCCTTGGAGCAGTCGACTGGTGGCGAGGGTTTCAGCTCGAGTTCTATTTAAAGAGGACTTCGTGGGGGCTGAGATTTTTGACGAATTTGGTCTTGGTTAAGGGCCAAACAGTAGTCTTCGTGCTCAGAGGTTCTCAAGGTGTTGTGGTGAGGTTTCTCCACCCACAAGGAGCGACGAGAGCTAGCTGGAGGTTATCCGGGGATTGATCCACCGACGGATTCTTGAATTAGTCACCTGGCCAGGGTGGATACCAAGTAAACTCTGATTGTTAGTGTCGTTTATTCTTTTTATTATTGTTCCCGCTGTGCAACTAACAACACAGGTACAAGAAAGATCCGTGATTCGCTATTCACCCCCCTCTAGCGGACAGAATCGATTCTAACAATTGGTATCAGAGCGAAGGACCGCTCTTGATCGGACTAACCGCCGAGGGAGCACATGCTAGAGGAAGAACCATGGAAGATAAACTTGGGAAAGACATCTATACTCCACCGCCCTATGACCATGAAGACTTCGGGTTTTGGAAGTCACGGATGGAGACGTGGTTCGGAATGGAGTGGGACCTTCGAATTGTGCTTGAAGAGCCATATGAGACTCCAAAGGATAAGCACGGGAAGAGGCTTAGGCCTAGATATTGGAGTCAATAACAACAAGATCAAGCGAAAGCAAACAAGAAGGTAATTAGCATTTTAGTAGATATTTTGCCTAATACCATTTTGAGTTGTGTAGGTGAGTATAGAGATGCACATGAATTGTGGAATAAAGTCAAAGAATATCATAAAAGTCCTACACAAATTCAAGAGCCCGAAGAGATCAATTCATTGGTTCAAGAAGTGGAAGAAGAAAGTGAGAGTTCATCCACCTCCTCTAGAGAAGTGGAGGAGGTCACCACCTCAAGGATTGAGGGGGAGGAGAGAGCCTCGTCTACACAAGAACAAGAGGAAGCATCTTCTTCATCCAAGGTTGAAGAGAAAGTCGACCTAGTCTCCTCCTCCACCAAAGCCAAGAGAAAGAAGCATATTATATTCTTTGGTTGCAACCAAAAGGGGCACTATAAGGATAAGTGCCCACAAGGTAAAAAGGAGGTAAAATCTACACTCATTTCAAATTCCTTTAATTCTAACATGAAGTGTAGGAATGGAGATTTCCAAGAGAAGAAGTGGAGAATTCGATGCTTCACGTGTAGTGAGCTGGGGCACTTTCATACTAAGTGTCCAAGGAAAGGAGAACTAAAGAAGATGGAGAATTTGAGAAGATGGGAGAAGGAGGAGAGAAAGAAAAGAAGATCACAACAAGGAGGGACTACAAGGGTAAGGGAGGTAATTCCTAACCCTAGGCTAAAATGTAATTCATATTTAAGTTTCTCTATCCATGATAAAAATAGAATTAATCGTTCATCCATGCATGCTAGTTTTCATGAAAAATACTTAATGGTGCATAACTTTGGATTTAGATATAATGATAGGACTAGGGTTAACAAGGTAGAACACAACCTTAAGAAAAGCATGCATAATGATAGACCCAAGACCTCTAGACCTAAGGATCATGGCACTAATCCCAAGAAGGGAAGGAATGCGCCTAGAAAGGAGGTTAGGCCTAGGAATGTCCATGGTGGACACATGGATCCAAAGGTTAGAAATTTGGAAAGGGAAAATCAAGCCTTGAGGGCAAGGCTTGATACATTAGAAAAGACCCTAGAAAGATTCACGATTGGATCTAAGGGCTTAGACATGGTGTTGGGTAGCTTAAAACCCAACTATGATAGATCGGGCTTGGGATACCGGTCTAAGACCTCCAAGGTAGATGGAAAGAAATATGCTGGGAATGGTCTAACACCGGTGTGGTCTAGTATGGATTAAGTCACCTAGGGAGGTGGCTAGGGCTAAGAGCTCAAGGGGGAGCTCTAGGAGCCTTTGGGGTCCATGGTAAATGGATCTCAATAGATTCTCTCCTAGGAAATTAGGTGAAATGTACCAAAAAGGGTTGGAAGACTTGGCTAAGTCTTAATCTTAGGTTTTGGCACACTAGATGGAGTTTTAGGGAGAAAATGGTGAAAATAAGGGTGAATTGGGTAAAATTAGATTTTGATGTGTGAACACCATATAACTCAATGATAGAAATATATCATGGTCAGAAATGAGAAAATACATCAAGGAGAAGCCTAAGTTAGAACTTTTGGAAGAGTTAAAATGATACAATCTAGAGAAATTAGAGTTTCGTGCCAAACTTAGGATCTGAAGTACATTTATTTGGAAACATATTTTTCCCAAGTAGACATTGGCCCCACAAATCTCCTCACGAAATTTCATAATTTTTAGAGATTTATGGAATTATTTAGGAATTACTGAAATTGGGCTGGAAAACCTGAAATTCAGGTATCAGTCGACTGCCCTAGGGGCAGTCGACTGGTAAGAGCCCAGAAACATTCTGTGAGTTTTGGGAGTCGACTGCCACAGGGGCAGTCGACTGGTCTGTAGGCTGAAATAGGAAAATGGCTATTGGATGATAGGAAAATGGCCACAGGAGCAATCGGCCCTAAGATGGTCCGGAGTGACCATAGGTTTTGATGTTTGGGCAAAGGGTTTAAGTTAGGTTTTCCCTTGTATTCTTATATGTGTATGTTGAGTGTGCAGGTTATATAGGTTACACATATGGACATGACTGGACGGCCTCGGTACGATGAAGGATGGCATGGAGGCAAGCTGGAGGCTTGCGTTCGCATTCGAGGGACTTTGGTGAGCAGGGACGATGAGCTGAGGGGCGCGAACTTCGAGGCATACGTGAAGGATGGCATGGAGGCAAGCTGGAGGCTTGCATGCATCCGAGGGACGGGAGACGAAGATGAAGAGGGCGCGAAGGTAATAGTCGAGGCTGCGGATGAGGAGTCAGTCGAGTCGTGAGGATCGAGTGCTGTATGAATGTACTCGGGAAGGGAATCAGCTGGGGACCAGTCGATTGCTCTGGGAGCAGTTGACTGGTAGGTGGCTGGTGAGTTGGCTAAAATTCGAACGTTAGGGTACAATGGTAGAATTTGGCTGGCACCAATCGACTGCCCTTGGAGCAGTCGACTGGTGGCGAGTGTTTCAGCCTGAGTCCTATTTAAAGAGGACTTCGTGGGGGCTGAGATTTTTGACGAGTTTGGTCTAGGTTAAGGGCCAAACAGTAGTCTTCGTGCTCAGAGGTTCTCAAGATGTTGTGGTGAGGTTTCTCCACCCACAAGGAGCGATGAGGGCTAGCCGGAGGTTATTCGGGGATTGACCCACCGACGGATTCTTGGATTAGTCACCTGGCCGGGGTGGATACCAAGTAAACTCTGATTGTTAGCGTCGTTTGTTCTTTTTATTATTGTTCCCGCTGTGCAACTAACAACGCAGGTATAAGAAAGATCCGTGATTTGCTATTCACCCCCCCTCTAGCGGACGGAATCGATCCTAACACTTAATGATCCCATTAAGGAATGCACACTTCACATCCATTTGATGAAGTGTGAAACCCATGTGAGCGGCATAGGCTAGTAGGATTCTAATAGATTCTAACCTAGCTACGGGGGCATAGGTCTCATCGTAATCTAATCCCTCAACTTGGTTAAACCCCCTAGCTACCAATCTAGCCTTGTTCCTAGTGATTTTGGCTTGGTCATCTAGTTTGTTCCTAAAGACCCATCTTGTGGTTACAATGGTGCAATCATTGGGCCTAGGAACCAACTCCCAAACTTCACTCCTCTCAAATTGATTTAGCTCTTCTTGCATGGCTAAGACCCAATCCACATCTCCCAATGCTTCATCAATAGACTTGGGTTCTAATTGAGAGATTAGAGCTATTTGACTAGTTTGATCCCTAAAATAGGACCTAATCCTTACTCCTTGAGTGACATCACCCACTATTTGGTCAATATGGTGATCATGGTGATGTCTCAAGGGCCTAGAGTGTTGGGACCGGGTGCATGTTGACATGGATGTGGGTTCGTAATTTAAAAATTAATTACGTGCAGCGGAAGGTTTAGCATAAATAATTTCTCAAATTATTTAACCACACATCTAAGTATGCAACATTATCTTGTGTAGACATAATCATATATTTATAATTTTGCAGAATCATAAACTAATTTACGTATTACCTCGCGTAACTCGAAGGAAGGGACGAGATCCAACCGTAAGCGTCCCTTGGAAGCTCCGCCTCTATTCGCGTCCACGCCGAGTATCTTCGGGATGACTTCGCAAAGCCACGAGTTTCGTGTTCTCGAGAACTACTAGATTCTCCGAGAACGCGACAAGAAAAACCAAGAGAGAAGTAATCACATCGAAAAACTCACTACCAAGGTTGGCCGAAATCACAATTCCGACGAGAAGGAGGAAGATGACTTGCGCCCAATCCCAAGGTGATGATGGCTGGAGAGGAAGATCATCCCAACGGAAGAACTTCGTCGCCTCGGTGCTTCTCCTTGTGCTCACGGCAAGAAGAAGGGAGAAGAACCATGTGGTCGGCCAACAGGAAGAAGGGAGGAGAGGGAGAGAGCCCAGGCAAGAATACTTCGATTATTTTCCAAGCCTTGCCTTGGGTCCTTTATATAGTGGTCTCTCAACCATCAAGCCTCTCAAAAAAGAGACTTATTCCATCATGCCAAGTTTTATCATATTTTAATTCATGATAAAATCGACCAAGTCTCCTTTTTTCTTATAGAATAAATTTTCTTATCATGGTAAATCAATCCATGATTGATTTTATACAATAAAATAAACCAATCCATGGTTCATTTTAATTTCCATGAAAAATAAACCAAACCTTGGTTTATTATATAAAAATTTATATCATCCATAATTTTATAAAACAAACCACACATGGTTTATTTTATAAATTGAACCAAAAACATGGTTCTCTCCCTTTGTTGTGGCCAGCCAAGCAAAGAGGATGGAGACCCTCTTTGGCCGGCCCATCCAAGCCACGCCCCAATGAATTAAACTTATTTAATTCATCTATTAAGTCTTCAAAAGACTTAGCCATTTTACGCTTCCGATGCGTCTCTGAAAAATTCAGATTCGACTTATCGTTTGGCTTAACCAAACCTAATCTCTCTTAATTGGAAAATCTAATTTTCAACTCGTTTTAAATCTCTCGGATTACTCGTAGTGCGTGTGACTAAATAGGCTTTCGATTTATGTTGGCCGTCTATAATTAATAAATTATAGAACAATCATGAGTGGCACCTAGTAGTACATCATGATCCCCAATTAATCGAAAGATCAACGGTTGACCTCAGAAACAATTCTGAAACCCTTCAGCAGCTATAATGAATCGTTCCCCATTCGCTTCACCATCTTATACCCACTTGGTTCAGGACATGGTCTATGTGTGTCAGTCCCCACTAGGCTGACTACGTCACACCTAGCCCAAGTAACATTTTCTCGTCCTATGGATTCTAATTACTCCCATGTATTTAAGAGATTCATACTCTGAACATGTCATGCTCTAACCAGAGGCTTTGAGTAACAATCTGACTATAGGCCTTGGGTATACATCTCCTCGCAAGGAGTGGTGAATCCTTTTTAGGCTGTTCAAACATCTTCGGGCACTTCGGCTTATACCCAATCATCCTGGGTCCACACCTCCTTGGAGATGCTTGCTTAAGATGTCAAAGTATAAGTCTCCATGACCAAGATGACTTGAACACCGCAAGTCAAAGGAACATCGCACTTAAGCTGCAGTAAGAACTTCATTGACATATCTATATGTAGACTACCATATGAAGTTTTACAGCCAGTCACTCCAATGAACTAGTTCCCTTAACTAGCATTCATGTTTATCTCCGGACATCCCAATGTCACCAGCCAGTGAGAATCAACTGATTAGAGAATAACCCATGCTAGTCTCAGCAGAATTGATAGTGTCCATTTTTATCAATTCATCGACTAGGGACAATTTCAATATTTCACAATTGCACATGTAGAGATAATCACTAGTTGTAAATTCATCACAAATTCTCTCATGCTGTGAATTGTATTGCGGACATTCAGCAAATGAGTTTAAGATCTCAATCAAATATATAAACATGTATACTCAAATAGTGAATATTCATTTATTAAAATAAATGATTACAATCATAAGGCGATTGCCTTAGGACATTTTTCTCATATCACTAACAAACTCCCACTTGGCCTAATGTCAATCGCTACGGTACCCAATACCACAGGCTCTAACATGACCCTCAAACTTACTTTGAGGCAAGACCATAGTTAAAGGATCCGCTAAATTCCTTTCAGTGGGAATTTTTTCAATTTGTATATCATTCCTACTTATAATCTCTCTGATCAGATGATAGCGGCGAAGCACATGTTTGGATCGCTGATGAGACCTTGGTTCCTTCGCTTTTGCAATAGCTCCATTGTTGTCGCAGTAAACTAGTATTGCTTCATCAATGGTTGGAACCACACCAAGTTCTGAGACAAACTTCTTGTTCCAGACTGCTTCCTTTGCTGCTTCCGAAGCTGCAATATATTCCGCTTCCGTGGTAGAATCCGCTACGGTGTCTTTCTTGGAACTCTTCCAACTTATTGCGCCTCTATTCAAAATAAATACGTATCCGGACTGAGATTTGGAGTCATCCTTATCTGTCTGGAAACTGGCATTTGTATACCCACGTATTACCATATCACCTTCTCCATATATTAGGAACACATCCTTAGTTCTTCTTAAGTACTTGAGGATTGTCTTGACAGCCGCCCAATGATCCATTCCTGGATCAGACTGGTATCTGCTTGTGATGCTCTGAGCATATGATACATCAGGCCTAGTACATAACATAACATACATGATAGATCCTATGGCGGATGCATAAGGAATCTTATTCATGCAAATCCTCTCGTCTTCTGTGCGCTGACACATAGACTTCGAAAGGTTAATCCCATGCCTGATGGGAAGGTAACCTTTCTTGGATTCTGACATGCTAAACCTTTCTAGCACTCGGTCTATATATGTAGACTTCGAAAGACCAAGCAATCGTTTTGATCTATCTCTATAGATTCTAATCCCAAGGATATAGGTTGCTTCTCACAGGTCTTTCATGGAGAAAGTTTTGGACAACCAAATTTTAACTGACTGTAAGACTGATATATCGTTTCCTATAAGTAATATGTCATCGACATATAACACTAGGAATACGACAGCACTCCCACTAACCTTCTTGTACACATAAGGTTCGTCAGGATTTTGTGAGAAATCAAACTCTTTGATTGTCTCATCAAAACGGATGTTCCAGCTCCTGGATGCTTGCTTTAATCCATATATGGATCGTCGAAGCTTGCATACTTTGGTTTTATTAACCGATGTGAAACCTTCAGGTTGTATCATGTATACATTTGACATCCATTTGTCATATCTCATAATCATAATGAGCTGCTATGGCTAGGAGCATCCGAATGGATTTAAGCATAGCTACTGGCGAATAGGTTTCGTCATAATCAATTCCTTGTTTCTGACGATATCCTTTACCACTAATCTAGCCTTAAAGGTAACAACATTACCTTCCATGTCGGTTTTCTTCTTGAAAACCCACTTGCACCCTATGGGCTTAATCCCTTCAGGTGGGTTAACCAAGTCCCATACTTGATTTTCGTACATGGAATCCATTTCCGACTTCATGGCTTCAAGCCATTTATCCCTTTCTGAATTTTTCAGAACATCTTCATAACTGATAGGTTAGTCATCGTTAATGAGTAACACGTTGTTCGATTCACCTATGAGAAATCCGTATCTCTCTGGAATATTGCGTGTCCTATCAGACCTACGAAGAAGTGGTGTTGTTTTAGGTTCAACTGATAGCTCATCATTATGAGTTATTGGTTGTGGGTCTAGACTAGGTGTCTCTGTAATGTCTGTTGGAGTTTCTTGAACTTCTTCAAGTTCAATGCTACTCCCACTGTTTTCTTGTAAAAGAAATTCTTTTTCTAGAAATACAGCATGCCTTGAAACAAACTCCTTTTGTTCCAAGAGATGATAGAATTGGTAACCCTTCGTTTCCTTAGGGTATCCAATAAATAGACATTTATCAGACTTAGCATCCAATTTGTCTGATACAGTCCGCTTTACATAAGCAGGACAACCCCATATCTTTAGGTGAGATAAATGAGGTTTCTTATTATTCCACAACTCATATGGAGTAGTAGAGACTACCTTAATCGATACTCTGTTTAGTAAGTAAACAACTGTCTTAAGCGCATAGCCCCAAAAGGATTTTGGAAGGGTTGCATGATTCATCATAGATCTAACCATGTCCATCAAGGTTCGGTTACGCCTCTCAGATACACCATTATGCTGTGATGTATATGGCGGAGTCCATTGAGACAATATCCCATTATGCCTAAGATAATCTTGAAACTCTTGACTTAAGTGTTCACCAGCCCGATCGGATTGAAGTATCTTAATACTTTTGCCAAGTTGTTTCTCTACTTCACTTCTGAACTCTTTGAATTTCTCAAAAGCTTCAGATTTGTGTTTCATTAAGAACACATACCCGAATCGTGAGTGATCATCGATAAAGGTAATGAAGTAGCTATAGCCTCCTTGTGCAAGAGTTGACATAGGTCCACATACATCAGTATGTATTAGACCAAGCAATTCTCCCACTGGTTTACCTTTTTCAGAAAAGGGTAATTTGGTCATCTTGCCTTTTAAGCATGATTCACATGTATCAAATGAACTGGGTTCAAATGATTCCAGAATTCCACATCGGTGTAATTTGGTCATGCGTTTCTTACTTACATGGCCAAGACGACAATGCCACATATAGGAGTCTATTTGATTATCTATTCGAGCACGTTTGTTGCTAACTTCGATATTGAAAACGTCACCGGATAAATCTAACGTGTAGATACCATTGCATAAAGTTCCGGTCCCATAAAGAACACCATTTAAAGTTTGTAACAGCAATTGTTACTAAAAGTTAAATGATAACTCTTTTCATTCAAGCATGAAATAGATACAATGTTCTTTATTAATGAAGGAACAAAATAACAATTATCCAATTCTAAGATAAGTCCAGTAGGGAGCTTTAACAAATATGTTCCGATGGCAACAGCAGCAATCTTTGCACCATTTCCAACTCGCAATTCACTTCTCCCTTGACGAGTCTTCTTCTATTCCTTAGCCCCTGTATGTCATTACATATATGTGAGCTACACCCAGTATCTAGTACCCAGGTGTACGAGGAAATAGAGTGACAATCAATAACGAAGATACCTGAAGAGGATGGGGCATCGGATGCCTTCTTCTTCAAGGACTCAAGATAAACCTTACAGTTTCTTCGCCAGTGGCCATCCTTGCCGCAGTGATGGCAAGTGCCTTTTCAGTCTTTTTGGCCTTTTTCTTCCTTCCCTTATTTTGTTCTTTGGGCTTCCTCTTAGAACCTTTCTTTGAGGAACCAACTAACAGTACCGTCTTCTGATCCTGCTTTATAGAAGGCTCTACAGTCTTCAGCAGGTTAAGCAACTCAGGAATGGTAGTCTCCAGTTTGTTCATCCGATAATTGATCACAAACTTTGAGTAACTCTTGGGTAAACAATGCAAAATTAAGTCAATACTTAGTTCGTGATCCATTGCAAATCTGAGTGTGCCTAGTCGCTCAATGTACCCCAACATCTTCAACACAAACTGTGAAACAGAAGTGCCTTCCTGCATCTTAGAGGTGAAGAGGAGTCTGGAGACCTCAAATCTTTTGGATCTCGCCTGCTCGTCAAACAGCTCATGAAGATGGAAGATGATGGTATGAGCATCCATATGCTCATGCTACTTTTGTAGCTCAGGTACCATAGCGGCCAGCATGATGCAACTCGCAAGTTCAGAATCGGCCACATGTTTCTGATAGGCCACTAACTGGTCTGGAGTTGCATCTTTAGGAGGATGGTTGGGAAGTTGTTCTTCAAGGACATAAGCAAGCTTTTCTGCCTTGAGGACTATCCTCAGGTTTCGAAGCCAGTCCATGAAGTTTGGCCCAGTCAGCTTATTGGTGTCCAAAATGGAACGCAAATTCAGAGAAGACATGATCAGGTGATTATCCTAGAAATACAAATTGAGGTTATGTGATGAGAATGATAAAGAATGCATCAATATATATTAATAAAATCCTATTTATTTTTTGAATTGAATAACCCTTTTTATCAATTCGGGAGATCGTAGGAACATCTCCAAATAGGTTGATATCCAACCATAGATAAGAACAACCATAGCTAGAGTCCATCAAGTTATTCTTAGCTATAAAGGTAGGTAATTATACCGATTACATATTATACATATGTAACTATCACATTATGCTATCAACTAATTGAATGTTTGCATAAATCATTGAGTTGTTAACTCATTAACAAGTATACAACAATACACATAGCACCCAACTGCACCTCTCTTTACATCGACCTTGGCTATGACACAACAAATCGATGCTCCAAGCTTAAGGCTGACCCATTAATCAAGAAATAGTTTTAATATGGTTGGAGCTCATTCAACCGTTTTGTCAGGCTTGGATGTGTCCAACAACTAAAACTAAGGATTGACCTCTGACTCCAACTATATTAATCATAAACTAATTCCATGGTTTGAATATGTTGAGGTTCAAGTCGGGCATGGATGTGTCCATCAACCCAAACGAGAAACAAAACTCCGGTTCTAACCATATTAATGGAAGGTGTTGGCATTAATATTTTGTAAGGGGTTTTGGGTCTCATCTTTTTCTTTTATGGACATTCATGACATATAATTATGTCATGTTCTAACGATTTCCTTAATAAAGTATGTATGTGACTTAATTTAACAAGTCTCATTAATTGAATTAGGAACCGGATTTCCTAATTCTAATTTCATTCTTTATTCAAGGAATTGTTTTTGGGAAATAATTTCCTAAATTATCATAATCAATTTCGGAATTAATATGTTTAAGACTTTGATTTCTCTAAATCAAATCTTATTAAATTAAGAGACAGATTCCCTTAATTCAACCACATATTATTTTCATGAAAATCTTATTTAAGGAAATATACTCTATAGGAAACAATTTTCCTAATTAATTTTGGAGACAATAATATGTAAGAGCATCACCTCATAAATCAAATAAGGAAATTATCGTTTGAGAATCACCTCAAAAATTTCCAAGATTTGATCACATATTTTATTTATGGAAAATTAATATCAATAACTTAATTTGGACGGCTCCCCGAGGCTCAATCCAAAATAAGTATTTGACAATTTAAATTCAATTTAGGAAATTTAATTATAACAACTAACTTTAAATTGGACGGCTCCCCGAGGCTCAATCTAAAATAAAGAATTTTGTAAATAATTTAATTTCCAATTATAAATTTAAATGCCAATTAATATTCCCATAATTTGTCTAGACATTCTTGAAATAAAGTGCCCAAAATTGTGAGCTTTCCATAAATGTAAAGTTTCCAAAGATAAAAGGTTTTCAGAATAATTGTAAGTTTCTGGTACAAAGAAAGCTTACATTTTTCCAAAATTGGAAAATTTCCAAAATAAGAATTTCCAAAATTGGAAAGTTTCCAAAAATGGAAAGTTTTTATCATAAAATTTCATAAACAGGGATATTTCAAAAGTTTGCGAAATTTCATGATGATTTCCAAACTTTGAAATTCGTAAATCGAAAATTTACCATAATTGGAAAGTTTCCATAATTGGAAAATTTTCCAAAATTGAGATCATGCCAAAGTTTTCCACAAAAACAATTATATGATTATGTCGAACACAAACCTTGCTTTGATACCACTATTGGGACCTGGTGCATGTTGACATGGATGCGGGTTCGTAATTTAAAAATTAATTATGTGCAGCGGAAGGTTTAGCATAAATAATTTCTCAAATTATTTAACCACACATCTAAGCATGCAACTTTATCTTGTGTAGACATGATCATATATTTATAATTTTGTAGGAACATAAACTAATTTACGTATTACCTCGCGTAACTCGAAGGAAGGGACGAGATCCAACCGTAAGCGTCCCTTGGAAGCTCCGCCTCTATTCACGTCCACGCCGAGTATCTTCGGGATGACTTCGCAAAGCCACGAGTTTCGTGTTCTCGAGAACTACTAGATTCTCCAAGAACGCGACAAGAAAAACCAAGAGAGAAGTAATCACATCGAAAAACTCACTACCAAGGTTGGCCGGAATCACAATTCCGGCGAGAAAGAGGAAGATGACTTGCACACAATCGCTGAAGAGGAAGATCGTCCCAACGGAAGAACTTCGTCGCCTCGGTGCTTCTCCTTCTGCTCACGGCAAGAAGAAGGGAGAAGAACCATGTGGCCGACCAAGAGGAAGAAGGGAGGAGAGGGAGAGAGCCCAGGCAAGAATACTTCGATTATTTACTAAGCCTTGCCTTGGGTCCTTTATATAGTGGCCTCTCAACCATCAAGCCTCTCAAAAACGAGACTTATTCCATCATGCCAAGTTTTATCATATTTTAATTCATGATAAAATCGACCAAGTCTCCTTTTTTCTTATGGAATAAATTTTCTTATCATGGTAAATCAATCCATGATTGATTTTATAAAATAAAATAAACCAATCCATGGTTCATTTTAGTTTCCATGAAAAATAAACCAAACCTTGGTTTATTATATAAAAATTTATATCATCCATAATTTTATAAAACAAACCACACTTGGTTTATTTTATAAATTGAACAAAAAACTTGGTTCTCTCCCTTTCTTGTGGCCGGCCAAGCATAGAGGATGGAGACCCTCTTTGGCCGGCCCATCCAAGTCACGCCCCAATGAATTAAACTTATTTAATTCATCTATTAAGTCTTCAAAAGACTTAGCCATTTTACGCTTCCGATGCGTCTCTGAAAAATTCAGATTCGACTTATCGTTTGGCTTAACCAAACCTAATCTCTCTTGATTGGAAAATCTAATTTTCAACTCATTTTAAATCCCTCGGATTACTCGTAGTGCGTGTGACTAAATAGGCTTTCGATTTATGTTGATCGTCTATAATTAATCAATTATAGGACGATCATGAGTGGCACCTAGTAGTACATCATGATCCTCAATTAATCGAAAGATCAACGGTTGACCTCAGAAACAATTCTGAAACCCTTCAGCAGCTATAATGAATCGTGCACCATTCGCTTCACCATCTTATACCCACTTGGTTCAGGACATGGTCTATGTGTGTCAGTCCCCACTAGGCTGACTACGTCACACCTAGCCCAAGTAACGTTTTCTCATCCTACGGATTCTAATTACTCTCATTTATTTAAGAAATTCATACTCTGAACATGTCATGCTCTGGCCAGAGGCTTCGAGTAACAATCCGACAATAGGCCTTGGGTATACATCTCCTCGCAAGGAGTGGTGAATCCTTTGTAGGTTGTTCAAACATCTTCGGACACTTCGGCTTATACCCAATCATCCTGGGTCCACATGTAATGCCCGAAAATTCTCAAACCTAAATTTAGAAATATCCTAGAATTAATTCTGAATTTATGGATATTTTTATAGAATTTCTCCATGGACAAATAAGGCAAAAATGAATAAAAATAGAATGCGCAGTAAAAATATTATAATGGGGTTTGAACCCAAGACCTATACCATGAGAAGAGAATAGACTTACCAAGTGGGCTAATCTAATTTCATTAGAATAGACTAGAGGGAAATATGGATAAGGTAAAGTTAGTTAAATTTTTCCATAAGTATAAAAGGGGAACTTAGGGTTTTTATATTCAATCTTCTCCCTCACATCTTCTCACCGCCGACTCCCTCTCTCCCTCTCACGATTTTCTTCCTCTTCTCCTCTTCTCTTGCTGCCCAAGACAAAGGGGAAGCCAAGGGAAGGTCTCAAGAGGCCCTATTCTCTTCGGGGACCCTCGTAGACGCGAGGAGAACGCCAAGAAGCAAGAAGAACATTGTAGTTCGACGTTCCCTCAGGAATTTCAGATTTTTATTCGTAAGAAAACCTAGCGCAGGATGTAAGTACCCCTCACCTGCAGTATAAGTAGTTTCGGTCGATTTTCCGTATGCTTTATCTCCTTATATGTATGTTCTACGATTAGAAATCGTAAATTATGAACAAGCACGCATGTTAGGTGTTTGTTAAAATGTTCAGTTCAGTTAATGCTATAGAGAGTATTAAAGAATAGAAATTCTTGCTCCAGTTTATGATTGGGACCAAGGTCCAACGGGATGAGCTCCTAGTTGCCCCTAGGTTTAGATAACCTAGTAAAAGCAAGAATCAGAAAAGGAAAGAAAAGTATAAAGGACTATTTTATTTTCAGTGGCATTGTACCGGACTCCGATCCAGGGATAGGCTCCAAGTTGCCTCTAGGTTTAGATAACCTAGTATGGGATGAGCTGCTAGTTGCCCCTAGGATTAGATAACCTAGTAGAACCCTAATGGATTCGGGATTTGCTACCTCGAGATTATTAGGGATGCGCACACAGTTGGTACATTGCCGGGCCCATAGCAGTTGATTATTACTTTCACCTACTATATGTATTTAGTTTTCAGAAATTTATATTAGCACGTGGTGAATTTAATAATTAGTTTTATGTTAGTTAGTTTCAGTTCCAGTTCAGATATGTATGTCATGCTATAGCTTACATTTCAGTTTTAGTTCAGTATGTGCCATGTCTCAGTTATATGCCATGACATTCTATGATATGTATTTTAGCATGAGCCTAGCATGATTACTTATGGATATGAGCATGTATGTGCATAGCATGTTTTACAAAAGCATAATTCGAGTTTTCATAGTTTTGTGAGGCTAGATGGTACTTACTAAGCTTTATGCTTATTAGTTTGCATTTCCTTATACTGCAGATACAGGTAAAGGAAAGCACTAGTAGCGGAGGCGGCGGACTTGATGCAAAGTGTGTGTGATGGTGGAGTTGGAATAAAAGTCTTCGGAACTTGCAAAGCATAGAAATAGTCTCTATTATGTTTCTTTAGTTATTCCGCAATATATTATGTGAACCATGTATGAACTTAATTAGACTTGTATTCGTGGTGCCTAGTATACTTAAAGTAGTTTATTTACCTAACTTAATATTGGTTTAGTGAATGCTTGAATGTCATGAGTTACTACTTGTGATAGGGTAATTTAGACCCATGTTTACGGTTTAGGAGTAAGAACTTGATACTTTTGATCTACATGCTAAATACTTGAGATATGCTTGTTCTAAGATTAATGCACCATATAGAATGACATGTAGTAGCTAAGGATGCTTTTAGATATGGGAAATGAATAGTTACAATAAGAAGTTGATACAAACTTGGCACATTCATGTTTATGCTTCTACATGTCACTTTTATGATTTCTAAGTTGCTATACATGCTAGAAACCCTCCAAAAACATGTAATAAATGCCTTAGAATAGTTGTGGAACTTTATTTATGTCATTATGTTTGTTAGATATGATTTTGGTACATTGTAGCTTAAGTTTGATAAGTTCTGGGAATCTGAAAGATGGATTTTCAGAACTACCAGTCGACTGGGAAAATACCAGTCGACTGGTATCGGGCACAGAAACATTCTGTGGCCCGACCAGTCGACTGGAATATAGCAGTCGACTGGTTCTGTGTATAACAAAAGTGTTGTAGAGCAGCTGGTTAGTGCTTTAGTCATGCAATGCAGAGGTGGGGGGATTGAATCCTGGCCAAGTTAATAAAATTAAAGTTTTTGTTTTATTTTGGATGGTTAGTACTTTAAACATGATTAAGAATTGTTAGTTCAGTAAATAGCAAAATAAGAATTTTTAAAATTCTCCCACTTGGGTTTAGCATCTAGAAAAGCATTATCAGAAATCAGTAATTAGTCAGCCAATTACTTAGTTAGTAGCGATCCGCCTTAAAGCTTAGTACCAGAAGGCGGGTCGTTACAGAGTGGTATCAAAGCAAGTTCCATCTTTCCTCCCCACACACATCAGCATCAGACCTGCAGCTTCCAAGTATGAGTACCTCTCACATTACCATATTTTCTTGCTTTCAGATTTATAGTATTTTTATGTTATTCATGCTATCTGTGTTCTAGTCAGTTTTTGTTTACGATTAACGGAAGCATGTTTAATACTTTAGTTTATATCTGATAGCATGTTGTTAGAATTAAAATATGAACTGTATGTCCTCTGTTATTTAGATAATGGCTAGAGGACGCCCAACTAGAAGGGCACCAGCTATTGAGCCTCAATAGGAGGCAACTGACATAGTGACTCCACCTAATCTCGTGGAGATAGTGGCTCAGCTCCAGAGACAGATAGCTGAGCAGCAGTAGGAGATAACCACTTTAAGGGCTAATTAGCAGACCACACCTACTGCTATGCCAGGACCAAATGTGGAAACCCCGATAGTGACAGAGGCTCCACCTAGAGCACCAATCCCACCAATAGCACCTGAAGCCCCAGCAGTAGGGGCTAGAAGAGAAGCATATCTAGTTCAGTGGCAGAAACTCAAACCAGAGAACTTTTCAGGCATTAGTGAACCATGGGATGCACAAGCCTGGTTCAAAACCCTGGAGAGTACCATGGAGCTTCTGGACTAGCCAGAACATGAGAAAGTCAAGTGTGCCTCCTTCTGCCTAGCAGGAGATGCTAGAATATGGTGGGAAAGGGTGAAGGCCAAGCGAGACATAAATCAGATGACGTGGGCCAACTTCGAAGCTGAGTTCTACAAAGAATTCTTTCATATGCGGGTTACTAACCGGCATTATGATGAATTCACTGAATTTCATCAAGGTAACCTATCAGTAGAGGAATCCGTGAAGAGATTTAACAGACTGACTTGCTTGTGCCCTGAACTGGTCAGCACTAAACGAGAGCGAGTCAGGCTAATGCTCAAGATACTAAGGCCAGAAATAGCATTGAATGTCGCCAGCGGCGTCCATAGGCCGCAAACCTCAGAAGAACTAGTTAGCAGTGCTCTGATCACCGAGCACTACCTGAACAGCCTGCAACAGCAGAAGTCAGTCATGATAGAAAGTAAAGGCCAAGGCAGTTCAGGAACTCAGAAACCCCAGGGCGTTCGCAGAGAAGTTAACTATACCTCCAGATGTACTCAGTGGCCAGTTCTTAACCACCCTATCTTCAGGAGAGATTATGGCATCCAGCACTGGCTCCGTGCAGTGCCAATCAGTATAGCGGGCAGAGAGCTTTATGGTGATCTGATAGTGCTAGATATGACTGATTATGATGTCATTTTTGGAATGGACTTCCTAATCAAGTACGGTGCCTCCATAGAATGTCGTAAAAGGAAAGTCATATTCCAACCTGAAGAAGGAGTGCAGTTTGAATACATCGGAGTACCCAAGAGAAAGGCCAAGAAATTTCTCTCAGCTCTAAAAGCACAGAAATTGCTGGATTCAGGATGTACTGGATTTCTAGCACATGTAGTCAATACCACGCAAGAGAAGGACCAAAAGCTAGAAGAGGTCCGAGTGGTATGCGACTACCCAGCAGTTTTTGTAGGGTTTTTCGGGCCGCGAAAACCGCTTTTCCGCGTCGCGGAAACCCTGAAAGCCCCAATAGAAAGGATCCGAGCAAAGAAAACCATTTCAAAAAATTTACGAGTGCTCGTTTACATGCTTCAAAACCGATCTACAACCTAGATCTATTAGAGAAGAGAAAACTACCTTCGATGCGTGCCCCGCAATTCCCGCTCGCTCCTCGGTTGGTGTCGGATCTCAAGGATGCAAAGTAGCAACCCTCTAGAAGTATCCACACAAGCAAGAGAGTGGAGAGGAGAGCCCAAAAGTGTGCTAGCACTACTTGGGGTCTCGGCAAGATGAGAGGAGAGGGAGAGCCAAACAAAACAAAACCAAGTGAGGAGAAGAATGAATCACACACCCACAAAAAACCCCTTTTGTGTGTTTTAGTGGCCGGCCATTTAATGGCCATTATTGGCCATTAAGTGGCCGGCCACCACCTTTGGTAACCCCCTATTTGAATTCAAAATTCAAATGGGGAGGTTACTTAGCCTTGATGATGATGCCAAGTCATCACTTGGTCAAGTCAAGGTGATGTGGCTTGAGTCAAGTCAAACTTGCCTCTTATAGACTTTCCATATTTAGCCAAAGTCAAACTTTGACTTCATTACTCTCCCATGATTAGATTCATCCAACACTTGGATCAAACTCGAGTCCAACTCAAGTTGTCTAATTTGAGTCAAGTCAAACTTGCCTTTTATGGACTTTCCATATTTAGCCAAAGTCAAACTTTGACTTCATTACTCTCGGTCCATCATATGGACTTATTCTCCATCTATTGCTCTATGTGTGTGACCCTATAGGTTCTTGTAACATTGGCAATGCCCTTAAACCTATTTAAGGACATAAGCAATGAGAGGTATCTAGCAACACATCATTGCTACCCAAGTTACAAGAATGTCGAGATCCAACATCACCATTGTGACTAATAATTGTGACCATCACAATATGTGACAACGTCCTTCTATCCTCGATATCTAGATTGATCTTTCATGAGGCATAGACCATGTCATCCTCAAATCAATCTATATGTCTTGATCTCCAAGTAGACTCACTATAATCAAATAAGCTCAATATCTAATATTGCCTTATTTGGGCATGACCATGCACTTAGTGGTCTTACTCTATCAAGAATGAAGATATCACTCCCGTCATATAGGAGGGATAGATCTCATCTACGTTACTCACATCCCTCCGCATAATTTGTTACAAACCCAGTAATCGCCTTTATAGTCCACCCAGTTACGGGTGACGTTTGACGAAGCCAAAGTACGTAACTCCTTATGTAGGGAACTATGGTAACTTCAGGTCTAGGACTATAGTCATACTAATAGTCACATGAGAAAGTATATGACACTCATATAACGATCCATGATACTTTCTCATGGCGGGCCATTCAGTATACATTCTCTAATGTATATCCATGTGTCAACTTGATATCTCATATCCATGACTTGTGAGATCAAGTCATCATGTTGACCTACATGCTAGTCTCTATGCATTAACATTGTCCTTGAATGTTAATACTTGACTAGGAATAATTAAGAGTAGTGTTCTCTATATCATCTCACTATCGATTCAACTAATCGATTGATATAGATAAGAACCTTCTACTCAAGGACGTTATTATACTAAGTTATTTGGCACCAATACACATAAGTACAATAACCATAAGAAATGCCTTTATATATAAGAAATATATATACAAGAATATGATACAATGAGTCCAAAAAGTAATCATCATATGATTGGCTCTAGGGCTCTCAATAACAATCTCCCACTAGCACTAGTGCCAATCGCTGTAGTATCTAATACCCAATGACCTAGTGTGACCATCATGCTTCATCTGTGCCAAAGCCTTGGTCAAGGGATCTGCGACGTTAGCCTCTGTGGGTACTCTGTAAATCTTCACATCTCCTCGATCGATGATCTCTCGAATGAGATGGAATCGCCGTAGTATGTGTTTGGTCCGCTGGTGTGAGCGAGGTTCCTTAGCCTGCGCAATAGCTCCATTGTTGTCACAATAGAGCTCTACGGGATCAGATATGCTAGGAACCACCCCAAGCTCAGTGATGAACTTGCGGATCCAAACTGCCTCCTTTGCTGCCTCTGATGCAGCAATATACTCAGCTTCTGTTGTAGAATCTGCAACTGTGTCCTGCTTCGAACTCTTCCAGCTCACAGCTCCGCCATTCAAGCAAAACACGAACCCTGACTGCGATCTGTAATCATCCTGGTCGGTTTGGAAGCTGGCATCAGTGTAACCCTTTACAACTAGATGCTCATCGCCTCCAAATATCAAAAAATATTCCTTAGTCCTTCTCAAGTACTTAAGAATATTCTTGACCGCTATCCAGTGACGTTCACCTGGATCTGACTGGTACCTGCTCGTCATGCTCAAAGCATACGAGACATCAGGACGAGTACATAACATGGCGTACATGATGGATCCTATGGCAGAAGCATAAGGGATCTTATCCATGCGGTCTCTCTCCTCTCTAGAAGAGGGACTCTGAGTCTTCGAAAGACTCACACCATGTGACATTGGCAGAATTCCTCTCTTGGAATTCTGCATGGCAAAACGGTGTAATACCGTATCGATGTATGTACTCTGACTTAGGCCAAGCAATCTCTTAGATCTATCTCTATAGATCTTAATGCCTAGAATGCAGGCTGCTTCACCTAAGTCCTTCATTGCGAAACAAGTCCCCAACCAAGTCTTCACAGACTGTAGCGAAGGGATGTTGTTCCCAATGAGTAGTATGTCATCCACATACAAGACTAGGAAGACTACTGTGCTCCCACTAACCATCTTGTAGACACAAGGTTCATCTTCGTTCTTGATGAAACCAAACTGTTTGATCGCATCATCGAATCGAAGATTCCAGCTCCGAGAAGCTTGCTTTAGACCATAAATGGCCCTATGCAGCTTGCATACTCTGCCAGTATGCTGTGGATCTACAAAACCCTCAGGCTGTGTCATGTACACATCCTCGAGGAGGTTTCCATTCAGAAACGCTGTCTTGACATCCATCTGCCAGATCTCATAATCGTGGTAGGCTGCAATAGCAAGCATGATCCGAATGGACTTAAACATCGTTACTGGAGAAAAAGTTTCATCATAGTCAATACCATGAATTTGCTTGAAACCTTTAGCTACCAGTCTACCCTTATAGGTATGAGTAAGTCCATCCATGTTAGGCTTTCTCTTAAAGACCCACTTACACCCAATGGGTTTGACCCCTTCAGGTGGATCAACCAAGGTCCAAACTTGGTTAGTGTACATGGATTCCATTTCGGATCTCATGGCTTCCAGCCATGACTCAGAATCTGGGCTCATCACAGCTTCCTGATAGGTGGTAGGCTCATTGTCAATGATCATAACGTCATCATGGTCAGGCAAGAGAAATGAATATCTCTCAGGCTGACGACGTACCCTATCAGACCTGCGAAGAGGTAGGTCTACCTGAACAGGTTGTTGTTCCACAACTTCTTGTGTAACAATCTCATCTACAACTTCTTGTGGTTCCTGTTCAGTATCCATCAAGGGCTCAGTGCTATGGTCGTTGTCTTGAACTTCTTCAAGATCAAACGAACTCCCACTAGTCTTTCTAGAAACAAAGTCCCTTTCTAGAAAGACCCCAGTCTTAGCAACAAACACTTTGTGCTGACTGGGAATGTAGAAGTAATATCCCTTAGTTTCCTTGGGATATCCCACGAAATAGCACTTATCGGACTTGGGTCCCAGTTTGTCTGAGACTTGACGTCTAACGTAAGCCTCACAACCCCAAACCCTCATGAAATACATCTTGGGACTCCTCCCAGTCCATATCGTATATGGTGTCTTCATGACCGCCTTTGATGGAACACGATTAAGTGTGAACGCTACCGTGTCTAGAGCATATCCCCAAAAGGATATAGGAAGATCTGCGTGACTCATCATAGATCGTACCATATCTAATAAGGTACAATTCCTCCTTTCGGATACACCATTCCACTGTGGTGTCCCAGGAGGAGTGAGTTGAGATAGAATCCCACACTCAGCTAAATAGTCACGAAACTCATAGCTCAAGTATTCTCCACCTCGATCTGATCGAAGTATTTTAATACTCTTACCGAGTTGGTTTTGTACTTCATTTCTGAATTCTTTGAACTTTTCAAAGGACTCGGACTTATGTGTCATCAAGTACACATAACCATATCTACTGAAATCATCAGTAAATGTGATGAAGTATCTATAACCACCTCGAGCAGCAACATTGAAAGGGCCACATACATCAGAATGTATGAGTCCTAACAAATCTGTTGCCCTCTCGCTATGTCCACTAAAGGGAGTCTTAGTCATCTTGCCTAAAAGGCATGACTCGCATGTCTCATATGATTCAAAATCAAATGAATCCAGCAATCCATCCTTATGGAGCTGGGACAAGCGACTCTTATTTATGTGGCCTAAGCGACAGTGCCAGAGATAGGTTGGGTTCAACTCATTTGATCTCAACCTCTTGGTACTTACATTATAGATAGGGCGTTCTAAGTCTAGAATGTAGAGTCCGTTGATAAGATCTGCACTACAATAGAACATTTCATTTAAATAGACTGAACAACATTTGTTCTTAATTATAAATGAGAAGCCTTTCTTGTCTAGACAAGAAATAGAAATTATGTTCTTAGTAAGTGCAGGTACATAACAACAATCATCTAGTTCCAGTAGAAGCCCAGAGGGCAGAGATAGAAAATAAGTTCCTACAGCAACAGTAGCAACTCGTGCTCCATTGCCTACTCGTAGGTCCACCTCGCCCTTTGCCAATGCCCTGCTATTTCTCAGCCCCTGCACATTGGTACAAATGTGAGAAGCACATCCAGTATCTAATACCCATGATGTAGAAATAGAAAGGTTGACTTCTATAACATATATACCTGAAGTAGAAGGCTCGCTTCTCTTCTTCTTAAGATCCTCCAGGTAGATATTGCAGTTTCTTTTCCAATGCCCTTTCTCACCGCAATGGAAACAGGTGGCATCCTTCTGCACCCCACCCTTGGGTTTAAGTGCTGCAGAGCTGGCTTTGCCCTTGGTTTGGGTCTTACCCTTACCTTTGGGCTTCCACTTACCCTTGCCTTTGCCCTTCTGTACCATCAGGACGGTACTAGGCTTGGTGAGATTAGGCTCAGCAGTTCTTAACATGTTGAGTATCTCAGGAAGTGGTTTGTCTAATTCGTTCATGTTGTAATTCATGACGAATTGACGGTAACCTGGCGGCAACGATTGCAGAATCAGGTCGGTAGCCAGCTCTTGGCCCAAGGGAAACCCTAGTCTATCGAGGTTCTCGACGTACCCAATCATCTTGAGTACGTGAGTTCCTACTGGGGTTCCCTCTTTCATCTTGCATGAAAAGAGGGCCTGAGTCACTTCGAACCGCTCATGCCTTGCCTGCCCTTGATATAATTGCTTGAGGTGGCCAATCATATCGTAAGCATTCATGTTCTCGTGTTGCTTCTGAAGCTCAGAGGACATGCAGCATAGCATTAGGCACGACACTTCTAACGCGTCGTCTTGATGCTTCTGATGAGCATCTCTAACGCTACGGATGGCTGAGGGTGGTGGTNCTACAAAAATAGAACAAAAATTTAGTGGCCAAATAATCTAAATATGTGTAAATTTGCAATTAAGTCCATAATAAGAGGAAGTTCTAAAACCTAGGATAATTTCACAATTAAGCAATAAAATCATGGGTCAAACATGGATTTTAGCAATTAAAATTATCAACAAAATGGTACTTATCAACCACACATCAAAACAGAGGATCAAACAAAACAAAGATAATTATCCAAACGACAAGTAATCTACACATCCAAACACTAAGCTAATACCAACCTTTACACCATATATCCCATAGCTCAATCATTACTGTTCTAAACTGATTGTCTTTTCCTTACATGATACCATATGGCAGCACATTCCAAAACTCAACAGAATAAAGCCACAAATAAAATCAACACTCAAAACGGAATTGTTAACAATGCTACCATTTGAATCATCCTACAGCTATAACCACTATTGGATTAGAATAACCTCAACTCAGATTTGCCATCACAAATTCTGTCACACATCAGCAACTCATAGCAAATTTAAGAACAGGGCAGAAAACAAGACTAAACCAATGATCTATTGTCATGCCTCTGAGAGGAGTCGCTAGTTAAATATAGAATCAGACAGCGCCTCCCATGTACACCGGACACTTGAAGCATGTGTACAAGGCCTAAACGATCACCTCTATCCCTGAGCCAATACGGTTGGCAATACCAATATAAAAAGAAAAGCAAAATATCACAGCATACAAAGTCGCGTACCGGTATGACTTACAACAAATATACACCAGCATGGGCCTCCATGGCACACAAAAGTACAATGGAAGAAGCAAACAAAAATATAAAGCCATAAATGAAAATGCAAAGAAAATATAATATATTGAATGAATACAATGCAAAACCAACGGATCGTCTCGAGCTGGAGGGACTAGGACTGGCAGCTGGGCACTCCAAGCAATCAATCTGAAATAAAAATATGGCTATCGGGGTGAGTCCAAATAACTTAGCGAATATACATATCTGATATGCAAAGTAAGCTCTATTATTAGTAAGTATCCAGCTAAGATAAAATCAAGTACAGTAGTAGAAAATGCTAAACTGAGGTGCTTAAGAAAGTAAGGCATACCAATGTCAAATCTACCTCGGAATCATACAGATCAATATCCTCCAGCGGGTAAAACATGACTGTCGGTTGTATGCATATCACAACTTGTATGTGCATTCAAACAAATGCAGCATCCAAATGTAGCAAACACAAATAATACAATCCATGCATCATGCACATGATGCAATGACATGGTCACCCCTATCACCAGTCAGCCATCGTCACAGGTCATCAATGAGGATGCTGGCGGAAGTACTCATCTAGGTGTAGGGCTATGACAAATGTGTTAGGATCGATGGCTCGGCTAGAGGAGGGGGGGTGAATAGCACGTCTCGATTTTTCTCTACAATAGGGTTAGCACAATACACAATATAATGAAAATGTAAGATCCAATGCTAACTCACAGTACTTTAACTTGGTATCCACCCGAACGGGTGACTAATCCAAGCATCCACGCAGTTGCACACTCTTCACTATGAAACCCTCCTTCAAAGGTGGAGAAACCTTTACAAACATTGTCTTCTTCCTCTTTACAAGATCACAATGAAGGCTAGAGGAAGAGTAGATCAAATGGAGCACTAACATCACTTCAGTACAGTAGAGAACCGTAGCTTCCTCATGCAAAGAAGTCCCCTTTAAATAAGAGAACAAGACAACTTAACAAGTTGTTCAGATCTGCACCAGTCGACTGCTCCGAGGGCAGTCGACTGGTCTAGCCTTAAATGCTAGCCAACGGCTAGTTTTTCAGGGTTACCAGTCGACTGCCCCTGGGTCAGTCGAGTGGTCCGAGGCTATAAACTCTCTGTGAGTTTTGGCAGTCGACTGCCCTCTGGCCAGTCGACTGCCCTGCCTCTCAACTCACTTACAGCCACTCAGAACACTCTCCTTCACGTGTGCCTTCAAGTCTGCTCTCTTAGCTTGCCCCTTGAAGTCTTCTTCCTCTAGCTATCGTCCCTCGGATGCACACACAAGCCTTCCCTTGGCTTGCCTCCATGCCACCCTTGACGTGTGCCCTTGAAGTCCACTTCCCTGCTTGCCCTTGGAGTCCACCTCCCTCGGCTCTCGTCCCTCGGATATGTTCTCCATGTATGATTCTCCAAGTCTTGCAAACTCAATCACACATATCAAATACAACATAACACCCTAACCTTAAACTTATTGGCACACACATCAAAATCATGATCTTCCCGATCAATCTTGGGTCGATTGCCTCAACAAAATGTAAACACTCGCCATCACTACTCCTAAGTGACCGAGTGGACAAAATATTGATGGAGTGAACACTCCTGCTCTATGTCCAATGGGGGAGACAAGTTTCTCATCTCCTCATATCTCCAGAAAGAGGAGAGACCCCTGCCTACTACCACACTTCGGTACCGCTACCCATGAGCTAACGAACGGAGTAGTACAGAGCAATTGTACACACTCGAAAGGGTCCCTAATACTAGATGCGCCCTCCGATACCCACTACCCCTTAGTGGTTGTGTGCACAACACATGATCTGACGACCAACTCGATCACAAGGGAGCCCAGGATCGCCAGCAATGCAACAGTGTAAGTATGGTGCACGGGTCTAGGTCGTAAATCATAATCTAGAAAATAATCTACCAAGATATATGCAAGGTAATAATCACGATCAATCCTTATCATTTACGAGCTATACGAGAACAAATAGGATATATCACAGAGGTATGCTACAAGTAACCGGCGAATATATACAAAACAAGGTAATCTAAAGAATAGATAAGTCAAAGGCACCCACTTCCGATGTAGGAGTCTGCAAACAACGAGAACCCCTCATCCAAAATAATCGCGATGAACCAATCAATGTCCTGTATCAAAATATGTAATTAAATAGCTATCTACACAACTAATAAGCAGCTAATCAAATCCCTTAATCGAATTAGGATTAATCCCAATTGCATAATCATCTAATCATCCAAAATTAAATGATTCAGAACTAATTAATCCTATGTTTTTAAACTAGCTAAATTAGCTTTGAAATTCTAATCATGCCAGCTAAAACCCATCATCCCAAAATAAAGTCACTCAAAGAATCCATCTAACCCAAAGAAAAAGAGATCACCCCAATAAGGGAATGAGCTCAAACAAATCAATAGATCAGAAGAAATGCTCCCTAACTCACAGTGAACTTAGGGCAGCAACAAAAACGTGTACAGAACATCAAAACCAACACTTAACCTATACCACGTTGTATCTGAATTCCAAAACAGCAGGGGCCGAACAGATCTATGCATATAGAGTCCAAAACTGATCAAATAGACTCATGCCAGGGAGCAGGTTAAGGAAAGCCTCAAGATCACCAAGAGTAAACACTCACAGATCATGCCCAAAGGAAACAAAACTATTCTAATGATTTGCATGAGTAAGAACAGAATCTACAACCCCTAGCAACTCAAAAACCAATCCCAAACACTAATTCATCCTAATTCAAATCGATCAACACAAATCAAAAACTAAAACAACAATCACCATCCAACCTCTCGGTAAAAAATAAAAACCCAGACACTAGGAATCCTAGTAACAGAAATCGAATTCAAGATCAATACAACCTCATATCGAAATACAAACAATCAAATCCCAAACTACACTGATCTAAACCATCCATGATCACAGGACTCCAATAAAAATCCCACTCAAAACCAGGATGTAGCAGATCCTAAGGTATAGCCATTGAGAAACATAGACTGGGATCCCTTACTTGCAATCATGCCTCGTGAGGTCTCCCTGGCTCGAACCAATAACCTCACATCCCAAATCTTGATCCACACCCAAGATCCAGCTACCCTAGAAAAATCACAAAGGATTCAAAATAGCGAGATCCAGAAAATGACCCAACAAGTATGAACACCTTGGATACACCACCCTTAGCCGATCTCCAAGTGAAGAGAAGGGAAGACCTACCCAGTCGTGATCGAGCGGCGAGGAGCTCTACAAGGAAAATGAAATCACGATTGACACCAAAAATCGATCTCCCTAGTGTTGACGACCTTCGATGAAACAACTGGACAACCGCCGCCGCCGGTTGAGAGAAGAGAAGAGAAGAGAAGCTGATCGCAGGTCGAGTGGAGGAAGAAGAAGTGGGTCACGGCATGGGATTGCGATCTACCACAGAGAGAAGGGAAAAGGGATTTTAAGGACTGGATCTTTTGCAAATACCCCCCTAAACTCGTGGTATTTTCTCCAAAGCCTTAAGTTAGCTACATTAAGTGCTCAAGCCCCTAAAGTCTCGGATTTTACATTCTCCCCCCCCCCCCCACTAACTAAAATTTGGTCCCCAAATTTCGCTATCTAGATGTGTCAGGTATGATCATACAATACAGGATACTGAATAAAAAGATATGTAGTATAAATGTTGAATGAAATATCTCACACATACCTCAAGCAAATAAGTGGGAGTAGCGAGCTCTGATTGTATCCTCGAGCTCCCAGGTCGCCTATGCATCGGAATGATGTTGTCATCCGACTTTGACTAGTCGGATTGTCTTGTTCCGCAGCTGACACTCCCCGTGCTCCAAGATGTGCACCGGAACCTCCTCGTAGGTCGCATCAAGCTGAAGCGAAATTGATACCTCTGACAGAATATGTGCTGGGTCGACCACGTATCTCCTCAGCATAGAAACGTGGAATACATCATGCACACCGGCCAAGGAAGGAGGAAGTGCCAATCGGTATGCTACGGCTCCAACCTGCTCCAAAATCTGGAAGGGCCCAATGTACCACGGAGCTAACTTACCTCTTAGGCCAAACCTCTTCACCTCTTTCGTGGGTGAAACTCAAAGAAATACATGGTCGCCTACGGAAAACTCTAGAGGTCTTCGTCTCTGATCTGCATAACTCTTCTGACGATCATGTGACTCTGCCATCCTCCGTCTGATGGTGCGTACTAACTCTGCCTCCTGCTGAGTTCTCTAGGGTCCTAACAGTCGGGCCTCCCAACCTCCTCCCAGAAGGTGGGCGCCCGACATGCCCTACCATACAACGCCTTATACGACCCCATCTGAATCACCGAATGATAGTCGTTGTTGTAGGCAAACTCAAATAAATGCAAATGGTCCTTCCAACTGCCTCTAAAATCCAAAACACATGATCTCAGCAGATCCTCCAATGTCTGAATCGTACACTCTAACCGTCCGTCTGTATGTGGATGAAAAGCTATACTAAACCGAAGATCCTCCATCATCTATTGCACCAATATACATATGATGTGAAGTGTCAGAAGTTCTTAAACACTCTATCAGGAGCAGTGCAGCGATGGTTCTAGAGGCTACCAATTGATTCCATAAACTCCTTTTTGGAGTTTAAAACCATCTTCTTGCATCACATCACCAGCAGTCAGTGATATTAGAAAACAACACTCAACCTCTTCACTTTAAAGTAGAAGAGCAAGGAGTCGTTGAAGGACTACATACAATGGTTCAATAGGGTGGCTCGGGATATGCCAAGTGCCACTTCAGAAATTTTCATCAACGCCTTTATGCAAGGGCTTGCCAAAGGGGACTTCTTCCAATCCCTCATGAAAAAACCACAGACTAGCTTTGATAATCTATTGGGGTGGTCGGTCAAACAACGCTAATGTGGAGGAAGTATAGCATGCATGTAGAAAGGATTCGAGGGGTGCACTTGTTCAAATATCGGTACAATCAAAGAGAAAGGAGTCACCTACACCTGCTTGGGTGAAGGACTCCCACTCAGGCAAAAGTCACTGGGGCAACAAGAATAAGCAGGTGGAAACGGTGGACACTAAAGTACCACAACAACCCGAAAAGTACTGTGACTTTCATGACAGTACTACGCACTCCACAAAAGAGTCCTACCCTTTGAAGAAGAGGGGAAGGAAGGAGACCATTGGTAGGTCATGTAAGAAGTGGAGCAACTCGGGATATCAGCGAAGGTCCCCTCGCCGAAGCTGATCTCCTAGGCGAGGTCAATTGGGGGGAGGGGGAACCCTGGTGGCGGACTCGATCGCCTTCCAAGGAGAGATCTAAGGACGCCTCACTCCATCGATCTGCTTCTCCAAAACAAGACCCTATGAAGGGTAAGGCTCCTGCGTAGGGACCTCCATCGGGCCACGTTAGGATCATCTCGGGAGGCCCGACTCATGGAGACTCCAATCGTGCCAGGAAGTCTCACACGCGTAGGTTAGAAAACTACGCAGTCGGGACTAGTCAGGAGAGACACAAGGGGCTTGTCATCGCTTTCGACCCCGATGATCTGGAGGATGTTGAGGCACCTCACGAAGATGCACTAGTAATTTTCACGTGTATAGCTAATTACGAAGTTTAACGTATCTTTGTTTGACACAAGAATCTCAATCAATATCCTGTATAAACTAAGCTATACCAGATGCAGGTAGATGAGGACAAGCTGCGTCCTATCTCAACACCGCTGTTTGGCTTCACTGGACATCGGGTGCAACCGCTGGGACAAATCTCTTTCTCCCTATCTCTCTGGGATGATATCTTGTAGAGGAAAAGGAGGGCTCTCTTCTTGATTGTGGATGCCCCATCGTCATATAATGTCATTTTGGGGAGATCAACCCTCAACCTATTCCAAGATGTGGTCTTGATCTACCACCAGAAGATCAAGTTCCCAGTTGAGGATCGATCACTGAGGTCAAGGGGAGCCAATTAGTCTCTCGGTGATGCTATAGTAGGAAAGTTTGAACAGAATCCCGCAAGAGCCAGAAGACCCATGAGACCCTACAAATCGACTTAATTGATCCCCAGGCGAAAGAAGAGGTTAAGGAGTAACGTTGGGTAGTTGAGTGCGAAGAAGTCCAGATCTATCCTCATTAGTTGGGATGAGTTATACGAATCGCTACGGACCTTAGCCCTGAACATAGAGACAGGCTGATCAAATGCCTGGTTAGTCATTATGGTGTTTTCGCATGGGCCACAGACGTAATTAAAAGAGTTCCTCCCACTCTTACAACACACCGACTACACATCACTTTAGGAGCCCGACCAGTAAAACAAAGGCGAAGGCACTTTGCTCCAGAACAAGACCAAATAATCAGGGAGGAGGTAGCAAAGTTACTACAAGCCGGGCACATTTGGAAAGTTCAATTCCTAACCTGGTTGGAAAACATTGTACTGGTCCCTAAATCCAGGGGAAAATGACGGGTTTGTATTGATTTCAGAGATTTAAATAAAGTGTATCCTAAAGACTACTACCCCTTGCCTCGCATTGATTAGTTGGTTGATTTAACCTCCGGTTACGAATTTATTTCGATGCTAGAGCATACCAAGGATATCATCAGGTTCATCTGGCTCAAGAAGATCAGGAGAAAGTAAGTTTTGTGACTGTCGATGGCAAGTTTTGTGACTTCCGATGACACATACTATTACAATTGTTGGTGCGGGCAGCACCTAAGTCAAACCTGGGTTTTGATAATGGCAAAGGGTTAAAGAGTTAAGATTTTATTTTTGTCTAATGTACTCACTGAGTGTGCAGAAAGAAGTCCAGGCGAAGGACTACTAGGCACCTAGCGAAGGGATGCTAGGAGTCGAAGACCTTGCGAAGGACTACCAGACACCTAGCGAAGGGCTGCTAGGAGTTGAAAACCTGGCGAAGGACTGCTAGGCACCTAGCAAAGGGATGCTAGGCATTGAAGACCTAGCGAAGGGCTGCTAGGCACCTGGCAAAGGGCTGCTGGGCAAAAGTCCAACCGGAGGAGCCGATTGGCAAAAGGTAAACACTCCTAAGAGGAGTAGGTGAGGACGCGTTCCCCGTCGAGGGAAAAGTAGGCGTCGGTTCGACCTAGGGTTCCATTTGGGAGACCCGAAGTCAGAACCAAGACAGCTACGGCTGTAAAAAATCAACTAATATTCTTGCCTTGTTGTTTTGGAACTAACCTTGAATGCAGGGACCAAAGGAATGTGTTTCTGCAGCTCAGAATGCCCCAAAGGAGAAGGGTAGGAAGCTGGGCAGGGCGCCCCGGAGGCCCCGGGCGGCCAAGGTGAATGACAAAACAATGAAGCAGGAATTGCTTCGAAGTAACATCAAGAAGGGCGCCCCGGGCGCCCAAGGTCAAAGGAATCGAAGAAAAGTAATATGAAGCCAGCGGACCAAGTCAAGGAGGGCGCCCCCAATGTCCCGGGTGCCCCCGTCAACTCCAGGGTTGATTCGAAGGGGATAAGCGCTGACCAAGTTTCGGATAGGAGTTCTTGGATCCAAAGGCACATGTCAGGCGCCCCCGACGTCCCAGGCGCCCCCAGGAGCACTATAAAAGGGGCTCGACCCCAAGGCTTTAGAACATCAATTTTCCAACGCCTCTACGCTTTTCGTTCAAGCGCTCTACTCCGGCAAACTCCGATCTCGGGATTCTAGCGCCGACGACGACCCTCTGCTCTGAAGTACAATCTACACCGGGCGTCAGTATCGAAAAGTGTTGTCATTTACTTACTGTAAAATTTCTGTATTATACTCTGTAAACCTTTGCGCACATATAGAATTGCCTGCAGTAAACGGTCAAGGACCATGGGCCTTGGAGTAGGAGCCGACCGCGACTCCGAACCAAGTAAAACCACTTATGTTCTGTGTGTATTTCTTTTTAATTTCGCTGCGTATTCTCCTCTCTTAATCCGAAACGTTTTCATGATATTCACCCCCCCCTCTATCGTGTTTCTTGATCCAACAAGTGGTATCAGAGCAGGGAAGCTCAAATTTGGTGCAACCACCAATTTGGGAATTTTTCGAATTTTACAAAATCTTTTTAATTCTTTTTCGTTCGAAATTTTTATCGTTAATCGAGGTTGGTGCAACACCACTCGATAAATTCTTTATTCCCGCACTGCTAATCCAAGACCAAGTCTTGGGACAGTTTTTTTGTTTTTTTTTATTTCAGTAAGTCCTAAATGGCCATGCAAGAGGGGTTCAGTACAGCCAGACCACCACTCTTCAGTGGTGAGGATTTCTCCTACTGGAAGAGTCGGATAGAAGTCCACTTGAAAACTAAGGTGGACATGTGGATTATAATCCAATCTGGACTGGAAATCCCAAGAAATGCTGAAGGAGTGCCACAACCTTACACCGAATGGGACGCCTCACTGAAAAGAAAGATCGAGGCTGATGCTAAAGCGACTCAGACACTCCAATGCGGCCTAACCAAAGAAGAACTGAACCGGGTGGGACCATTCAACAGTGCAAAGGAACTCTGGGGTAAGTTAATTGAGTTGCACGAAGCAACCTCCGACACCCGAATCAGCAAGAGGGACCTACTACTAAACAAGCTATACACAATCAAGATGAACGACAGCGAATCTGCAGCCCAGCTCCACGCCAGAATCCAGGAGCTAATGAACGGTCTACATTCAATTGGTCACAAGGTAGAAAACCGTGACCTAATCAAGTACACCCTTAACGCTTTCCCGAGAAATACTTTGTAGGCATCTATGGTAGATGCGTACAAAGTTTCAAGCGATCTTTCTAAAATTAAATTAGATGAGTTATTTTCTGAGCTTGAATTACATGAGCAGACTAACTACACCCTAGCCGAGAAAGGCATTGCTTTTGTTGCAGGCAAAACAGGAAAGATGACCAAGAAGAAGCCTCAACCTGCACCCAAGTCTGACTCAGACTCAGAAGACAGCGAAGGAAATCAACCCAAGCTGGTTCGGCTAGCCCAGGACTATTACAAGGAGCTGAAAAATCAAACCAATAGAAGGAAAGCCAGCTGAAGAAAAGAAGAGCCAGCTGAACCTTCAAATGAAAAGACCAAACCAAATGTGACCTACTATGAATGCAAAAAGAAGGGTCACTACAAGAAGGAATGCCCCAATCTGAAGGAGACGAAGAAGACAAGAAGGAAGAAGGCCCTTCAAGCAACGTGGGACGAGTCTTCCTCCGAAGAAGAAGAAGAGGCCCCACAGTCGAACCTTCTCGCCCTGACTGCTTCGGAAGAAATCGAGACCGAATCAGAATCGGAGCCGGACGATGGGAAGCTTACATTTTCAGAAGATGGTAAAATCACTGTAAGTGGATTTTCTAAAGGTCAATTATCAGAATTAATTGCTTACCTTTCTCGCGACTTGGCGAAAGCCAAAATCCGAGTCGAATCCCTCTGATAGGAAGTAAAACTCCTGAAAGAGGGAGCTGACTCTAGATCCTTAACTGAGAAGGTTCAAGAAGGAACTTCTACTCAAGTTGAAAAACTTGAGAAGGAGAACTCCTTCTTGAAAACTCAAGTAGAGGATTTTAGAGCAGCTTTAGAACGATTCACTTTGGGTTCCAAGGGTCTTGACATGATCCTTGGAAAACAGAAGTCCGTTCTAAATCGATCCGGATTAGGGTATCGAACCAAGGCTAGACAAAGGTCATATTATGCTGTACTGAATCAGTCTAGACCCAAGGTTCAGGCATAGGTACCCAAACTATGCTTGAACAACCAAGCTGGACCAAATCAGTATTGGATCCCCAAGGACAAGATTCACATCTTGCCAAACCATTATCGTGGCTTTAGTCCAGGGGGAGCCAATTTAAAAACTATTTTTATAGTTAAATAAATTTCGTTTCTTGTTTTAAATTGCATGATTGCTTGTCTATTTATTTTCTACAATTTACCATGCTTAGACCTAGGACTGGTTAGATTAAGGACTAAACCAATTAACTGAAATTTGAACAACATAGTATTAGGTGGCGGTGAGATGATAGTACGTTAGGGAAGCCTTTTCTAATAAGGTCAAATATACACTACTTGATCTCTTTAGACTGGTGAAACTAGCCGAAGCTACCGATCCAAGACCCAAGCTAGTTAAACCAGAATTTCTCAAAAAATAACCTTGAAAATGAAATTTCACTAAAAGGCTTTGTCAAGGAAAGGGTTGATGATCCAATAAGGCTACGGCCAAAGAAGGCCTTGTGCCTCGCCAAGACCTGAAAGTCAATTTTTGAAATTCAAATTCAATCTAACACATATTTTCAGTTAATCTTAGATTCAAATACTCCTTTTTAAAAGAAATTTAAAATGGATAACTCTAAAAGCATAAGTACCCCTATGGCCACAAATGTAAAAATAGATAGTAACCCTGATGGTAAAGTAGTAGACCTTAAATTATATAGGAGTATGATTAGAAGTCTACTTTACCTTACAGCAGCAGACCTGATATCCTTTTTGCTGTAAGAATGTGTGCTAGATACCAAACCTGTGCTAAGGAAACGTACTTAGCAGCCCTAAAAAGAATACTAAGATATATTAAGGGCACCATAAATGTAGGGATTTGGTATCCTAGGACCTCAACTTTTGACTTGTCAGGATACTCGGATTCTGACTATGCTGGTTGTAAACTAGATAGAAAAAGTACAAGTGGAAGATGCCAACTTTTAGGAAATAGTCTAGTAAGTTGGTGTAGCAGAAAGCAACACTGTGTAGCACTATCCACTACTGAAGCTGAGTATGTTGCTTTAGGAGAGTGTGTAGAACAACTCCTATGGATGATGCACACTCTTAAAGACTTCCAGCTTAACTATACTCAAACTCAGCTCTACATTGATAATATAAGCTCAATTAATTTAACTAAAAACCTAATTCAACACTCCAGAACTAAACATATAGAAGTCAAACACCACTTTGTAAGAGATCATGTAGCCAGGGGTGAGATAGTCCTTAAGCATGTAGACTCAAAATCCAACCTAGCTGACATATTCACCAAACCCCTACCTGAATCTGAGTTTAGCTCACTAAGAAGGCAGTTAGGGTTGTGCTTGGTAGAATAGGACTACTCTAATTATGTTTTTCAAAAACTGTTTTATTTTTTTTCTGTAAAATCATTTCTTAATTTTCATTATGTTATTTAAAATGATTTTTCCCACTTAGTTTTTGTTAATAAAATTACTCCTTCAAAAACTAGGGCTTTTCACAAAATGGGCATAGCCTAGGCCCTAACCCTAGAACTGCATGCAACTATAGATCTAGAAGTCAGCATCTCACAAACACCTTAGGGTACTTTTGATTGATAAACTAAAATGGGTTGAGATGCTTAGATCTTTGCCTTAATTCAAGATGCTTTAAGTCAGTGCATCTGCAGTAATTGGAGCACTAAATACCAATCAAACAGTAATCAGGTTAAGTGTCAAGCTTAGAAAATCTAACTTGAACAGATCACTTAACTTGACTAACCCCAGTGAAAGCTACTGTTTATAACAGTTGGTAAGTAGCTAATTGGGTTAGACAGGACCCAAAAGAGAAAATTCAAATTGATTTAGTCCAGTTTATACTTCGAATTGGTTCAGTACAACATTTTACCTTGACTACTCAATTTCAATGCAATTTTTTTGCTATATTTTTTTTGATATATGGCAAAGGGGGAGAGATTGGAAAGGAGAGAAAAAGGTCAAAATTTATAAAATTTTTATTTTTTTTCCAAAATTAAGTCTTTTATCTCCTATTTTTCAAAAAAGTAAAATTAACTTTACTTGATTTCTAAGTTCATTTTTGAAAATTTACTTTACTTGATTTCTAAGTTCATTTTGAAAATTAACTTTACTTGATTTCTAAGTTCATTTTTGAAAATTAACTTTACTTGATTTCTAAGTTCATTTTGAAAATTAATTTTACTTGATTTCTAAGTTCATTTTTGAAAATTAACTTTACTTGCTTTCAAAAATTATTCTAAGCACTTATTCTGGAAAATTTTGAAAAATATTTTTAAGTGCCTGAAAAATGCTTTCTAAATAGATAAGTACTTAAACTGCTGTCTTAAACTATTCTCTGAGTACTGATACTTTCAAAGTTACTTGCTTTCAAAAATTTCCAAAGTACTAATTCAAAATCTTTGGTTAGTCAAAAATTTTCTAAGTATAAAATTCAAATTCCCCTGAAAATTTTCCAACACAAAATATTTTGAAATTGGTTTCAAACTTAAAAACATTTTTTAAAAATTTTCTAAGTGTTGAAAAACGCTTCGCTTTAAGACTTAAGAAATTTTTCAAAAACCTCACGAACTTTTTGAAAAACATAGGGGGAGATTTTCTCCAGGGGGAGGAAATAAAATGTAAAGTACTTCACCTGTTTTTGTTTAAACTTAACTTTGTGAACCGGGTTATCATAAATCAAAAAGGGGGAGATTGTTGGTGCGGGCAGCACTTAAGTCAAACCTGGGTTTTGATAATGGCAAAGGGTTCAAGAGTTAAGATTTTATTTTTGTCTAATGTACTCACTGAGTGTGCAGAAAGAAGTCCTAGCGAAGGACTATTAGGTACCTAGCGAAGGGCTGCTAAGAGTCGAAGACCTGGCGAAGGACTGCCAGGCACCTAGCGAAGGGATGCTAGGAGTTAAAGACCTAGCGAAGGACTGCTAGGCACCTAGCGAAGGGCTGAAGACCTGGCGAAGGACTGTTACGCACCTAGCAAAGGGCTGCTAGGCATTGAAGACCTAGCAAAGGGCTGCTAGGCACCTGGCGAAGGGCTGCTAGGCAAAAGTCCAACCGAAGGAGCCGATTGGAAAAAGGTAAACTCTCCTGAGAGGAGTAGGTGAGGACGCGTTCCCCATCGAGGGAACAATAGGTGTCGGTTCGACCTAGGGTTCCATTTGGGAGACCCGAAATCAGAACCAAGACAGCTACGGCTGTAAAAAATCAACTAATATTCTTGGCTTGTTGTTTTAAAACTAACCTTGAATGCAGGGACCAAGGGAATGAGTTTCTACAGCTCAGAACGCCCCAAAGGAGAAGGGCAGGAAGCTGGGCCGGGCGCCCCAGAGGCCCCGGGCACCCAAGGTGAATGACAAAACAATGAAGCAGGAATTACTTCGAAGCAGCATCAAGAAGGGCGCCCCGGAGGCCCCGGGCGCCCAAGGTCAAAGGAATCACACCAAAGTAATATGAAGCCAGCAGACCAAGTCAAGGAGGGTGCCCCTGTCAGCTCCAGGGTCGATTCGAAGGGGATAAGCGCTGACCAAGTTTCGGATAGGAGTTCTCGGATCTGAAGGCACGTGTCAGGCGCCCCCGACGTCCCGGGCGCCCCTAGGAGCACTATAAAAGGGGCTCGACCCCAAGGCTTCAGAACATCAATTTTCCAACGCCTCTACGCTCTTCGTTCAAGCGCTCTACTCTGGCAAACCCTGATCTCGGGATTCTAGTGCCCACGACGACCCTCTACTCTGAAGTACAATCTACATCGGGCGTCGGTAACGAAAAGTGTTGTCATTTACTTACTACAAAATTTCTATATTATACTCTATAAACCTTTGCGCACATATAGAATTGCCCGCAGTAAACGGTCAAGGACCGTGGGCCTTAGAGTAGGAGCCGACCGCGACTCCGAACCAAGTAAAACCACCTACATTCTATGTGTATTTGTTTTTAATTCCGCTGCGTATTCTCTTCTCTTAATCTGAAATGTTTTCATGATATTCACCCCCCTCTATCATGTTTCTCGATCCAACAACAATATCATGCCATTCGGATTAAGGAACGTTGGAGCAATCTATCAACGAATGATGGACAAGGTATTTTGACATCAGATTGGTCAAAATATCGAGGTTTACATTGATGATATCCTTATCAAGACCGAGAAAGGGAAGGACATGATTGTCGACCTAAAGGAGGCATTCGCTACCCTCAGAGCTAACAAACTAAAGCTGAATCTGGCTAAGTGTCTGCTTGGGGTGAAAAATAGGTGTTTTCTCGGGTACATGGTGACAAAAAGAGGAATTGAGGCAAATGCAGAGATGGTGTAAGTTATTTTGAACATGCCATCACCAAGCAACTTTAAAGAAGTTCAATGACTCGGTACACCATCCTCAAGAAGATAGTGTTTGTGTTGGTCTTAACTGCGTAGAGGTTGAGGCCTTATTTCCTAGCACATCCCATTGTAGTATTCACCAATAGTCCACTCGGGTGTGTCCTCACAAATCCTGAGGCATCTGGACGTTTGATCAAGTGGACCACAGAGTTGAGCGAATATGGGATCCTATATTAGCCTAGAACGGCTATCAAAGCTCAGGCTTTAGCTAACTTCATGCTCGAGATAGTTCCTGTTCCAGACTCCGAGGAAGTCTGAAAGATTTATGTAGATGACTTATCTAATCAAAGGTCAGGTGGAGTTAGAGTGTTAATGATATCTCCTCGCGAAGACGTCCTACAATTATACATAAGACTCAGCTTCTGAGCTACCAATAATGAAGTCGAATATAAATCAATACTAGTTGAACTACAAGCCGCTAGGTAGGTAGGCGCCACTCAGGTTATATTGTATTAAGATTCTTAGCTAGTGGTACAACAACTCAAAGGAGATTTTAAAGTTCGGAATGAACGACTGTAGAGGTATGTAACAACATATAATCAATTGAAAGCTACTTTTGTTGAGGTAACTATGTTGAAAATCTCCTGAGCAGATAATGTCAAGGTTAATAAACTAGCCAATCTAGCAAGTTATTTAGCGTCATGGACGCCGGATGAGCCTATCATTCAAGAGGAAGTTGTGACTCAAATTGGCAGAGAACTGGCTGACGTCGTATTACCTAACTAGAGAGAACCTTATATAACGTTCCTCCGCAAGGGGATAGTACCTAGAGTTTGTAATCAGGTCTGACTCTTTAAGCGTAGGGTTGCTCGATTCACGTTGGTCGGAGAACAGCTCTACAAAAGAGCATTTGCCAGGCCATTACTTAAGTGCATCGACCCAGGTGATGTTGAGTATATTATGCGAGAAGTTCATAAAGGCATATGCGGGAGTCATATCGGTGGTCAGTCAATGGCTAAGAAGATTATTTTAGCTGAATATTTCTGGCCCACACTACAAGAAGATGCAAACAAGTTTGTTGTTGGGTGCGAGTCTTGTCAAAAGCATCAACATATTCCTCATCTCCTGACTAAACTACTTCGAGCTTCTACAGTCTCTTGTCCCTTTGACTAATGGGAGATGGACATAGTAGGTCCCTTTCTGACCGAGCTACAGCAAAAGAAGTTTTTGCTGGTTCTGATAGATTACTTCTCCAAATGGGTTGAAGCTGAGTGACTCGCTCAAATTACTGAGGCAGCTGTGATGAAAAATTTATGGAAGAGTGTTGTCTGTGAGTATGGAATTTCTCATAAACTGGTATCCGATAATGGTAGGCAATTTTTAGGTTGCAAGCTCAAGGAATGGTGTGAAGGGTTGGGTATTCAACAGACCTTCACATCAGTATCTTATCCCCAGAGCAATGGCCAGCCCGAAGTTATCAATCGTGAAATAATCAGAGGGCTCAAGATAAACCTGGAACATATCATACTACCCCCAAAAAGGGAACCGGGTAGAGTCATTTTCATCTTACCTACAGTGCGGAGGCAGTGATTCCAGTTGAGATAGGCGAAGAATCAACTTGACGTCAACTTTACAACAAAGAGAACAATGATCAAGAGCGACTGCTCGACCTAGACCTGGTTACGGAGGTGCGTGACAGAGATGCTACCTGGCTAGCTGCATATTGGCAACATATGAAGCAGGTCTAAAACCGCTGAGTGATCCCCAGGGCTTTCCAAGTCAGGGATCAAGTGTGAAAAGAATCATGTCTATCGGCGACATTGGTTAGCTCGAGCCACAATGGAGTGGGTCGTACATGATCGTTGAAAAGTTCACAGGTGACAGTTATTATTTGCAAGATGTCAATACCAAAAGGTTGGATCAGCCATGGAATGCAAATCACCTCTAACTATATCGTACGCAGTAATTTCTGTCATGAAGTACTTCTACATGTACATATATTTTTATTCCCTTGGTATGTGTCAATTAAATTGATAGGATAAATTTCTTTCAAGAGTTCGTGTGCATAGGAGTGTGCCTATCGAGTCATGTTGCAACAAAGTTCCTAATAGCTTGTGGTGCCTAGAATTCCCAAGCTGTGTAGACCTAGCCGCGGTGCTGAGGATGCCCGGCAGGGAGCAGCCAAAGTTTCTACCAGCTTGTGATGTCGAGGATGCTCAAGTTGTGTATACCTGGCTACGGTGTCGTGGATGCCCGGCCGGGAGCAGCTGAAGTTCCTACCAGCTTATGGCACCGAGGATGCCTAAGCTGTGTGGACCTGACCGCAGTGCTAAGGATTTCTGGCTGAGAGCAGCCGAAGTATCTACCAACTTGTGAAGCCAAGTATGCCCAAGCTGTGTAGACTTGGTCGCGGTGCAGAGAATGTTCAGCCAGGAGCAGCCAAAGTTCCTACCAGCTTGTGGTGCCGAGGATGCCCAAGCTGTGTAGACTTGGCCGCGATGTTGAGGATGGCCAGCCCGGAGCAGCTGAAATTCCTACCAACTTGTGGTGCCGAGGATGCCCAAGCTGTGTAGACCTGGATGCGGTGCTGAGGATGTTCGACCGGGAGCAGCCGAAGTTCCTACCAGTTTGTGGTGTCGAAGATGCTGAAGCTGTGTCGACCTGGCCGCGGTGTTGATTGTAGTACCAAGGATGCCCAAGCTGTGTAGACCTGGCCGTAGTGCTGAAGATGCCCGATCGGGAGCAGTCGAAGTTCCTACCAGCTTATGATACTGAGGATGCCCAAGCTGTGTAAACCTAGCTGCGGTGCTAAGGATGCCTAGCCAGGAGAAGCCGATGTTCCTATCAGCTTGCGATGCCGAGGATGCCCAAGCTGTGTGGACCTGGCTGCGGTACTAAGGATGCCTGGCCAGGAGCAGCGAAGTTCCTACCAACTTGGGGTGCCGAGTGTGCTCAAGATGTGTAAACCTGGTCGCGACTATACTTAACTAGTTTTACATCGGTTGATTACATATTGTCCCGTCTGAGACTCAATTTCCCTAGTTTGGGATCTAGACCTCATTTATTGCCCTCTTTGGACTCAACTTTCCTTACATGGAGACAAGTTACCCGACGTAGAGTCGCTATTGTTACTTTCTCGAGAGGGAGTCGAGATTATAGTTTGCCTGACACAGGTCTAGGAAATTAGTGATAGGATTTTAAAGAAGCTAAGACCTTATATGAGACCATATTTCTTAGAGAACCAAGATAGAGAACACATGTAAGTTACAATCAGAAAGACAAATACTTTGTAGAAGAGCAAAACGAGTGCTAAAGTAATCGACAATAAGAATTCAAGAGCATTTTTTGACTCGGTAAAACAACAAATATGAGATTGAATCATAGCTCTTTCTCCTCAGCAGACAACTCCTCCCAAGCCTAGCCCATGTTGAGAAACTTCATATCGACGTCTGGCTTCAGTACATTGGCTTGTTTAATTTGCTAGACAACGCCATTGAAGCCTTGCTTTGGCTACTTTAAGACCTAGCCTGCCATGATGTCGTTGAACTCCTCAGACTGGAGTAACTTAGCCTTGAAGGTTGTTTCTATTTCGGATTGACGAGCTTCCTCTCTTGATTTGTAGCTTTCTAGCTCCTTGAGGGCCCGATCCCGATTGGTCTTCATCTTCTCCGTCTTGGCCACTATTTGGTCTCAAGAAGGGAGAGCTTCATCGTGTTGTTCCTGGGCTATTTCCAGTCGGGACTCAGCTTGGATGATGGTCTCTTGCTGATCAATTATATAATCGGTGATAATCTACAGATCCGCCTCATGTTTAGCGAGCTTTTCCTTTTACTCCTTGACTTGGCCGCTCAACTCCTCCTTTGAGGATATAAGGAGGCGAATATCCTCTAGCAGTTGGGTCTCCCAGGTCCTTAGTTGATCCTTATCAAAGAAAGTTGAGTGCACTTGATTGAGAGGGATTTGGCCCTCTCCACCAGAAGACATTCCCTGTATTCGATGCTATTCAGAGTCGACTCCAACACTTTGGAGTTGTCCATGGCATGTTCAAGCTTGGCTCACAGGTCTTTTGTGACGTCGGCCTGCATTTGGCCCTCCTGTTGAACCCATCGAACCTCGAGCTCGACCACTTTTTGCTTCAAGGATGCTATCTCACGATCTGGAGGTATTCGGTGCCCAAGGGTCAAGCACTTGGGCGTGGCCTAGTGCGGGGAGTAGAAAGATCTCACAGTATAAGTGTAATAAAGAAAAATGTGTAGAATTGTACCTTCAGAAGGGACTCGTATAGCTGGGCACTCACCTCAGTCGAGACCACCTCTTTAAGAGAGATAATATACTCCTCATTGCATTTCTTCATTACCTCCCAACTTCTGGGAGAAGGAATGTCCAAGGTAGCTACAGAGGGCAGGTGGGAGGGGGTCCACCCGACAGATAGTCTCGATGGGTACAACAGATGGTCTGAAAAGTCTGTCACCTAAGCTCAAGGAGATCTCTTCGTTGGGATGAAGCCCCTGAGTTGGTTCCTTGATCTACAGGCATTGTTGTCCAATCCTAGCCGCCTTTTTAGCTGCTTGCACCTTTTTTCGAAGGCGGCCACTCGTTGACCTATGTTCTTCGAACCGAATAGTCTTTCCCTTGGGATTAGCAGCAATTGTGAAAAGAAGGATGAGTTGGCTTTCCAACTGCTCGGTTGGTTGCTCGGACTCCTTTGATAACTCAGCATTAAGAGTCAAGTCTTGGTGAACTTCTTCAGGCTGTATGGCATCTTTGGGCCCCTCTGTAGTCGGGGGTAATCCCTTCCGACATTTAGACAGGGGAATAATATCTTCATCGTATTCAGGGGCAATGACATATGCTCGGCCTGATCGAAGTTTATGCTTCGGAGGGGTGGGAGTTGGTTCTTGCCTCTGGGTGTCGTCCGATAATGCAGTCTCCTCCGCCTCCTTGGCTTGTAGGAAAGCAGTCTTCGGCTAGATAGTGGGGAACTAGCTTCTCGAGCTGGGTCTTCAAGAAGAGTAACCAATTCCGATGGGGCATGGATCTTGTACAGCTACAAGCGCGAAGGAGGAGCTGGACTCTCGAGTAGTTGGTGACTCCACGGGGATATGCTCCTGAGTGAGAGTCCTCTCGAAGTCTCCATTTGACTCAGAAGGAGGGTCTCCCGGGACGTGGGGAGGAGTTAATGACTTTTCCTTAGCCAACTCCCATTTGAGCAATTTTCTCATTGATCGGGCGAGCATGGTGGCATCTGCAAAAAAGTCAAAAGAAACATCAGTTAGTATAAACAAGCATTAATAAAGATAAAGGATTTATTGAGGTTGCGGTCCAGGTCGGCAACCTTGGGGTTAATCCTTGCTCGGTACAAGATCCCTTCATATCGGACCATCTCGGGGCCATGGAACTCCTTCCCAATAAGTATTCCTTTGGCTTGCTGGTACCCCTGATAATACTGAAAGTCACCTAACTCCGGGATAAGGGATAATTCGTCTAGCCAGTGGGTCTGGGAAAAAGGGTGCTCGGAAAGTCTGATAAAAAAGAATCTTTCCTTCCATCCCTTATGCGACGACAGAAGGCCGCCTATGAACTTATGGCCAGCTTAGGTCATGAAGTTAAAGTCTCCTTTGGACGTGAGATTTGGGAGGAAAAAATAATGGAAGAAGAGAGGAGTCAGAGGTATCGTAAAGAGCTTGAACATAATGACCACCCCACTCATCTGAGCAAAGACATTCGGGGTCATTTGTTGGAGAGGAATGTCAAAATATTGGGATATAGACATAAGGAAAGGGGGATCGAAAAGTGGAAGCCAAACTCTACTTGGCCTAAGAAGAAGGTGTAGAACCCTAGAGGAGGCTCTACAGAAGATTGGTCAATCCTGGGTGCCTGGACTTCAAAATCTTCAAGAATGTCGTAGGCTTCATAGATGGTTCGTAAAACTTCGGGCTTAACCTTAGAGAATATGGTCTCATATCATTCCCGCTGATAGACCTGCCCCTTTTCTTTCCCCGAGTCTTCCCCTTTTCTGCTCTTTCCTATATCTCTTCCTTTCATTCCTTCTCCTTTTCCACTCTTTCACATGATTCTATGGCTAAGGGAGAAAACTAAGGAGAGGTATGGACGATCAAGGATAAAGAAGAAAAGGACGATGGCCTGATAAAACTTACACTGGAAAAAAATTCAACAAAGGATGTCAACGGTGCAAATGAGTAGATGGTAATTTCCTTGCCCCCTTTTATAGGAAGACCGCAATAGCACAGGATGGATGGATGCAGGACACATGGGCGAAGAGCAGCCGTGGATTTCGGAAACCTGCGGCTCACTGTAGAACAGGTTAGTATGCCTTGCCTAGCACATCGAGTAAAGGACGCTTCGAGGAGATCATGCCATGTGGAGCTAGTCCATTCACAAGGGTGATCTCCCGCCATTAATATGTCTCATGCACTCTTAATAAGTGATTGACGACCATCAATCGTAGCGCATCAGAACTCACGAAACTCTTGGAGATAATTCAAACAGCCCCCACCGCGAATGCTTCAATTCCTCGGATCCGTGAATAGTTAATGTTGAAAAACACTGACGTCATTTCTTATTGACACTTCTCTCTTTCAAATCGCCACAAGTACAATCAATTAGGCAAACTTCCTTCGATGAGACTTAACAGGGGGCTTATGATTGGGATATTAGCCAGAGGCAAACATGTGGCTCGTAGAGGCTACGTGGCATGACTACAATGGCAGGGAGAGAAGTGCCCGAGACCACCTCTGGAGAAGAGTACCCGAGGTTAACTCGGAAGAGGAGTGTCTGAGGCCAACTCGGGAGAAAAGTGTTCGAAACCATCACGGGGGAAAAGGACCCGACACCACCCCGGGAGAGGAGTGCATGCGGCCAACTCGGGAGAAGAGTGACTGAGTCCATCTCGGGAGAGAAGGGCCCGAGTTCATCTCGAGAGAGAAGGGTCTGAGGCCATCGAAGGAGAGGAGTGCCCGGGCCCAGACAACACATCCAAGCCCGACTTGGGAAGTTCACCCCTCGTGGGAGATCTCAGTTGGGAAAATGTCTAAGAGCTCAACCGAGTGCTAGGCCTCAGTTGGCCTATCACTTGGGATCTCATTCCTGATGTCCCTAAACACCTTTGGAGTACTGGCAGAGCATGAATGACGAAAAGGGAGAATAACTTGGAATTATAATTATAAACTTAATATGTGAAGCGGCAGTTACCAACACCCCCCTTGCGTATAATAGCTGGCAGGCAGTTACAACCCGTAATACGTGGAAACAGGAAAGGTGGTTACAATAATGTTTTAGTACTCAAAGGAGAGGGACAACGACTATATAACGTGCTAAGACACCAAGGTAATGCTCTTTGAATTCTCTAGATTCTGGACAGAACTTGCTTTCCGATTTTTTTTCTATTTTGAAGGGCTTTCTGACTTGAGAGTCGGAGAGAGCTCCGCCAGAACTCCTTCCGGTATGTCCCTTCAACGCTCGTGTTAACCTCGTACGCACCTAGGCTCAGGCACCACTTGTCAGCACCCAAGGTCGTAACCATCGGGATCTGTTATCCATATCGTTCACTTCCGAAATACTATCCATGATGAATTGAATGAATATTAAAATGGTGTGTATTGAATCCACAAAATATTATTTCAAAGTTTTGGTGTGTGTGAATATATATATATATATATATATGAATTCTAATCTGCTGCGGACCGCGTGCGGACCACAGCGCCAGATCGATCAGGCAGTTGCCTGATCGGTCACGTAGAGTGCTGCGCCGATGGTGGCCGATCGTCGATCGGACACCATCAGTGGCCTTAGGCCGCCGCCCCCGAACAAAACTATAACCCTAGGGGGTCCGGTGAACCCTAGGGGTAGCGGTAAACCCGTCGGGGTAGTGATGAACCCGTCGGCATTGGGTAACGGTTGATCGGTCAGGTTGACCGATCAGGCAGTGCCACATACGCGGTCCGCAAGGAGCGATCCGCATGCGGTTTATAAAGAGCGATCCACAGAAGATCATTTATATATATATATATATATATATATATATATATATATATATATATATATATATATATATATATATATATATATATATAATTTCTCCAGTTCTCAATTAGAATCTCATCAGTGATCTAATAACGACAATCCAAAATTCAAAATCTTAACAAAAAATTCACTAGGATCCAACATCGGGAGACGAGTACATTCGGCATACGAGTTATTTCAACAAATATTAATTATTCTAGCTCCTTACATTGTTATATATTCATGATCTAGAATATATTCAACCAGCTGTGAGGGGGATGAGATGTCTCTATCCAAGACAATGTCGTCATTATCAAAATGGTGGGTGATCGATTCAGAAATTGAGTCAAAGATTGTGGGATCCCCAAGCTCGAGCATGACCAACGAACCCTGTAGGCTTTCACACCTTTGACCAGCTCCATTAATGGCGTTCTCACTGACAGTCCTATCCATTTCACCCGAGTGAATCAGGAGTGGCTCGTTTTCAGGTTCACATTCGGCTTGGAAATTAAAGGTCTGTCCAGCAGAGCTCATGATCAGACTCCGCTCATTAGTTGTTCCTGACGTAGAATTGCAAGTGTGTTCTCCTTCGTAAACTACAAGAAACAGCGATGCGTCCTGCTGTTGTACATGCTTCTTTGCTTGGCACCCCCGATCCAAACTGTAGGTGCATCTGTAGTAGTTCCTGTAGTATAATTAAACATGAGAAGATCAATCGTCGGAAAAGTAAATTAATTCAGAAAAGATCAGAAGATCGTTCGTCAGACTTTTTGAAGACGGATCCTTTGATGAACTTCTCGCCGTATTTTCTCCATCGATGGGCATCGTAATAAGGTGCGTTTGTGACTTCTTTTCTCGCGAAGCTGCATGCCGAAGCACAATGAAACAAGCTAAGAAATTAAATAAATTAAAGAGAATAAACTATTGCAATTTTCCGGTGGTCAGTCGATCGATCAGTACCTTCTCCTTAGATCTCTAGGCTGTAGTCGGTCAGTTCGCTTGCTCTTTGTGCTCCCTTCAGCTGGCTTCAACTTGGAGAGGGTGGATTTGCAGTTTTCCATCACTTCTTCCGAAAGAGTCCTCACTGACCCCTTCAACCAGTCGCTGTAGTCGCCCATCTCGACGTAGGACTGGAGCTTCCTCGTGAGGGTAGCCGCGTGCTCAACCTCTCGGATCACGGAGCTCATCATCAGAGCAGTCTTCTCCATGAGATGGATGCCTTTGGTCCTCTCACACACCCAAGCCTGCAGAGTCTTCTCCATGAGACTAATTTATATATAGATGCAGACCTAAACAAAATTAACATGTATTATTAATTATTATTGTCAACTTCAGTGTTTGATTGTTTATAAATATAATATTAATACGCGTGAATCGTGATGGTGTCGAGGTAATATCTAGGCAAAATGCCTGACATCGAAGTATAAATATTCAGTACAAATATTAAGATCAATATATATTATTTAAAACACGAATATTGTTTTTTCCCTTTAATAAGGAAAAAAATAACAATTTGACTTGGGGTTCCTATGATCGTAATAATCTGAGATTAAATGGTACAAATCTAGTATTAAATGTTCTGATTAGAAATTAATGTGTACCATGAAACATACAATAGTATTGTACTTGGGTACAATTCACGTATAAACAATGCATCCTATTTTGAAGTAACAATAATATAATATTCAAGCCCCTTAATGGGGCTTTCTACTATGGTAAAAAATTAAAATGGGCTCCGTTCAAATCTCGCGTAAGGTATATTAATATACGCTAGTAGTTTTCAAATTATTTATGATGTTGGGTCGGTGCTTCCCGAATTGATTTTGCGAGTTTAATAAACCTAGAGACCTAAGTTATTAAATTATGTCTAGTCATATTGTCCAGTTGCGTGGAACTCTTGAACAATCACTCCTGAATTCCATATGAATGAAAAGCTTAAGTAAAGAGAGAATAATTAACTAGGGCTTGAATTGAAGCATAATTTCCATTTTAATCAAGGTCTTGAGATAGTTAAGCAACATACACGCTTGTACTTAGAGGAGTAATTTTAAGAATGATTTTGTATTGTATTTCCATCTCAAAGCTCCCTAAAAACTTATTAAAAAAGATATCCAACGACTATTTTCTTTTTCTTATCAACTGGAATAGTCCCTAGTCAATTGATTGGATAAATATAGTCATTGAGTAGCCCACAAGATATTGACAATCAATTTGAAATCATCTCATTTGGAGCAGTCCCTAATCATTGATCGGGTAAATATACTCATTGAGAGCAAAAATTTCTAACAACATGAACACTAGGGCACCTCAATAGGAACTGAACATTAAGGCTGCGTTTGGTAGGGTATAATCCACCCTGTAATGTAATCGAGATTACATTACAAGTTGGATTCCTTTGTTTGGAATCACTTTAAGATTGTAATGTAATGTAATCTCGATTACAAAAGAGGTTGATGATTTGTAATCTGGATTACAAACCAAAACCTCCGTAATCTGGATTACATTACAGCTTGTAAAGTCGTCGGTCGGGCGGCGACAATCGTCGGTCGGGCGGTGACAGTCGTTGGTCGCCGCCGGCCGACCGCCGGCGACCACCGCCGGCGACCACCACCGCCGGCCGCCGGCGACCACCGCCGCCGGCCGCCGACGACCACCGCCGCCGGCCTTCGGCGACCACCGCCGCCGGCCGTCGGCGACCATCGACGTCGGCCGCCGGCGACCACCGCCGGTCGCCGGCGACCACCGCCGTCAGCCGCCGGCCGGCGGCGACCACCGCCGACGGCCGCCTGCGACCACCGTCGCCTACCGGCCGCCGGCGACCACCGCCGGCCGCCGCCACCGACCTCCGCCGACGACCGCCGTCGGCCGGCGGCGGTTGCCGGTGTTCGCCGACCGGTCAATGGTCACCGGCCGCCCGGCGACGGTCGTCGGTCGTCAATCTTTATTACATTACAGGATGGATTGTCCGTCACCAAACAAAAGAATCCAACTTGTAATGGTTATCAAAGATTATACATACAACTCATTACCAAACATAACAATGTAATCAAGATTACATTACAAACTTTATTACATTACAGACCGGATTACATTACCCCCTACCAAACGTAGCCTAAAGGCAAACAAAGAAGGATAATGTGCATTATTTGTAGACAGAAGTGATTACATTCACGTACCCATGCAGGTGCCCCTCCGTCTTTAGATTATCTGAAGGAAGTAAATCATGAGTCAACTTATAACTAACTGCTAAATGACTAGAGAGGAGAGGTTTTTTCAATCATGGGTTGGGAGGATAATGTGTGCTGTTAAAGTTATATATGTGAGCTATGTAAGATAACAAGTGATTGTGGTATTGGATTTGATGTTTGTGAGTAATACTATCAAAGATGATGTGCATGGAAAGATATGTAGGGATTAAGATTATTTAGTGGCTTTTAAGAAGTTTTCAATCAAAGAACAATAAATCTAAAGTTGTAGTTTTTGTTCGAACTTAATAATATTGTAGCTTTCCATTGATGTACAATAATATAGGAATGGATATATAGGCCCAATTATTACTCTTGGGGCGTGATACGTTGAAATCTAATGATAAGTTGAGATTATGCCCTTAAAGCATGATAGAAGAAGTACATTATAATCTCCCCAAATCATTAATCAAGTGCCTTTGGAAAATTAGTAATGTATATATAGTATATATGTATTTGCAAGAGTGATTCATCTAATAAAAATGTAGGTATGTTATCTTAACGGTCTCTTAGAACCGGTCCGACGGATATAAAGGAAGATTAATTCAGGTGATGTTAAGCGCAAAAGTGAAGTGAAATTAAGTCATCAGTTCACAAGAATCAATCTCTGATTATTACGTTAGAAATGTCATATGTTCATCGCCTATGCTATGCTTTGAGGGCAAAGTGATTCATCTAATGAATTCTGGAGTATAAATGAAGCTTCACCGCATCGAGTGGTTTTATTAATATTGTATTCCTTTGTACCATAGAATGGAAGGTTCCTCTCGTGTTTATAATTTTCTCTTTACGCCAGTACAAAGGTTCCTTTCTTAATAAATAAATTAATTACTAGCTGCATATATAGTCAATAGTAGGTGCAAAGAAGACAATCTAAAATCAAAATGCCTATAAAGTCAATAATTTACAAGTCACGGCAATAGACCGTTGCTTCATAGAAGCCTAGAACTACAATATCAAGATATAAAAAATAAGCCATGAATTTTGTCTTCTTTATTTTTTTTTTAATATCTATATATATAAATAAAAATTACGAGAGAAAAAGATCGTGCATGTGCATGCCAGACAACTGTCCGTATATGTCAAAAGTCTTTTCACTGAACGTGAAACATATTCTGCAATCAATGGGAACGCACAAGTTGGACGTTGGAAGGTTGAGTAAGGGGTACTTTGCTCATTGTTCGTGTCATACGTCATGTCCTCCTCGTCACTGGTTTTATGCTTGCTTGCGTCACATTTCGCTTCGTCATCCATTCCCATACAGGGTTTAGGATTTTTTTTACAGCAGATTTTTTTAATATATTATATTTATTTGAGATTTATGATTTAAATTATAATAGATCTAATTAAATAAGATTTTTTTGAAGGGTCATGTTTTCTATTATATTATAGTGTTTAAGAAAAATTTTAAATACTCATGAAATATATTATATTATTTATAATTTAAAATTTTAAAATTTAAAAGTTGGATTATAGTTGGATCTGGTGATCGCATTGGAGGAGTCGGGTGGACCGACTTAGAGAGGATTGGTGATCATGTTGGAGGATTCGGGTGAACCGAGTCGGAGAAGTCTGATGACTGAGTAGGAGGAGTCGGATGACCAAGCAAGAGAAGTCTGGTAAGACATTTTAACCTTCATCATTGTTTGACTTTAACCCTTTGACTTGACTTCTGATCTAGTCCTATCATATATAAATAGAGCCGTTAATTTGGGTTGGGTCTATCGGGTTGACTCGTCTCGCTAAACAATTTAAACGGATTGGATTGAAATTTTATCAACTCATTTAAAGGTGGGTCTAGGCGAGTTGACCAACCAAGCTCTCGACTTGCCGGGTCGGCCACGGCGGACGTGGGTTGGTTCGCGGATTGAAGAAAACAAAATAATTTCTCAAAAGTTGGCAATCACTTGCGATGGATCTCTCAGCTTGTTGGTGATTGATGAATGGGGAAAGAAAAGAATATTTAATCAAAACTTATTGAAACTCAGGTAGGAAGACTTTCTTCCATGTTCCTTCTTCATTCATTCCTCCATTAAAGGTAGATCTGTGTTGTTACCGTACGTGAGAGTTTACAATTTGTATCATGTTATCATTCGATTTCGATATCGTCAATGTTAATGCTAATAGAAACGTGTGTTTAAATTGATGATGTATTTTCTTATATATCGATTTAACCAATTTTGTTTTCATGATGTAATAATCTATAACCAAACTTAAAAATTTTATTTTTTTTCTAAATATACTTTTTTTTTTGTATGGGCTGGGTTGACCCGCCTAACCATAACCCACCTTGAGTTTGATTGGATTAGATATTCCCAACCTATTAAAATAATAGATCCGCTTATTTCACCCCGCCAAATGACCAACCCGATTAGGAGCCATCCCACCACAGATCGACCTGTTTGAGAGCTCTCCATGTAAATTCCGTGGCCGTGTAAGACCTGATCACGAGTCGGGAGAAATTTTGACTGCATAATTGGAAAGGATAAAATTACTTTTGGTCTGATTTGGATAAACAAAAAAATAATTTTAAAAAATATTCGTGGATACTGCCCATTAGGTAAATAAAAATAATGATAATTTACTCCTTTTTGATGAAGTAAATAAAGAGAAAAGATTTTGCACCGTGCCATACTGTGTAATTTCGTCCTCCCAAGTGCACGTGGCCTATGAATAGAGAGTTGGAGGGATAAAAGCACGCGGAGAAACCTAGAAACAATTCAGAATTTCAATTCACTCATTTTACAATAATCTTTTTTAGGACTTGTGTATTCCGAGTAATTCTAAGGATAATTAATTCAATACTATAAAAATTGTTCAGACTATTTATCAGTTCACTATTCTTAAATGAATTATTCATTAAAAACAATTTATTTCTTAATTTATTAAAATTAGAACTCATTTTTAAATGTCTCAAAAACTTAAAGGGTGTGTATTGTTCAGATATCAAGATTATCATATATTATTAAATAAATCTTATGTTTAATTGTGATTAACTTTTGGTAATTATCATATATAAATATAACCAAAGATAATAGGATAATGAAATGAAAACATAACTAAAATTATTTGATTTAATTTAGGTAATCAAATAAAATTTATTTGTTGGAGGTAATAATTTATAATATAATATAATATTTTACTGTATTAACTTTAGAATTTATTTAAATAATTTTATTAAATTATAAATTAAATTGATTTATATTTTTTTTAATTTATTAAAATTTAATTAAAATATTAAATTAAAAAAATATTCGTCGGCGACACAGATATCGGTGTCGACGTCGACGTCGATGTCGACCGTCGGTGTCCAACATCGGCGATCGGCTGTCGGCACCGGCCGTCGGCACCAAGTGCCGATCACTAGCGGCTGTCGGCCGGTTGTCGCCGCCGGCGGTCGTTGGTCGCCGGCCGCCGACCATCGACGGCGGGCATCGGTCGTCGGTCGCCGATCGCTGGTCGTTGGTCGTGGTTGCCGTCGTTGTTGTCGGTCCGCGAATAATGCTTCCGGAATTTAATAAATTATAATGATTATTTTCGTTTTAAATATAAATATTAGAGGATAATTTTGGAATGATAAGTTTCATAACTCCGGAATAAAAAAAAAATCTTACTTTCTAAGATTTTCCGATTTCCCGAGTTGCATGCTCTTTTGTTGATGTGTCGGTCATCGATCATTACTTAGGAATCGCTGATTATGTAAATCAATTACGATTTTCGTTGATAATCTTAGATGGATAACTAAGGTTATCAAGGATAATCCCAACTAAACGTACCCAAAAAAGATATTCTACTGCACGATTATATCCCAGAGTCATTTTACAATAATTTCAATGTAGTAGATGATGGGCTGGAAGTGACAATTTGTCTCCGCAATTTCTCAAAGTTAAAGAGGTATAATACTTATAAGAATACTTAAATTCATTCTTTATGAGTATGACGGACATTTTGGAGGCGTTTGATATATGTTCAATAATGAAAATGATAATAAATTTTGATTAAAAAATTTACGAGTTTAATTATAATATAGTAGAAATTGAATTATAAAATCACAAATATCATATTTGTATGTTAATTTCGATTCCTCTATATTACATATCATAAATAAGAATGAATGTTAGCCTGACTTTTGCCCACTGTTGCCACCATGATGGACATGTATGGTCAACGCGTGTGAACTGCTTAAACTTTGACCATCGATTGTAGCTTTAATTTTATAGATCCCAAAACATGAAGAATATATAATGTGGTTGGGGCCTGGACTGGATATGTCCTTCCAAACTGATAAACACGCGTGTTGGTTGACTAGTCAACGAAGTTTGACTGTTCCGAAGATTCAAGAAGCAACATAAGAAACTTCCAACATTTCCATCCATATTGATCGATTCTTTCTTTTTTTATTATGTTAGTACAACTAGCTAGTTCATTCCTTTATGATTCTACTCAATGTAGGAAAGCCCGATTCATAAAGTTCACGCCGATATCTAAAGAAAGATCAAATCATATTGATTTTTGTTCGATATGATTTTGATGTCATCGATTATTGAAAGTCAAGTTTGACTTCAAAATCGAAATCTACGTTTCGCGTAGATAAATCTGGACTATTTATTTGCTCAAAATCGATTAAGGGTGAATGAGAAATTAATTGTTCAAGATATGCTCAATGGTGGCTGTTGGATCAAAGATCTAGATAGATCGCAAGAAGGTGCGATCTGGAGCGTCGGATCAAAGATTTGAATGTGAAGAGGGAGAATGGATCTGAGGCGTCGGATTAAATGTTCTAATCTGACGATTGAGATCAAGATGGATCTGAAGAGTTATAACTCTTCAGATCAAAGAACGAGATTAAATGACCTTTAAAGGGTTATACCTTTTCGTTATGAACAGATCTGTCCGAACCAAAGGATACTTACCTCTTCACTCAATATAAATAGATCCCTCCACTAGATCATTTCATTCATTTAAGCATTGCAATCTATAAGCATTTGCACTCCTCCCTCTTCTGCCATCGAGAGTCCGAGAAGCCTACGGAAGGTTCGTCGGTCTCGGAATTTGAAGTGTTACTATTCCGAGATGACGTAGTTGTATCTTGGAAACGAATTGCTGCTATCCGTGAGTACCAGTAACAGAGTAATATCATTTTACGGAGATAGTGTCCAACACTAACCTCGACGTGAAATACTAATCAGTTTGCTTCCTTCGGAAGCAACCTCCCGGAAGTTTTGACGGTCGTGAATCGACTAAGTCAAATACCGAAGAGATATATTCGGAATTATTGAAGGATTAAATTTCCAACAATTCTAATATAGACAACCTATGTATTGTAAGAAGTTTTTTTACATATTGGTTAGAGGACAAGGGGTCATTCTCGTGGGGCGTATTCCCCACGAGGAAAAACATTCCACCACCTAAGAGGTCGTTACGTATCCTAATTCATCTATCCGCATTTTGTTATGGAGCCAGGGATACTAAGACGTTTAGAATAAATGCATCACCTTTCACCACAATATTGATCCTCTTGCAAAACATAGGCCAATCATTCACATGATTATTGGACCGCCAAACAACAAACGGTAGACAGTGATGACATGGACTAGGGGCGATGGTGTCATCAAGTTGCACACATGCAAACAATCGACCCAAGCCAGCGGAAGGACCATGGTGACTACAAAACGGATGGCAAAAGGGGAGACAAGTACATATGACATTTGCACAAAGGGGAAAGACATGAGAGGAGTCAAGAGAGAAGGGGGCTAGCAAACTCAAAGGAGGGTTTTTAAGATAACCTTCTTAACCCCCTCAGGGTTTTCAATTCACTAAGTCAACCTAATGAAGCTGATTATTTGAGCTCAAAGCACACCCAAATCACATTAATCTGCCTACTTTTTTTTTTGTTTTATCAATTTGGCTAACTCCAAATAGACGTCAAGTTAGATCTCCATACTTAAATCAATCACTACAACTAGTAAATCAGAACCAAATATACATAATATTAGACCTTTTTCTAAAAAAATTCAGATTATGAGCCTTTGTTTTTTATTCAAATCAATATAATATTTTATTAGTTGCAGGGTTTTCCCACACATGCAAGACATTCTGGCACATGGCGGCAAAGTTAGTCCACCTTTACTTGTCCTTCCCGGCAACTTCCCTTTCATTACGCAACTACATCCCTCTTCAATATATAATCAGGATGGCACCGATCAAGAACAAACAAAGAGAATAGCAGAAGCATTTGAAGAATACCATTTTCAGTCAGTCACTTGCGATCTTCTCATCAACTCCGCCAGAATGAACACCGCCTTCATAAGCCAAAAAGATGAACAAAAAAGGTAGGGTTTTTTTTTCATATATATATGACACTGATTTTTCAGCATAATCAATCAAGACATAGTTCTTGATAGTTTCTTACTTTAATCTTTACAGAAATGGCAACCAGACGCACAAAAACATTACGACTGCTCCCTACGACGATGGTTATCTGTGGAGAAAATACGGGGAGAAGAAGATCAGAGGCAAAGCATTCCCAAGGTTAATTTGGATCTTGAATTGATAATTCAGATGATCAGAAATAATGAACAAGTTTCTTTAATGCATCATCCAAACTTTTTCCTTTGTCACTTTCTCAATTACACACATGCAGTTATTTCTTAAATCTAATAAATTCAGACTGACACCCTTCAGAAACAACCAAGTAGGTGCCTTAAAATACTTCTGCATAAGCATCTTATCTGTTATTAATTAATGAACTATTGATATGATCTCATTCATGTAGATGTAGTAAAGTTATTTGTTTGTTTTGATAACAGGAGCTACTACAGGTGCACCTACAAAGAGGACAAAGGCTGCGGAGCTACAAAACAAGTACAACAGCAATGTCTCAGTGACCCACCCTTGTTCTTGGTCACTCAAAAAGGAGAGCATACATGCAACACAGCAGCACCTACAAATCCAGGCCATGGATACATGGTGGTGCAATCCACCTCTGGTAATCTCCTTCCAGCCATGTCAATGGCTGATCACTTTGGAGACTGCAAATTCTATCCAGAATTCAGCTATTCTTCTGATCACAACTCTACTGTGGAGTCTCATCCAACGAATCAGTTCTTCTATGAGGATCACAGTGTGCTCGACGACTCTGCGTTGGGCACTACTCCTGACGCGTACACAGCCTCCATGACCAGTGACTCATCAAATTTCAGCCAGTATGATTATTCCTTCCATGAAAACTTGAGCCCCTACTCCCAAACGTTCAGTATCAGCGATCTGAAGCTGGAGGAGTTCGACTTCGATGAGTTTTGTGAATTTGTTCTTTGGTAGAACTCTGAATGGTGTACTGAGGGGAAGAGCCTTCACGAGGATTTATGTAATACATATGTAAGGATCCGAAGGCGTGTTTACGTATTTTCTATGAGAATAAGAGAAATTTAAGGGGAAAAAGAATTTCTTCTCAGAATCTAATCAATCATATGTATATATATGTCCTTTCACTCGGATTAATGTTTGTCTTTCTTAAGATTCTAGCTTGTGATGTTCTTTTCTAATCCAAGATATTCTAAGGTTTGTTAGTTGATCGGGTAAATCTAAAACATAACTTAAGTTGATTTCCAGAATATAACTTTCTTTGTGTTGCATATAGGACAGATGTTTATGGAGTTTTCTCGAGGTTGTGCCTTTTAAGAGAAAATTCTAGAAAAAAATACATTTAAAATGGTATAGATACGTACTTGATGTTCAATAAATACTTGATGCTGATGTGATAGCAATTATTATGCAGGCTATTGAATCCATTGATTTACATATGAATAATAGAAATAATTTTCTAAAATATGTTAATTCAAGAAAGAATATCAGAAAATAGGAAAATAATCGAGACTATCGAAATATTATTAAACAAAATTTTTTATCTAACATTAACTAACAAGACGTTTATATAGACTTTAGATGCATAAGGAAAGAAAAAATCTTACAGAAATGAAAAATACCAATAGAAACTAAAAAAGCCTAAACATATTAAAAATTCAAAATATCCTAAATGAATTCAAAATCCAAAAATATAAAAAATTAAAATAACTCTAAAATAATATAAAAATTTTAATCCTCTTGCATCAATCATCCCTGGTTGAACAAACTCATACTCGAGTTTAGAATAATATCAAGTGGTAGTCCAGAAGGAAGATCTTCTAACACTAAATCGGCAAATCTACTAGCAGTTGTTGAACTTTGAGAATCCTCATCGATCCGCTGACGAGCTAGCATGACATCGTGGACGCTGCTCTTTGTTAGAACCGGTAGGAGAGCTAGAGGGGGTTGATTAGCTCCGATCTTTGCTCGATGAACAATTGTTTTGCGAAAGACTTGAGCAATGCTAACACCTCGATTTACTTGGTATCCACCTCCTTGAGGTGACTAATCCAAGGATCCGCTCTTCCTCACTATCTTATACACTATGAAAGATCTCCTTTTTGAGGTGGAGAAACCTCTTACAAGCTTACAAAAAGAAACACTCAAGAACAAGCAAATATAATAGAAATCTTACAAGATTTACACAAATTATCTCTCTTGCTTTCTTTAAGCTTGGAATCGCCTCTTGATCTTTGGAAATGCAGCAACACTAAGCTCCAAGACCTCACTTGAAATGACGATGAGGAAGGTGAAGAGCGTCGAAGAACTGCCGGAGCGGTCTAGCTTCAAACCTGCGTGAAAACCCTTTATACCCGCGACCTAGGGTTCTCTAATTGATTACTCAATTGATTACCATATCAGACTTAGTCATTCAACGACTATTTTTTGAAGCTTAATCGATTAGCCATCTTAATCGATTGCTGAATCGATTCAGCACCTTTCTGTGCTCTCGCGCAATATCACCATGATCGATTGCCCAATCGATTACAGTCCTCCTTAATCGATTACCCAATCGATTAAGAGGATGCTGAATCGATTCAGCAAGCTTCTGTTTTCGCGATAACCTTTCGGCAATCGATTAGCCAATCGATTGGCATACACCTTAATCGATCACCCAATCGATTAAGGGTCTTTCTGTTCTCGCAAGCAATAACTCCCAATCGATTACCCAATCGATTGTCCAACCCTAACTTGCTTAGCTCAAGTTTAGAGTTCTCTTGCCTAACCATGGTCAACCGTAACCTATTAGGATTCCTTATCAAGTGTCCGATCAAACCTTTGACCGACTTGGACTTTCGCTTGCCTAGTTCCCAACTAGAACTTTTCTCGTGCCAGCGTGCAATCTCCCAAATCCACTTGAACTTCCCCCATGCCAACGTGCAATCTCTCCGATCCACCTAGACTTCACCTAGTCCCACTAGGACTTTTCCCTTGCCAGTGTGCGATCTCCCCGATCCACCTCGACTTCTCCCGTGCCAGCGTGCAATCTCCCCGATCCACCTAGACTTCACCTAGTCCCACTAGGTGTGCCTAGCCCACTAGGACTTTTCTCAGTCAAGACTCCAGTCACCCTTGATCCACTTAACTTACACACCATTCTAAAATCATTGTCAAACATCGAAACTCAAGCTCACCCGAGCCTAGTCAAACTAGGTCAACTCTGACCTAACGAAGATTGCACCAACACTCTTGTCTATCTTCACGTTCCTCAAGCACTTCTCCACCACTGTGTCCTCTGATATGATGCGCATTGCATGCTTAGATAATCTTGTTGAGAATTGGACCAATAAACAAGTTAATAAATTACTTGTATTATACCCATAATAAAAACACTACAACACTTTTGTGGATCACTCATAATTTTAAGACAAGGAAGATAAAGAAGAACTCACACTTTGACTCACACTTTGATATTTTTTTTATGAATGAAAATAAAATGTAGTGGAGAGTATTTATAGTACTCACTATACAATCTACATCGTTCAATAGTAAAAATAAATCCTAGTCATAAAAGCATCTAGTTCTTATCTATTAAATGAGAGAAATACTCTCAACCACAAGTTTTTATTTCTATTAACAGGTTGTTATTCCTATCCATTAGATGAGAAAAATATTCTTATCCATTAAGTTCTTATCCTAATCCGTTGATAGGTTAGGGTTGATCCTCAACACTCCCCCTCAACACCATCCCTTTATACTATGCTGAGTTGATCACGAAACCTTTTGAATTTGCTGGTGCTTTATTTTGTAAACTCATTTGCAAGAAATGGGTTTCATATCTCTTGGTTTCGATATGAGATCCTAAGTTTGATTTTGCTGCAATACATCAATCTCTTCTTTCATAGTTGTCTCCCACTCAGAACTTTATGATGCTTCTTTAAACGTCTCAAGCTCTATTGCTTCTTAAACTATAGGTGCATTTGCATATTTTGGATTTGACATTCGTGTTCTTATTGACCTTCAGAATTGAGATTGAGGAGTTAATCCTTCCATTTTACTAGGCCTCTCTTCTTCATTTGGTTATTGATATATGCCAGTTCGCCAAGAACTCTAAGCCACTCTTTGCTTAACATTATTGTCATTTGGATCTCCTAATTCATCTGAACTTGATTCAAGTTGAACTATATATTCTATCGTCTTTTGTTGCAATTTGTCTTCGAAGTCTTTAGATTCTGACAACACCTCCTTCTCTAAGATCCACCAAGAAGATGCTTCATCGAACACTATATCTCGTTAAGTGTAACATCTGTTGGATCGTGGTCGACCGACAAGAGGGGGATGAATTGCCCCTGAAAAAAATATAAGAAATCTTTTGTCTTTGCATAACAAAGATATTTGTTAGTCCAGACAGAAATAATAAACATAAAAAATAAAGCAAACAGTAAATAACAAGGCTACCGAATTTACTTAGTTTACAACTGGGGAGGTTGCTAATCCAAGGTTGAAATATGGCTCGATTCTCCTGAATATAATTCCTTCGAGCGGAGAAGTCTCTTACACTTGGAAAGCTTAGAAAAAGGGGGAAAAAAATTTAAACACGTTCACTAATGCTTGGAATGTAATGAATGAAATGAACTGAGCTTCAGGGGTCTATTTATAGCCCCGGGAAGAATTATTTGTTTGTTGACGTTACAGGTCTAGGGCGCCTGAGAGGTCTTGGGCGCCTGACACGTGGCTCGAGGCTTTATCCAAAGTCAACGGTCGCAAATGGCTAAAGAAGCCTTCTGGGGCTCCTGATTTAACATAGGCACCTGAGTGGTTAGGGGCGCCTACCACGTGGCTAGTTGAAGCTTTATCCATAGCCAACTATCGCAAATGGCTAAGAAGCCTTCTAGGGCGCCTGATACAACACAGGTGCCTGAGTAGTTAGGCACCTAGTGGTCAGGCGCCTGAACTCTCAAGTGCCCATGAGCTTACGGGCTCCCAACAGTGGGTTTGGTCAGCCAATGGTGACCAGCCTCCGGCTTGACTCGCTTCGCTTTCTTGGGTGATTTCTGGCCAACCAGAGTTAGGCTCACCCGAACCTGATTCCGGCCATTCGCCCCTCGAGCGTCCTTCCTCCCGGCTTCTCATCCCGCTGACACCATGCGCGTCCTTCTCGCTCCACCGGCGTACTTTCCGTAGAGCTCCGCATCCCTCGGATGCACCGAACCCGTCGACTCTCTTTCTGTGCCATCCTTCTCGACCGCTGCATCTACCGCTCGACTTCCTACGCTCCTAAGTTCCTGTACACTTAGACACAGGGTTAAACACACCAGGACCTAACTTAAATCAGTTGATCACATCAAAACCAACCAGGGGTATTTACAATCTCCCCCTTTTTGATGTGCATCAACCCGAGTTAAGTTAGGGTAAAAAAAATTAAAAAACATGCATCATAATGTAAACAGTGTATGTTAAAAAAAATGAAATTTAAGTCTACCCCTTAACTTGACATATCCCTATCATACCAACAGGATGGAATGATGAAGATAGTGAGCCCAAGGAAGAACTTCCTTACCCAAAGATCCGTTAAGAAACTCAAGAAATCATTGCGGCAAGATGGGAATTAGAATATCCTCAATTAGCACAATTATCAGAACAGTTTCTCCCCCTTTGATCACATGAAAAAAAACATAAATAGTTAAGGGGAAAAAATCATAAGTATATCCAAAAAAAACATTTTTAAGAAGCAGTTAAAACTTTAACATTTTTTTTCTATTTTATAAAAACATTTTCAAAGTTTTTGAATTGATAGAACAAAAAAAACTTTAAACTAATTTTTCAAGAACAGTTATCCAAAAAAAACATCAGATAATGCAAAAAAAAATCAACAGTTCAAAATATTTTTTGGAACCCAATATTTTTACCAATAAGGTTTATTAAAAATTTAGTTGGAATATCTGATCTGGGTATTTTTACAATTTGACCCCTGTGATATCTGAAATACCAATTGAATTTTCCAAAATATTTGATTTTTGAATTTTGAAATCATTTTGAACATGAATAATCATTTTTCAAATTTTCAAGTAGATTTTTTAAATTTTCATTATCAAATTTTATTTTATCAAACATTTCTATCGGGTAGGAAACAGATAATTATTTTTTCAAATCATTATTTTTATTTTTTAATTTGCAAATAAATTTTAACATAGGTTTTATTCCAAAATAAAGTTGATCAGGAGGTAGAATACATATCTCACTTATCATATCACTTTTGAAGCCCGAAGCTCCCCCTTCATCGCTGCTATCCTCTGAGGTGACTCCCCCTTCATCGATACTCTCATCTTCTTAGTAAGATGTCATCAGGGAAAGTCCAGCGTGTTCCTTGAGATCTGAATCTTCCGATAAAGACTTATCCCACGTCGTCTTTAAATTGTGTACCTTTTTCTAGGGTGCCCCTTTTCCTTTATTTTTCCCTTTGGGGCAATTTTCCTTCACGTGTCCTTCTTCGTTGCACTTGTAACATCGGATCTTCCTTTGCTTTTTACCCTGCACCTTATTAACTTTTTTAGTTTTAAAATATTTGGACAATTTTCTTACCATTTATGTAGCATTTTTGTCACTTTCTGAAGAATCTTCTTCATGTTGGATCCTCCTTATGCATAGAGCGATGTTGTCCGATTTCCTTATTCCTGCATATCTGGATTCGTGAAGTTGTAGAGTTGAAAACAATTCTTCTAAGGTACTTACCTCAAAGTCCTTAGAAATGTAGTAGGCGTCGATAATTGAACTCCAGTTCGGGGTCCTCGGGAAGGCGTTCAACGCGTACCTTTGCTAATCCTGATTGCTTACCGTTTCTCTAAGATTATTGAGTTCTGTCATTAGCTCCTTAATCTTGGCGTGAAGTTGTGCAACCGACTCTCCTTCTAGTCGAAGGTTGCTGAGCTGATTCCGAAGCAGATCTCTTTTCGCCAATTTTGCTTCAGAGGTACCTTCATGGAGTTCAAGGAACTTCTCCCAAAGTTCCTTCGCCGATTGATAGTTGCCAATTCGGTTGACTTCTTATGCAGGAAGTACGGTTAGCAGATGGTATTCTACTTTTTCGTTTGCCATGAACTCAGACTGTTCCTTCTTGGTCCACAGGCTTTCATCCTTGGGTTTATTGTCGGCGTCCTTTAGAGCTGTAAAATCATTTTTCATTATTAAAAGCAATTCAAAATTGGTTTTGAAAAATACCTGCATTTTGCGTTTCCAGCTCACGAACTCCGCCTCGAACTTAGGCTGATAGATAACTGGTCCGACTATTTTTTAGTCGCTTTAGACGGCGATTAGTCCTTCTGGAGCGTCCTAGCTCTGATACCACTTGTTAGATCGTGGTCGACCAACAAGAGGGGGTGAATTGACCCTGAAAAAAATATAAGAAATCTTTTATCTTTGCTTAACAAAGATATTTGTTAGTCTAGGTAGAAATAATAAACATGAAAAATAAAGCAAACAGTAAATAACGAGGCTACCGATTTACTTGGTTTGCAACCGGGGAGGTTGCTAATCCAAGGCTGAAATATGGCTCGATTCTCCTGAATAAAACTCTTTCGGGTGGAGAAGCCTCTTACATGTGGAATGCTCAGAAAAAGGAAAAGAAACAATTCTTAACACGTTTGCTAATGCTTGGACTGCAATGAATGAAATGAACTGAGCTTCAGGGGTCTATTTATAACCCCAGGAAAAATTATCCGTTTGCTGACGTGACAAGTCTAGGGCGCCCGAGAGATCTTGGGGGCTTGACACGTGGCCCGATTTCTTTTGATTGGGACTCCCCCTAAGCCTGACACATTCTTAGGGATCCTTATAGATTATAAGAAAATTTTCCTATGTGTCTTTAGAGTTTATCCAAATCATAAGAGCAATTAAAGCATTTTTAGAAGTATATTTTAAAGCAAATATAATTAATTTAGAAGAAGTATTTTTTTGAAAAATATTTTGAAAGACATAATAAATTTTTAAAGTAATATTTTTCGAGAAACATTTTAAAGGACATAAATTTTTGAAATAATATTTTTGCGAAAATAATATTTTTGCAAAAATAATTTTTTGAGCAAAAATCATTTTGAAAGAGATAATAATTTTTGAAAAGAATAGTTTTTTAAAAATAATTTTTTAACAGAAATGCTTGAAAACATAATAATAACTGACTCCTCCTGAACTTGACACCTTCTGGCTACCCTTGTTAACTACAAAGAACTTTACTTAAGTATCTTAAGGGACTTTAGTGTTGACCTAGAAGGTTTGTGTCTAAGTGTAGGTCAAACAATTTTTGAAAAGATATATAATTTTTGAAATCTATTTATAAGTACAGACAATCATGCATGAAATTCATTAAAATATTATTATATTTAATCATTATTTTGAAAATAGATTTTTAAGAAAATATTCTAAGGAATTTTTGAAAATATTTATCAATTGATTAGTCCTTATCATCTCACCCATTCTAAGTGTCGCAGTAAAATGAGCATGGAAACCTTATAGGTTTTGTGAGATGCTTAATTAATTTTTCTCAATTTAATTTTATTAGTTTGACATTGAGTTAGATTTAAGTTTAACAAATAGTAATTTAAAAGTAAATTTCAATAATTGACTTCCAGGTCTTGGTGAAGAATAGGGGCCTTCTTGAATATCGGAACAACGACCCTTTACTTAGACAAAGCCCTTTAAAGAAATGATGCTTTTAATTTACTCTTTGAGAAACTCTGGTCTAACTAGTCTAGGATGTGACGAGGTAGCTTCGACTAGTTCCACTTAGCTAGGTTGACCAAGTTGAGTACTGTTTACCCTTCCTGACTTTCTAGACCAAGCTTCCCTAACGTACTATCATCTCGCCACACCCTAGTACTATGTTAGGCAAGTATCAACCAATCTTTTTCCTATCTAGTCATTCTAGATTAAGCAAGGAATAAACTAGCATGAATGACATGGCAGATATATGAAAAAAAAACATAAATAGATGCATGAGCATGACAGTTATGCATGTGTCAATCAAGTCAAAACAATTTTAATTTGATTTCTAATAAAGTATCAAATTCTCAATTTGATACAGATCATGTGAATCTGTGAATATGTCAACCCACTTTGACATATTTATCATTATTAAGTTGATTGTTCTAGTTGGGTAGAATTTTATTAGTTTCATAATTGAAGGGTAATTAATTTGAATTTAGTTCGTGGATTTTATATTAGCAATTTGTTAATTTTAAATTAAGGATTGAGTGTCTAATTAAAATTGAATTAAAGATTTACTAAATTTATTTAAAATATTTTAAGAATTAAATTATTTTTAGAATTTGAGATTAATTAAGATTTAAATTATTAAAAATTAAATTAGAATTTAAGATTTGTGATTATTAATTAAGATTTAAGTTTTCAAGAATTAAATTAGAATTTAAGGTTTGTGATTAGTAATTAAAATTTAAGTTTTTAAGAATTAAATTAGAATTTAAGGTTTGTAATTATTAATCAAGATTGAAGTTTTGAAGAATTAAATTATAATTTAAGGTTTGTGATTATTAATTATGATTTAAAGTTTTTAAAAATTAAATTAAAATTTAATGTTTGTGATTATTAATTAAGACTTAAGTTTTCACTACAAAAATAATAGCTAATAGCGACGGACTTTTTTTTTATTGTCTGCCGCTATTGGCGATGGATAGATAGTATCCGTCGCTAATTTTTCACGCCAGGTCAAACCCCTAAATATAGCGACGGACTTGATCAAAGCCGTCGCTAGATTTAAGCGACAGGTCAAACCCCTAAATCTAGCGACGGACTTGGTCAAAGCCGTCGCTAATCTGCGACGGACAAGTTAATCCGTCACAATAATAGCTTAAAAAAATGCCACGGCCCCCCCACCCACGGCCACGTGATCCGGTGAAACCCTAACTCTCCCCTCTCCGACGTGCTCTCGGCGATTCTTCTCTGGCGAACCCTCCTCCGATCTCAGGTACGCGAGCTAAGCCACATTTGCCTTATTTTCGTCGTTGGTTTGTTCTTCCGCGGTGGGGTGGTCTTCTCCGGGCAGGCACGGCCGCGCGCGGCCTCCCGCGGCCGCCGGGCAAGCATGGTCGCGGGCCGCCTGCTGCGAGCAGCGGCGCCTGCTGCGGGCACGCGCTGCTGCCGCGGGCGCTGCGGCACGCGGCGCCTGCTGCGGGCACGCGGCGCCTGCTGCGGGCACGCGGCGCTGCGGGACGCGGCGCCTGCTGCGGGCACGCGGCGCTGCGGGGGGGGCCGCGCGGCGCGGCGTGCGGGGCACGCGGCGCCTGCTGCGGGCACGCGGCGCTGCGGGCACGCGGTGCCTGCTGCGGCTGCGGGCCGCCAAATCGTACAAGTAGGACACTTATTTTTGTAGTATCCTCTCTCCCGGCACTTGAAACAAATTATGTGAAATTTAAAATTAGACATAAAAAATACCTCTTTCACCCTTGACTCCCCCTCAATTCCTGACCTTCTTGCTCCTTCGACGGTGAGTCCGATCAGAGCCACCTGCTCTTATACAAATTGTGAGATCGGTGACGTCGATAGATATGGGGGTGAATATCGACTCTCATTTTCGTTGCCGGAATTTCGTCGTTCGTACATTTGCTTAATATCAAAGTCGTTAGTAGCACAACGGAATAATAAAGGAAAAACACAACACAATAAACACGCGAGATTTACTTGGTTCCCAACCCCCAGGATCAGTACGTCCAAGGCCTAATCATGGAAAGCACCCTTCCACTAGTGGTCTCCTTTCCGGAAGTTATTTAGAGGCGGAGAAACTCGTCTTACAGTTTGAATACAAGCACAAATAGAAAGAATAAATACAACTTGTAAGTAAATGCAAACCAACAAAAATGACGATCTCGACCAATCTAGAAGTCCGAAGTCTCACGCACTTCCTCCTGGAGCCTCCTTGGTCGCAGAGCTTTGTCATAGCACTTTTTCTTAGTAGGGAATGAGTAAACGGATGGAATGATTGATGTCCTGAATTGAGGGGTCGAATCCCCTTATATACACTACATCGGGGCACCCTAGAGCCCATAGAGGCACGTCAAAGCTGATGCAAACTGATCCGAACCAGTGAACAGGGCACAGGGATAAAACCTGCCTTCTTGGGAACCTGGGAGCAATAAGGCGCCTGGGATGATGGGGCGCCTGGGAGGGGAGGCACTTGGGAGGTCCTTTCCCAGTCCTTGTTTGTTTGCGTTTGCTCTCCTATCTTGCCTCCAATTCCAGGTTCCTGCAAGACAAACAGACAAACAATCCTAGGCTCTGACTTTGGATTTCAAATGAAATCCTAGGTTGAACCGGTGTTTACTGTTCCCTTTTCCGGGGAACGCGTCTTCACCTACTCCAATATGGAGAAGTTACCTTCTGCCAACCAGGACCTCCGGTTGGACTTTTGCTCGACCTCCGAGACTCCCGGATCTCGAGACGTCTGATCCTCGACCCATCTCTACTTCTGTCCATAGTCCTCGCTCGGCTAAGTCTTCTGCCCGATCCTCAACTAGGACTTCGTGCCCAATTCCTCAAACCAAGACTTCGGTGTCCAACCCACTGCCAGGTCTCCGTGTCCAATCCATGACTAGGACTTCATGCCTAATTCTCTGAACAAGGACTTCGTACTCAATCCTCGGTCAGGTCTTCTTGTCTAGCTTCACTGACCAGAACTTCGTCAACCTAGCTTTACTCACTATGACCCAGCTTCTCTCACCTGGACTTCGTCCACCTATCTTCACTCACTAGGACCCATCTTCATGTTGAGGCAATCGACCCTTAAATGATTGGAAGATCATGATTTTGATGTGTGGGCGAATATGTTTAAGGTTAGAGTGTTATGTTGTATTTGATATGTGTGATTGAGTTTGCAGGACTTGGAGAATCACACATGGTGGACATATCCGAGAGACGAGAGCCGAGGGAGGAGAGCTCCAAGGGCAAGCCAGGAAGTGGACTTCAAGGGCACACATGAAGGGTGGCATGGAGGCAAGCCAAGGGAAGGCTTGCGTGCGCATCCGAGGGACGATAGCCAGAGGAAGAGAATTTCAAGGGTCGAGCCAAGGGAGCAGACCTGAAGGTACACGTGAAGGAGAAGGTCCGGAGTGGCTGGAGCTGAGCTGGGAGGTAGGGCAGTCGACTGGCCCAGAGGCAGTTGACTGCCAAAACCCACAGAAAGTTTGCGGCCTCGGACCAGTCGACTGGCATTTGGGCAGTCGACTGGTATACTCCGAAAACTAGCCGTTGGCTAGCCGTTAGCTAGCAATTAATGTTAGGCCAGTCGACTTCCCCAGGGGCAGTCAACTGGTGCGGGCTGGACAGATTGTGAATCTGTCCTGTTCACCTATAAAAGGAGCACTTTTTGCACGTGCATGGTACGGTTCCGTACAGTGTCGAAGTGCTGCTCGTGTGTAGAGTGATTCTTGCTTCCACTCTCGTATTTCTGCATCTGTAAAGAGGAAGATCTTGCTGTAAAGGTTTCTCCACCTCAAGGAGACTTTTCGATAGTGAAAAGTGGTGCTCGCGGCGTGGATCCTTGGACTAGTCACCCATTTGGGTGGATACCAAGTAAACGATAAGTGTTAGCATTGTTTTAATTCCTTTGCATATTATTTCCGCTGCGCTAACAATTCTGTAGAGATCCAAGATCCAAAAAAGTGCATTCACCCCCCCTCTGCACGCCTTAAACGATCCTTCACTTCACTCACCAGGATTTTGTCCACCTAGCTTTATTCACTAGGACCCAGCTTCACTCACCAGGATTTCGTCCCTCGATGAGGTCTTCTTTGCTAGTCATCTTAATCCTAATTAGACTTCTTTCTGTCAAATAGAAAGTCCTGTTTGGCTTAGTCCAGATAAGTTTAATCACTCTGCCAAACAACAAGTCTTATTTGGCTTATCTATTGGTTAAACTGATCAACCATGGATTCTCTGTCAAACATCAAATCCTGTTTGGCTAACCCTTGTCCTAACTGACCAAACCTTGGTGTATTATCACACATGTCTGATCTAGATTTGATCACTCCGCCAAACATCAAGTCTTATTTGGCTAACCCTTGGTCAACCTAACGAACCCTAGGTACTAACTACTCTGCCAAACATCAGGTCCTATTTGGCTAACCCTTTGGTCAAACTGATCAAACTTGGGTTTACCCTACCAAACATCAGGTCCTGTTTGGCTTAACCCTTGATCACTTTGACCAGACCTTGGTATATTATCAAACATCGAAACACTAGAGGTTGACTGTTCATGTCTGATGCTTTTTGCACCAACGAACTATAGGTTTTATGTTCCATAATTTCTCAAAGGGTGAAACAAATTCTAACCTTGGTTGAGTAAGTTTGTTAATGATGAAAGTTGCAGTCCTCATTGCTTCAGTCCAAAAATGTCCAAGTACATTTTTGTCATGTAGCATACTCTGACAAATTTTTGCAAGATGTCAGTTCTTTCTTTCCACTACACTATTCTGTTGTGGTGTGTTAGCACATGTATATTGATTGTATATTCGACTTTCTCTTAAGTATTGATAGAACTTTCTTGAGTTATATTCTCCCCTATTGTTTGTGCACAAGCAACATATCTTCTTTCCCAATTCTCCTTCGACTGACTACTTGAACTCTTTAAACATTAAGAATGTATCAAATTTTTTTCATAAATAAAATTCATACATACCTTGAGAAGTCATCAATGAATGTCACCATGTACCACATACCACCAATTGATGGTTGCTTAATGGGTCCGAATACATCAGAGTGAACTAACTCTAATGGTTCCTTTGCTTTAAGTTTAATTTTCGATATGGTAATTGGTGTGCTTTACCAAACTGACATCCCGTACATACTGTGTTTGTTCATATGTCTAGTTGAGGAAGCCCTTTAAGCATCAATTTCTTCATCATCATGTTTAACTTGGAATAGTTAACATGACCTAACCACATGTGTCATATATCTGTTGTCTCACTTTTTCTTGTCTTATCTATATATGTAGACTCTGCTGACATCACGTAAAGTGACTCTAATCACTGCCCCTCCATTATTGGTGTTTTTGAGATTTTGAGGTTTCGATATTCCTTTACATTTTGATCGCCAAATAGAACATAGTGACCTGATGATGTTAATTGAGTCACAGATAGCAAATTTTTCTTCAATCCTAGGACATGATAGACATCTTGAAGTGGTACCTAGTTGGAATTATATCGAGGCGTAATTACTGTCTTACTAATGTGAGCTATTGGTAACCTTGAGTTGTTGGCTATAACCACCATACGAGCTCTCTTGTATTCAAATAAGTTTTGTAACTTTTCTTTATCACCTGTCATGTGATTTGAGCAACCTGAATCTACGATCCAACCATTTTTGTAGTCAATCTGTTCTGGCGTTGTTATGAAAGCTAATTCTTTTTCCTTCGTAGTAATCAAAGCTTTAGAATCCCAATCATCTTCGTTATTCTCCTTAGAACTGGAAGTGGCAGTATTACTTTGAATAAGCTTTTTCTTGGACCAACAATCTTTTGCCATGTGGCCCACCTTCCCATAATTATAACACTCGCCAACAAACTTTCTATGACCACTATAATTCTTTGGGGCTCTCCTTGGATGAGGGTCTCCATTTCTTATATAACTTTTTACTTTGTCACAATCATTTTTAGATCCACTATCAGTGTGTCGCTTGAAGTTGCCCTTACTTTTGCTGGTGTAGATCGCTTCCTCCTCACCTTTTAGTGAGACTCCTCCTATTTACTTAGCCATAGCTTCTTGACCCGCAAGTAAATTTTCAAATTCAAGAAGCAATGGTTGTGTTGGCCATCCTTGGATAGCAACAACAAATCCTCAATATTCTGGCCTTAAACCATGGATAATTATTCTCTTTATTCTCGTTTCCCCAATAGAAGTTGTTGGATCTAACTCTGAAATTTCGTGACATATCAACTTCACCTTGTGGAAGTATTGGGCGATCGTCTTGTCACATTGCGCTATTGACAATAACTCGTTCTCCAAAAGTTGCAAGTCTTGCATCATTCTTTTTTGAAAAAAATGTAGCAAAGATATTCCACACTTCCTTTGATATTTTGACATCTTGGATGTGCTCCAATATTTCTTCTTCAATTGTAATCTTTAAAGCAAACATTGTTTTATCTGTCTTAATCTTCCATTTTCGCAAGATGTCATTAGCATCTTCTATCGGCTGCATAGCTTCACTACCATCGACAACGTCCCAAAGATCTTGACCTTGTAGGTAAGACTTCATACATGTTGTCAACGTATTGTAGTTGTTGAGCTTCTTGATTCCTCCTACTACTTGAAGTCACCCATCGTGTCAAAAACTTTGATTATACTAAACAAGTTTGATTAACAACCTTGTAAAGTATAAAATTCCTCACGATTCAAGATAGCTCCACCAAAAACAATCCCTAATTGTTCTGCTCTCATACCAATTGTTGAGAATTGGACCAACAAACAAGTAAATAAATTACTTGTATTATACACACAATAAAGACACTACAACACTTTTATGGATCACTCACAATTTTAAGACAAGATAAAGAACAACTCACACTTTGATATTATTTTTGTAAGTACCTCGGGATAGTTTTGATATGGTCAACCGAATCAGGTTAGGTTCTGTTTGTTTTGATCCCTGTGTTTAAGTGTACAGGAGCTTAGGAGGGAAGGAAGACGAGCAAAAGACGTAGTAGACAAGAAGGATGGCATGGGAAGGCAGCCGACAGGCTCGGTGCATCGAGACGCAAGGTCTGTGGAAGAGTACACTATTGGACGAGAAGGGCATACGCGACATCCGACGGACAAGAAGCCGGGGAGGAAGTCCGTTCGAGGAGAAGGCCAAAGATGGGTTCAGGTGATCCCAACTCTGGATGGTCAGAAATTACCCAGAAGTGCCAGAAAATTGGTCAACTAAAGGTTGTCCAGAACCAATTCAACTCAAGCGCCCGAGTCTACTCGGGTGCCCATGTATACTGGTGCCTGTATTGACTCAGGCGCCCGACCTTGAGTCTATCGCCAACAAACCATTTTCTGACCCATGCGACCTGGATAAACATTGACCCTAATCAGACACCCGTGTTGCACTGGGCGCCCATGATGAGCCATGTCAACATGTCGATAAGATTGTCCAAGGGTTATAAATAGCCCTTAGCTCAGATTCTTCAATCAATTCGAATAGCAACAACTTCTGTAACTCATTCCTAAGTCCTTCTAAGTTTTAAGAGTCAGTAAGAGGCTTCTCCGCCAACAAGGAGATATTTAGAGTAGAGTTGTTCATTGTTTTGGATTAGCAACCACCTAGGTTGCAAACCAAGTACATTCTGGTGCCTCCTTTCTTAGTTATTTATTTATATTATGCTTGTTTAGTTCTGTACTTAACTAATCTTTATCATTGTTAAGAACGACAAAAGATCCCGTTTAATTTCTCAGGGTTATTCACCCCACCCCACCCCCACCCCTTCTAGCCAGCCCGATCGTTGTTAACAAGTGGTATTAGAACAGGGTGATTTTTCATTCAAAAATATATCTTTAATTTTAAAAATACTTAGAAAATTAATTTCGTCAAATCTGATTTTTTAGGATTTATAGATTACCTTTTGAACATTGAGAAAACTTTTTAAATATATTTGAAGTCGAAATCTAATTTTAAAATTATTTCTTTTAAAAATTATCAACTTTGAATTTAAAATTATTTTCTTACGTTTAGAAATTTTATTTTACTTTGACAAATTTTATAAAGATGAGTTTGCTATATTTCTAACCTGGATAAAAATTTGAGTAATTTTTGAGTAAAAATAAATTTTTAAAAATTTTTATCGATAATTGGACCTTTAATTTTAAAAAAATAATTTTCGACCCAGTTTTGAAAAACTAGATTTTTTGGAGACTAATTATTATCTTTGAAAAGTTCTCAAAATTTTCTATGAATTTTTGTAAGTTTTTTAAAGTTAATTTTACCCTTAACAAGTTTAAATTTTGATGTGATCAAAGAGGGAGAAAATAGGATTAAGTTAAGGAGGAGGCTTAATTTTATTCAAATTTTTGTTTTTGAATTAGATTGTCAAATATTTATTTCTGTAATTTCATTTCTGCAATTTCATATGTTGTTTAACCTTAACTTAACTCGGGTTAATGCATATCAAAAAGGGAAAGATTATAAATATCCCAGGTGAGTTTTAATGTGGTCAACCGAGTCAAGTTAGCTCCTGTTGTGTTTGATCCCTATGTCTAAGTGTGCAGAGTTTAGGAGTGCAGGAAGTCGAGCGAAAGACGCAGCGATCGAGAAGGATGGCACGGGAAGGGTGTCGACAGGTTCAGTGCATTCAAGGGACGTAGAGGTCTGTAGAAGAGTACGCCGGTAGAGCGAGAAGGGCACGCGCGACGTTCAGGGACGAGAAGCTAAGGTGAAGCACACTTGAGTAGAAGGCCAAAGGAGGGTTCAGGTTCTAGAAGGCCCAAGATCACCCCAAGAAGACTCGTCGAAAGACTAGTTAGCAAAAAGCTGACCACAGTCAACTCTGGCACCCCTATGTGCTCGGGCGCTCGTGTTCCCGGATACCCTTATGCACTCGGACGCCCCTATGCACTCGAGCGCCCGTGTTCCCGAGCCCCCCAATCAATACACGCGCCCAAGAAGCTAAAGTTCATCTAGAAGTAGCAGTTTGTGAATGTTATGAAGTGGATAACCCCTGAGTCATGTGTCAGACACCCCTAAGCACTCGGGTGCCCATATAGGGCCACGTCAGCCATCGGATAAACTTCACTGGGGCTATAGACTCCCAGCACTCAGTTACATTCAATCAATTCGAACTGTAAATGAAATTTCCATTAGCATTGTCTTTCGGAGTTCTAGTTTGTGTAAGAGGCTTCTTTGTCCCAAGGAGTACATTTAGAGAACGAGCTTTAATTTGCCTTGGATTAGCAACTATCCTAGTTGCAAACCAAGTAACTGGTTGTGTCTCTTTTATTTCTATTATAATTTCTTTATATTATGTTTTGCTTGTTAAACTAATTTCTATCTTTGTTTAAGAAAGAACAAATTTTTATTTTTATGAGCAATTCACCCCCCTCTTACCGACCCAACGATCCCAACAAAGGGATTTACACATTGAACCCGTATCTATTAATCCGAAACTTAATAAACATAAGTTCGATCACTTTAAAAGGTTCAAATTGTCTTTACATGTGCAACTTACAAATAAGCCCGTCTAATAGGAATAATAATATCCAACAATCTCCCACTTGGGCTATATGTGAGTTGTATATGAAATACAAGTAAAACTTTAGTTGATATCAAACTTTATAGGTATAAGATACCCCTATAAATAATTTGGTCCATTAACTTCATTGGTATAAGACTAAAGAGGTCACAACTACTATATATGATTGTAACAAGCCCTAACAGTAATCACAATACTAATATCATTAACAACGTAGATAAGATGAGATGTATAGAGTGAAAATTACATGAAATATGATCAGTATATGTCAATTTCTAACTTGTCCAAAGTGACCCAAAAGGGTCTTATCATATTTGCAAATACCTTACGCTAAACTGCAATAGCAAATCTTGATTCAAACTTTATAATTCCAAAAGAAATCTGTATCATATTTACAAACATCAAATGCTAAACAACAATAGTAAATTATGATGCCATATTTAGAGTGTCTAACAAACAAATAAAAATCTCATTAATGTTTTGAACTTTAAGTACGCACAATAATAAAAACAAAAATATTTGACTTTATTATCAAATATAGAGAAATCAAATAAATACATACTCCCACTAGATAAGTTCTTCTTCCACAAGAAGAACTCTCATATCCACAGCATGCGCATGAAAAACCCTTCAGCACCAAACCTTTGAAGACTGGATCGGCCAATATAAAATTTGTGTTGATGTGTTCTCATGATCTGACGACTCTAAACTCTTTCTTTAATCACTAGAAACTTCATATCGATATGCTTAGACTTTGACGAACTATGGTTATTCTTGGCATAAAGTTCTACAGTTTTATTATCACAATAGATTCTCAGTGGCCTGTCAATGTCATCAATGATCTATAATGTTGTGATGAAGTTCCATAGACAAATCTCGTGATTTGATGTTTCATAGCATGCTACCAACTCTGCTTCTATAGTAGAAGTGACTACTAGCGTCTGCTTGATGCTCTTCCAAGATATAGCCTCTCCAGCAGCATAAAAATATAGTCCTAAGTGAACCTTCTGCTATCCAAGCATCTAGAAAAATTAGAGTCTGAATAACCAAACACCTCCAGGTGATCTGACCTTCGATATATGAGCATGTATTCTTTAGTTCTTTGCAAATACCTCAACACTCTCTTTACTGCTTTCTAGTGTGACAGTCCTGGGTTACTAACATATCTGCCTAACATGTTGAAGATAATCAGACGGATAGAGGGGGGTGAATAGCTTCTCACCCAAATCGTCTTCTCTTCCTACACGGTTAATTGCGCTAGACGAAATGCAAACTAAACAATTAAAAACAATGCTAACTCTTAACTTTTTACGTGGTTCGGAGATTGCCTGCTCCTACTTCACGGCGAGTCCTTGATGTGGATGATCCGTCAATCCTTCGGTGGATTAATCCCCGAAAATCTCCGGCTAATCATTTCTCCTTCTTAGTGGAGAACAACCTCTCACAAGACACTCTTCCCCTTTACAAGATTGAGAATTATGGTTAGGAGGAAGAAATGAGCTTTGGAAGCTTTGAGCACTTGACCAAGAAGGTTTCTCATTGAGAGCTAACTCCTCTCAAGTCTCAAAGCTCCTTTAAATAGAGAGTTGTTAACAAAACAGCACAACCCCGACACCAGTCAACTGTTACCAAGCCCAATCGACTGGTGCTCAGCCGACGGCTAGCCAAACGACTAGTTTTTGAACAGACCATTCAACTGCCATTCAAACCAGTCGACTGATCTTACTATTCGAACCTCATAGAAGGTTCAGTCGACTGGTGTCCCTACCAATCGACTAGTCTTATCACACACTCACACTCATCCTCTTCGGAGTCGCCCATTGAAACTCTCTTCCCCTATCTCTCATCCCTTGGATGCATCTAAGCCCTTGGCTCATCCTGATGTCATCCTTCTCATATGCCTTAAAATCTACTTCCTCCCTCGGCTCCACTCTGTTGCTCCTCGTCCGGCAGTCCCTCGGATGCGCCACCCTTCACCGACTCAACGACCGAAGCACCAGGGTTAGATCTCCCATATGTGTATTCCTCAAGTCCTGCATGACTCAAACACACATCAAACCAATATGAAAACATAACTTAATCATATTGACATACACATCAAAACTCATGATCTATCTGATCAAACCTAGGTCAATTGTGTTAGTAATGTGAGAGAAGTGTCCTAAGGCAATCGCCTTATGAATGTAATCATTTATTTTAATAAATGAATATTTACTATTTGAGTATACATGTTTGTGTATTTGATTGAGATCTTAAACTCATTTACTGAATGTCCGCAATACAATTCACAGCATAAGAGAATTTGTGATGAATTCACAACTAGTGATTATCTCTACATGTGCAATTGTGAAGTATTGAAATTGTCCCTAGTCGATGAATTGATAAATACGGACACTATCAATTCTGTTGAGACTAGCATGAGTTATTCTCTAATCAGCTGATTCTCACTGGCTGGTGACATTGGGATGTCCGGAGATAAACATGAATGCTAGTTAAGGGAACTAGTTCATTGGAGTGACTGGCTGTAAAACTTCATATGGTAATCTACATATAGATATGTCAATGAAGTTCTTACTGCAGCTTAAGTGCGATGTTCCTTTGACTTGCGGTGTTCAAGTCATCTTGGTCATGGAGACTTATACTTTGACATCTTAAGCAAGCATCTCTAAGGAGGTGTGGACCCAGGATGGTTGGGTATAAGCCGAAGTGCCCAAAGATGTTTGAACAGCCTACAAAGGATTCACCACTCCTTGCGAGGAGATGTATACCCAAGGCCTATCGTCGGATTGTTACTCGAAGCCTTTGGCCAGAGCATCACATGTTCAGAGTATGAATCTCTCAGAAATATGAGAGTAACTAGAATTCGTAGGACGAGAAAAACATTGCTTGGGCTAGGTGTGACGTAGTCAGCCTAGTGGGGACTGACACACGTAGACCGTGTCATGAACCAAGTGGGTATAAGATGGTGAAGGGAATGGGGCACGATTCATTATAGCTGCTGAAGGGTTTCAGAATAATTTCTGAGGTCAACCGTTGATCTTTCGATTAATTGGGGATCATGATGTACTACTAGGTGCCACTCATGATCGTTCTATAATTGTTTAATTATAGACGACCAACATAAATCGAAAGCCTATTTAGTCACACGCACTACGAGTAATCCGAGGGATTTAAAACGAGTTGAAAATTGGATTTTCCGATCAAGAGAGATAAGTCGAATCTGAATTTTTCAGAGACGCATCGGAAGCTTAAAATGGCTAAGTCTTTTGAAGGCTTATTGGACGAATTAAATGAGTTTAATTCATACGGTCCTGGCTTGGGTTTGGCCGGCCAAAGAGGGTCCCTACCCTCTTTGTTTGGCCGGCCACATTAAAAGGGGAGAACCAAATTGTTTGGTTCAGATTATAAAATAAACCGAGCGTGGTTTGTTTTATAAAATTATGGATAATATATAAATTTTTATAAATCGAAATTTGGTTTATTATTTTCATGGAAATTAAAATAAACTTTGAATAGTTTATTTTATTTTATAAAATCAATTATGAATTGATTTTTCCATGATAAGAAAAATTTATATAATAAATTTCTTGTGAAAATTTAATCCATAATAAAAAAGGGAGACATGGTTGTTTTTATTATAAATTAAATTATGATAAAAACTTGGCATGATGGAATAAATCATAGAACAATTTATATGATAAATTTCTTATGAAAATTTATTCCATAAAAAGGAGACTTGGCGATTGAGAGGCTACTATATAAAGGAACCAAGGCAAGGCTTGGAAATCAATCTAAGAGATCAAGGAATAAGCCCTCTCTCTCCCTCTCTCTCTCTCCCTCCTCTAGTGCCGCCGGCCCTAGAGCTCTCCCTTTGTTGTCGTGAGCTTTATCCACCAAGCAGCTACCGTGAGAAGAAGAAGAAGCGGGCGCGACTCCTTCCTCCCCGGAATCTTGATTCCGTTCTTCGTTTGGTGGTTAGTCTTCCTATCTCTCTCTTGGTATTCTTGTCGTGCCTTTGGAGAATCTAGTAGTTCTTGTCGGCACGAAACTCGTGGCTTTGCGAAGTCATCCCGAAGAAAACTCGGCGTGGACGTAAATAGAGGCGGAGCTTCTAAGGGACGCTTACGGTTGGATCTCGTCCCTTCCTTCGAGTTACGCGAGGTAATAAGTAAATTAGTTTACTTTCTGCAAAATTTTAAATGTATGATCATGTCTACACAATATAAGGTTGTATGCTGAGATGTGTGGTTAAATAATTTGGGAAATTATTTATGCTAAATCTTCCGCTGCACGTAATTAATTTTAAAATTACGAACCCGCATCCATGTCAACATGCACCCGGTCCCAACAGTGGTATCAGAGCCGGTTAGTGTTCGACATAATCATATAATTGTTTTGCGGAAAACTTTGTCATGATCTCAATATTAGAAAAATTTTCAATTATGGAAACTTTCCAATTATGATAAATTTTAGATTTAGGAATTTCAAAGTTTGAAAATCCTCATGAAATTTCGCAAACTTTTAAAATATCCTAGTTTCTGAAATTTTATGATAATTGTGAAAACTTCCCATTTTGGAAACTTTCCAATTTTGGAAATTTCCTATTTTGGAAATTTTTCTAATTTTGGAAATATGTAAGTTTTCTTTGAACCAGAAACTTACAATTATTCTGAAAACCTATTATGGAAAGCTCGCAATTTTGGGCACTTTCTTTCAAGAAAGTCTAGGCAAATTTATGGAACATTAATTGACAATTAAATTCGAATTGGGTTTTAAATTATTAACAAAATTCTTTACTTTGGGGAGTGCCTCGGGGAGCCACCCAAATTAAAGTTAGTAGTTGTAATTTAATTTCCTATTTTGAATAAGAATTGTCAAGTTTAATTTGGCTACGCCTCGGGGAGCGGGCCAAATTAGATTTACGACAAATTTCTTTTCCTTGGGTATCTGAGCCTCGGGGAGCCACCCAAAGAAAATAATTTGTTATAATTAATTAGTCCATAAATAAAATATGTGATCAAATCTTGGAAAATTTTGAGGTGATTCTCAAACGATAATTTCCTTATTTGATTTCTTACATATTGTTGTCTCCAAAATTAATTAGGAAAATTGTTTCCTATAGAGTTTATTTCCTTAAATAAGATTTTCATGAAAATAATATGTGGTTGAATTAAGGGAATCTGTCTCTTAATTTAATAAGATTTGATTTAGAGAAATCAAAGTCTTAAACATATTATTTCCGAAATTGGTTATGACAATTTAGGAAATTATTTCCCAAAACAATTTCTTAAATAAAGTATGAAATTAGAATTAGAAAATCCGGTTCCTAATTCAATTAATGAGACTTGATTAATTAAGTCACATACATACTTTATTAAGGAAATCGTTAGTACATGACATAATTATATGTCATGAATGTGCTTAGAAAGAAAAGGATGAGACACAAAACCCCTTACAAAATATTAAGGTCAACACCTTCCATTAATATGGTCAGAACCGGAGTTTTGTTTCTCGTTTGGTTGATGGACACATCCATGCCCGGCTTGAACCTCAACATGTTCAAACCATGGAATTAGTTTATGATTAATATAGTTGGAGTCAGAGGTCAATTCTTAGTTTTGGTTGTTGGACACATCCAAGCCTGACTAAACGGTTGAATGAGCTCCAACCATATTAAAACTATTTCTTGATTAATGGGTTAGCCTTAAGCTTGGAGCATCGATTTGTTGTGCCACAGCCAAGGTCGATGTAAAGAGAGGTGCAGTTGGGTGATATGTATATTGTTGCATACTTGTTAATGAGTTAACAACCCAATGATTTATGCAAACATTCAATTAGTTGATAGCATAAAGTGATAGTTACATATATGTGATATGTAATCGGTATAATTACGTACCTTCATAGCTAAGAATAACTTGATGGCCACAGCCATGGTTGTTCTTATCTATGGTTGGATATCAACCTATTTGGAGATGTTCCTACGATCTCCCGAATTGATAAAAAGGGTTATTCAATTCAAAAAATAAATAGGATTTAATTAATGTATGTTGATGCATTCTTTATCATTCTTCTCACATAAGCTCAATTTGTATTTCTAGGATAATCACTTGATCATGTCTTCTCTGAATTTGCGTTCCATTTTGGACACCAATAAGCTGACTGGGCCAAACTTCATGGACTGGCTTCGAAACCTGAGGATAGTCCTCAAGGCAGAAAAGCTTGCTTATGTCCTTGAAGATCAACTTCCCAACCGTCCTCTCGAAAATGCAACTCCAGACCAGTTAGTGGCCTATCAGAAACATGTGATCGATTCTGAACTTGCGAGTTGCATCATGCTAGCCGCTATGGTACCTGAGCTACAAAAGCAGCATGAGCATATGGATGCTTATACCATCATCTTCCATCTTCAT